>ML780342.1:1004957-1034674 GCA_009831015.1 Picea engelmannii
CGTCATTTTTTTTATTTAGGTGTTAATTTTAAGGGTTTTTTAAGCTATTGTATGAGTTTTGAAGGCCATTCTTGAAAAATGTTGTAATTTTGACCCGTTTGAAAAAGTGGTGCTACTGGTAGCACCACTTTTTGATTTGGGGTTGATTTTCATGCTTTTTATGCAAAATATGAGTTTTTTGGGTTAGAGTTCTCGTTTTGAGGTCACAGTTCTCGTTAAGTTGGTAATATTGTTAAAAATGACCATATAAATAAAACATAATGCTTTTTTAAAGATGAAACAAGCATAAGGCATAATTCCCCTCTGTCACTTCAAATCATAGCTCCTAGGGCACTTTGCACACTTGTTTTGGACTGTAGAAAGAAAAAATTACAAAATCTTGCAAATTGTCATTATTCAGGTGAAATTGACCATATAAAAAAAATAAAATGCTTCTTTAAATAAGAAATGACCATATAAATAAAACATAATGCTTTTTTAAAGACGAAACATGTATCATGCATAATTCCCCCCGTCACTTCATATGAGAGCACCTAGGGCACTTTGCACACTTGTTTTGGACTGTTGAAAGAAAAAAATACAAAATTTTGCAAATTGGCATTATTCAGGTGAAATTGATCATATAAATAAAATAAAATGCTTCTTTAAATAATAAATGAGTATTAGGTTTAGTCCTCGAAGTCACTTCAAATTATAGCTCTTATGGCACTCTTCAGATTCTCTCGAACCATTGAAAGAAAAAAACACAAAATCTTCCTTTCTGTGTATTGTCTCAAAATATGCTATCTAGAAACTGTTTACAAAAATGCATAAATGAGCATGCAGAGTAAAATCTTTGTGAAAAAGTATGTATTGAGTATTGCGGAATTGTTTGACTCAGATTATCAAGTAGATTCGTCTTGGAGAATGAAAGTTGGAACTTATCCCTATGTTTGAATACCCCTGAAATTATATGTTTTCAACTTTAAAAAACCTCACTCAAAATATATGTGCACCCTACAATGAACACAGGGAGTGCATGGCACTGGTTTTCTTTCTGCACGTCGTGTGCTAAAAAAAACACTCATTTATCCACTGACACATGCATTTCTTGAAAAGGGTAATTTTGCTTGTCCAGCTCAAACAAAAACACTGGAAACTTTTTGAGGCATTAGACCCCTAAAACTCTATGTTTTCAACCTTAAAAAATCTCACTCAAAATGTGTGCACCCTACAATGGAGACAATGTAGCACAACACACTGGTTTTTTTTTTGCAAGTTGTGTGCCTAAAAATGCACCTGAGTTTATCCATTGTGGCCACACACATTTCATGAAGAGGGTAATTTTTCCTGTCCAACTAAAAAACAAACTATTCAGTTAGTATTTTGAGTGTTGGGTTGTTTTCTTAGTTGGATAAGGACCTTGCTAAAGGATGATAATCATCCCTAAACCACAAATAGGGCGTTTAGGGCGTTATCCTTTTTTTCACTTCTCTTTATATTATTGAATAGTGAAGTTGCTCTTCATCTATGGGACTATAAATGTCTATTGAGATGGGTTTTTCTTGTGACATGAGTCAATGGATATCTATAAAATAAAGGACTAATAACCATAGAGAGCTCCATAGAAAGAGGGGGATAGGCCCTGTTTCATAATGGTAGTTTATCAATCAATTGAAGATTCAAATTCATAGCCCGTTCGAAAGCGAGTAATTGATCCACCAATGCCAACTAGTTGGAATTTACATTCAATTGAATTTATCCCACCCTCACATTATTGAATTGGAGTTTATTCCATTCCCCCTGGTGTTGGAAAACATTGGAAAATAATGAAAAACTTGATATGCTAGTGGGCCAAAAAACTAGACAAAAGAAAGACTTTTCGTTAAAGGTTGAATGAAAGGGACTCAAAACAAATGGTACTTACATATGTTAATGTCTTCTAATCCAATAATAAACTATTAAATAGAGTATCCATTGAATACCCCAGTCTCATTACCCAATCTTGAATCATCGCATATTCTAGGAATGGAGATGCTCATGAATACTCATTTTTGTATTCATCATTAGACCAACGATATGTTCAATAAGAAAATGTTGAAAATTGTAGTTGGGCATAGCTTGAGTCGCCATATCTTAGGTTGCACCCTGAATGAAGTAAACCGTGTAAGCTTCAATAGTGGATAAGCCATACTTATCCCAGTGGAAGCTATTTTAGTTATCATAGTGGAAGCTTTGTTTGTGGAAGCAAGATAATATATTATGGAACCCCATGTTTCCAAGGATGATTCATAGCCAATTTAGTTATCAAACCGCTTAGGTCTTCAACTTGGCCTCTAATGTGTGTAAAATATGTTATTTTCTTCTTCTTCTACACACACAAATTTTTACTCTACACACTGTTTTAGACCATTGAATAGGACAAAATTACAAAAGCTTGCAAATTGTGTTACAATTTAGGTAAAAATGACCATAAAAATGAAATCAAATGCATCTCTAAAGAAGAAATGGGTCTTGGGTTCATTTTTTTGCAGAGTCACTTCACATTCTAGCTTCTAGGGTATTCTACACAATGTTTTAGATCATTAAATAGAATAAAATTACAAAAAATCACAAATTGTGATGTACTTTAAGAAAAACAAAGGAAGCATGTAGAAAAGACCCTTGAGTTCAAATACATGTCCTTATTTTTTTCAGCGAGATACCTTGTATGGCAAAGGGGTTTTCCTTTCTCCAAACCATTCAAAATCTAACAACAATCTAGTAAATCCTTCAAATTTAGAGGATTTAACATGCACATATAGGGATGATGATGACCAAGAAATGGGACCCTTGTACGACAAAAGGAGTTTTCCTTTCTCCAAACCATCCTAAATATGATAACAAGCTAGTAAATCCTTCAAATTCAAAGGATTTAACAAGCACAGATGGGGATCCTAGGAGGATTCTACCCAGAGCATCGTGGGTAGATCCTGGTCATGTAACATTTCCCTAGCTGCCTCAATTATTGTTTGGTTCTTCCTCTCTGCAACCCCATTCTGTTGTGGGTTGAAAGGCATTGTCAACTCCCTCTTAATCCCTGCCTCCTTACATAATTTCTTGAACTCCTTGGAGGTATACTCGCCTCCATGATTTGACCTCAAAACCTTGATCTTCTTTCCTATTTGATTATCCACCAGAGCTATGAACTCCCTAAATCAACTGAAGACTTCATCCTTAGTCTTCATGAAGAAGATCCATGTCCTCCTAGAATAGTCATCAATAAAGGTCACGTAATACTGACAACTACTCACAAATGGAACTGACATCGATCCACACACATTTGAATGTACTAGGTCTAGAATCTCCTTGGACCTATTGTCACTACTTGGAAAAGTAGCATTGGCATTCTTGCCAAGTGCACAACCTTTGCATACTTGTTGGTGTTCGGTTTTAAACTTTGGAAGGCCTGTAACCATCTTCCTCAATATTAGCAAATCCTGGTGATGTAAGTGTCCCAATCTCCTATGCCAAAGATTGCATAGATTATCATTGTCGTGTACCAGGGCCTGAACTGACTGACCAATCAGCTTGTAGAGACTGCCATCATGAGTACCAATGACTTTTGCGTAGTCAAGACTTAATCATTTTGGCCAAGAAAGAACCTGCCCATCTACGAATGCCACTGCATACCCTATGTCCTCCATGGTAGAGATCAAAAGTAGGTTCTTCTTTAGTCAAGGCACATACAACACTTCACCCATCTTAAGAGGCTTCCCAGACTTCAGCTGAAACGAACCTGTGCCAATTCCCTTGACTGCATACTTGGAATTGTCCCCAAGTTCTACTTGCAATCAAGTGTTCATATGATGGGAAGCTCCACTATCCACCAACCAAGTCTCCATGGTGACCTGCCTAGAACAAAAAATATGCTCAACTGTCTCTCAAAGAATAACTCCCTCTCTTCCTTCAAACCTTCAACTCTTATACCATGTCAATTTTTCACATGCAATCTATGTGACTAATTTTCAGATATGAAAATAGCTTCTTAGTGAGCAAATAGTAAAACCCTAGTTGTTATCATTGAACAATTTTACATTGAAAATGATTGATTGAATATATATATATATCTCTGTGTGTGTGTGTCTGCAGCGGAAACAATAAGATCAGAGATGAATCATCAACACATATGAGACACAATTTTTTTGTTCTGTAACCTTGTCAAATTCAGAAATTCTAAGGACAAAACTAGTCCTCTCATCCAATACAAATTCACTAAGAAACCAAGGACAACCTTATCCTCCAACACTAGAAAAGTCAACAAAATTTTGGAAATCTTCCTCTACCCACAACTTCGTTGCAACCATCTGTACAACCTGTTGACGTCAGTCGTATAGAGTGTACGACTTGTTGACGTCTTCTTGTATGAATTGTCCTCTGCCTAGAAAACTCGCATGTGCGGACTGTTCTGCCACCCTCACACGTGCGACTTGCTGTACGGATCTGTACGATCCACATGTGTGGTTTGTACCACACATGCGATCTATTTTCTAAGCTACTCCTCTTCTCCACACGTGTGACCTCTCTCCTCTTCAGTTGCACCCTTTTTCCTCCACATGTGGCTTTTTTTCCTGCCAAGAATAAGATAGAAAGACCAGAAAAACCTTAGGCCAGATTGCCTAGGTGCAGAAATTCCCTTGCTGAAATCTCCATCCCCTTAGCACAAGTGCTTACTGTTGATTTTTATGATTCTCAGCTCTTGATAGTTATTTTCTTATGATTTCACAACAAGATTCACTTTCACACAACAATTATCATAGAATAACTATACACTAAAAATCTCAACTATAATACTACGGAGGAAATAACAAGATCTATAAATATTAACCATACACAGTAGACACAAGAACACAAGAGTTTATCCTGGGAAACCCAATCCTTGGGAGAAAACCCAACAACCTTTCTTAGAAGAATCATTTCAATAGTTCACATGATTTACCACCATGAAAACCATACCAAGAGATATACAGAGTCACCTCATAACCCTAACACAACTCTCCAAGAGGTAGCGCACAAGAGAGAATACCAGAAACCCTAGTTGCAACGTCTTCCTTCCTTGCCTCAGACTTGCGCCTTTTTTTTTTCTTTCCTCAGAGTTGAGTGAGTGTGTGTAAATGAGTAAGGCATCACCTTTATTTATAGTCTTCAAGTTACTTTACTAGGGCCAACTTCTCTTCTTGTAAATTCTATTTTCCTTTATTATTTTTCAGTGGGGCCGACTTCTCTTCTAGGGTCTTCAATATTGCTTTATGATTTTCATGTGAGGTTGAATTCTCTTCTGTGGTCTTCTATGGAATTCAATGTGGAGAATGACTAGCTGAAGTTGCAAATCTTCAACACTCCATCTCAACGACGAAGGCATTTTCTATACTTGGATTTCTTTTGTCATAGAAAGGTTGTCTTCATGAGCCATGTTGATGATCAATGTCCATACAAATGTGTCTAGCACCTTGAGTCTCAATGAAGACCAGACCACACCTAGACCATTCACTTTCACAAGTACACCCTTGTAAGTGAATGTCACCATAGGTAAACCCCTGTGAGTGAATATGTCGTTCTCTGCTGGTTAAACCACCAATCTTGGGAGAGTGACGTCTGATGCTATCTGACATGTGGAAGCACCTCAAGTCCACAGGTAAACCCGTGTAAGTAAGGACTATTCCTGGGCCCATTTAACACAAGTACACCCTTGTGATAAATATATTCTATCTCCATCGGTCTGTAGCCCAATCGAGGAGAAGGTATGCTCAATGCTTACCAAGGCCACTCACCACAAGTACACCCTTGTGGTTGAGTGTCACTTGCAGGTAAACCCCTATAAGTGATTTTTTCATTCTCCACTATTTAAACCACTAATCCTGGGAGAATGACGCTCGATGCAACCACACACTGAAGGAATACTAGCACCTCAAGTCTTTTATCCTGAAGACTACGCCTGGGCCACTCACCTCCACAAGTACACCCTTGTGAGTGAGTGTCACTTACTGGTAAGCCCCAAGTAAGTGAATCTGTCATTCTCCACTGGTTAAACCACCAATTCTAGGAGAATGACGCCCGATGCTTCCTCCTGGAGAAACAATAGCACCTCGAGTCTTCTGTCCTTCGAAGACTAGGCCTGGGCCACATGTACACCCCTGTAAATATCTGCCCGTTGTTGTAAATCATAAATACTCCATCACACCAAGATGGTCTCTGGATACTGGAGCTTTACTGCTCCCTTCTGTATCATGTCTTGGATGATACGCCATCTGCTCATCTGTGGATATGTACTGGAGCTTCACTGCTCCCTTCTGCATCATGTCTCAGATGAAGTCTTGCAAGAAGTTTCTAAATCCATACCGCTTTAAGACTTGCAATACTGGCTGTGATATACTTCGTCTCTGCTGTACCGAGTGCTACAGAAACTTGCTTCCCTACAATCTTGATTGATCTCAAGTTGAAGTGGCACCCCAAGGTGCTCAATCTGTCTATTGCACTCCCTGCCCAATCAGAATCTGTGTATCCCTTCAACCTTACTTCACCACTCGAGACATATCTGAGCCATACCCAATTGTACCATGCAGGTACCTCAACACATGCTTTGCTGCAACCCAATGGTAGTGTCTCGGCTCTACCATAAACCGGCTCAAGGTGCAAAGCAAGCATTCGACCTGGTGTTAACCAAGTACATCAAGGATCCAATCAACTGCATGTACATCGTGGGATCCACCAAGTATGAATTTGAAGTCGAATCACTCAACTTCTTTAGATTTGTCTCCATAGGTGTAATCATGGAATTGCAGTCCATCATATCGAATCTCATCAGTATTCCCTGGCTGAGGAATATCTCATCTGATCTCTGTCACACCTATAAACCCAAGAAATAATACATCCATACAAGATCCTTCATCTCAAACTTTGAGACCAACTCCATCTGTCACTGAAGTAGGCTATGTTGTCTAGTCTGCCTCAGTGGCTGCTCCCTCTGTGACTAAGACAAAATCCATACACAGTCCTACTTACTGGCTGACTCCTCTGTCACTGTAGCAAGGTCTACTAAAGTAAGTGTATCCTCCCATAAGATCTCACATCTCCTAGAAGCCTCCTCAACTCATGACACCTGTCTGTCAGTCCTGGAGGATGTCTCTCTCCCACCTGAATCTAAGGGGGAATTCCTTCTGAATGAACGAATCTTCCTCTGAGTCAATTGAATCTCTATAAGATCAGGCTCACTCCGAGTCTGCATCATTCTTGGTTAAAACCAAGCTCATCAAGTATCCATCGATCCTAGAGTACCATGATCTCTTTGAGTCTGTACAATCTCTGGAGCCACCTGTTCTCTTTGTATCTGTTGACCTCCTCTAAAGTTTGATCTCTAATGAATTGTCCTTGGAGGATGCTCCTCCCTATTGGAACTTAAGCGCTGAATCCCTTTTAATTCTAGCTCCCTCTGAGCTGGTACTTGGTGGGGATGTCTACCTCACCACTGGTGAAGCCACCCGCTCCTCATAATCATGATTCTATGAGAATCTATGAGGTCGTTTTGCTATCCTTGAAAGTATCACAGGGAGCTGCATGTCTTCACTGCATCCTGCAAAGTATCATGAAACCATGCTAGCCTCTACCTGGTCACTACAACGTCTCTAGGTAAATCCAGTGGCCCTTTTGGCTCTACCGACTCTCCCTGATGATATGAAGAGTGAACAACTGAACTAGATGGATCTGTACAGTTATCCTTCTAAGCCTTCTGGAACACTTTGTATCACAAAAGTATCATTCTTTCCAGAAGGTTTATAATTTCATCCTCTTCGCTTTCGGTATATGGATGTGTACTGTCATGTACACAACTCTATATATGGATAATCTGCTCCATGTCTCTAATCTGTTGCTTTTTGCAACCGTCACCATAGCTCCCTCTCAGAGCTACTATCTGTGACCTTCCTGGAACAAGAGAGATAACAAGGGAAAATAATAGACAAGAACAATATTCTTATGATAAGAAAATAGGAACAAGAACAAAAAATAGGAACTGGAACAGTCATCACTATAGCTCCCTCTCAGGGTTATCACATATAACTTGCCCAAGACAAAAACAAAATACAATAATAGGAAACAAGAGCAACATTTTTCTAGTGTGTGGCCGATTATTCCTCCATGGTAACCTAGCCGAAACAAGGACAAGAGTAAAAAAAAGAACAACACTTCTCCAGTGTTGTGACCAATCATTCTTCCAAAGTGACCTGCCCCAAAAAAAAAAACAAGAACATATCCATGGTAACCTTCATGGAATTTACAAGTTAACTTGCCTGGGACAAAAGCAACAATCAAGAACATCTCCTAGAGGAGATCAATTTCATCTTGTAAATAAGTGCATCATTAGTACTAAACAATGAGCATTTACACAATGACCATCGTACTAACAATTGTTAGGACCCATAAATGTCCCTTTTTCACTGCATCTTTTGATCATTCAACCTTATCATTCCTAAGCTAAATGAATATTATAATGGGTACCAAGACCCTTTTTCCCAAGGTATGAACTATTGATCTTGCTTTTATATTATTCATTTACATAGCATGTTTGATTGATAATGTTCACATATTTTACCCATGAAATGATTTAACTAATGATCAAAATGTTAGAACAACCCACTTCGAGAAAATCGCTACTGTTACAGCTATGTGCCAATCCTGGAAGCTGTTACATGACTTCTGCAATGGATGCCACCAATCCTGGAAGCTGTTACACAACTGCTACGACAGAAGCCTGATAATCTTGGAAGTTGTTACAATAGACGCCACCAGTCCTGTTGTGATACGACTGCCGCAACACCTGCTGATTAGAATGCTGGCTCACGATGTTGATGAAGGAGAATTCAAGATTTTGTATTAATGATATCTAACGAACAACTTGAGAATCGGGGATTCTCAAGACTATTCTGTTTTTGAACACTGAACGACTCTAACTTTAAATAGCAAAGTTTTTGTAATGTAAAGGGTTGTTAGTCTTTTTCCTTTGTGACTGAAGAAAGTAGTGCTTATTGTACACATACATCTTTTTGGAAATTGAATGAAAGAGTGGATTGAATTTCTTTAGTAGACTGTAACCTATCTCTTTGAGTGGATTTAGTGAGAAGGAAAGGGCCCACCTTCCTCACCGATTCCCCTCCATTTCGAATTCTAGATTTAGTCGTTTTCATTGCGAATGGTTTAACTGTTAGATATTTCTGAATACAACTGTTGTTACAGTTTAGTCCCTTCTTGGTAAATGCGCATAAACTTGTCTCATGAGAATTAGAAGTCAGTTGCTGAACATTGCTGGAGAACTGCTTTCCATTTTTCTGCATTAGGTTAAAATCTTGTTCTGGAGAATTAAAAGTGTGAAGTAGCTTCTTGCAATAAGTAGATTTCCTTTTCGCAATAGTATAGAATTTCTTCCTGTAAAAGTAAATTAGAAAGTTAGATTAGGGTAGGCAATTCATGATTTTGATATATTCATCAGTTTAGATTGCAATTATGATTTTAATTCTGTAGCACTCTAGTTGTATCAGCACATCTGTGTTAGCGATAATGTTTGTTTGTTTTGTTAAAAATAACTTCCCTACTACAATTAGATTATAGATGCTTTCATAATCTAGCATAGACTGTGCAGAATTATCTTGAAATAACAGACTTCCCTGGGTTGACAATTTATATTGAACACTTTGATTTTCCATTCAATTAGATAATTAAAGTGCCCAACAACAATATTCAAGTGTTGATAGACAGTTTGATAGCAATAATACTCAGCAGTAATAGAACTCTAAAGGCTGTTGTCCCAATTACAACATTTACTTAAGATGCAACAATATAAAACCATCAAACTTGATATGCAAACCTGGAGTCTAGTTGATGTTTTCCCATTTGATTTCTAATTGTCATATACTGTAGGAGAAATCACCACTGCTGCTTCGAACTCTTGGGCTTCCTCTGAGTGCACTAGATCTAAGATCCCTTTGGATCTACTGTCACTGCTTGGACATATGTCCTTTTTCCTAGTGTACATCTCTTGCAAACAACTTTATGATATAACTTATATACAAGTGCATACCTATGAAATTTGTAGCGTCATCCAACTTGTCTTCTAATCTAAGACAGGAAACCATCAGTGCATGAAGAAATCAAAAAATCAAGATAGCAAAAAGTTCAATGTCCAGGAAAATTTCAATATGCCTGAAAACCCTAAAATCTCAACTTTGATGGAAAGTCAAAATGAGAAGTGCAATAGGTGTGCTAGGGCAAGGTGAGTTGCTCTATACAATTTTTTTTTCCTCAACTCAGCCCAATAAATGCTCAGTGAGCTTTACAAAATGTTACTGCAACTCTTGTAGTGAGTTTTAGGTGAAATTTCAACTTTCACCAAGTTGCAGTTTGAGACGGCCGGGAGGTGCGCTAGGCTAGGACGAGCTGATCTATGGAAAAATTAATCTCAACGTCCTCCAATAAGTTTCTCAACGAGCTTGACAAGTTCAATTCCGTGCAACAAAAAATTTCATGTGCAACGACAAATAGAAACTGTGCAGTGACAATATTTCAACTAGCTCTGATACCATGTTGATATTTATGATTATCAACTCTTGATAATTATTTTCTTATTAATTCATAAAAAGATTCACTTTCATACAACAATTATTATAGAATAACTATACACTGGAAATCTCAACTATAATATTGTAGCAAAAATAACAAGATCTATAAATATTAACCATGCACAATAGACACAAGAACACAAGAGTTTATCCTGGGAAACCCAATCCTTGGGAGAAAACCCAAAAGCCTTTCTTAGAAGAATCAATTCAATAGTTCACAAGATTTGGCACCATGAAAATCATACGAAGATATATACAAAGTCACCTCATAACCCTAGCACAACTCTCCAAGAGGTAGCGCACAAGAGAGAATACAAGAAACCTTAGTTGCAACGTCTTCCTTCCTTGCCTTAGACTTGCGCCTTCTTTTCCTTTCCTCAGAGCCAAGTGAGCATGTATAAATGAGCAAGGTGTCACCTTTATTTATAGTCTTCAAGTTACTTTACTGGGGCTTACTTCTCTTCTTGGAAATTCTATTTTCCTTTATTATTTTCCAGTGGAGCCGACTTCTCTTGTGGGGTCTTCAATATTACTTTATGATTTTCCTATGAGGTTGACTTCTCTTCTATGGTCTTCAATGTGGAGAATGACTGCCCGAAGTTGCAAATATTCAACACTTACTCACTTATGCTACTCCATAATGTCACAATATTCTCCTCTCCTTTTATAGGAGTCCAATGAGTGAGTTTATGAGCCCTTCCTAAACACAACAATTAATTAGAATATTTTATTCCTCTTTGTGGGTGTGAAACCCCTACACAAGCCCACAAATCCCATCAACTTTCCCATGAGACCCTAGCTTCATTTCAAGGTCGATTTTACTGAAACAAAAGACTAATCTGGTGTCAATGAGGATTCCCACATACCTGACAATTTGTCCTCTAATGGGAATGCCTCCTGAAGCTACAAAATAAATCAACAAAAAAAACCCCGGAGGAAATGCTGCTAATAAGGGAGGTTTCCTCTCAAACCCTCCTAAATAATGAAATTGGTCTCTTATAACTATAGGGGTTTAGGAAATGACCCTAAGTTAATGGATGTTAGGGATTTAATTAGATTAGAAAATCCCCAAATACTCCTAATTCAAGAGACCAAGATGAGTGCGGATGAATCAATCAAAATTGGAAAAAGAATGTGGAGTTTAAGTGATGATATAGTTGTTGATTCCAGAGGTGCCTCTGGGGTTTGTGCACCCTATGGAATAAATATGAGATAAGTTTAGAGTTTACTTTCAATACTCAACAGTGGATTTTAACAAAATTTAGATCCAGACAATTAAATAAAAAATTTGTAGTCATTAATGTTTACATGCCATCAAATCCAATGGAAAAATTTGTTTGTTGGAGATCCTTACAAAGCCTTAAATATATTGATTTTTCAGTGGATTGTATTCCAACTGGGGACATTAATGTTGTCAGGAATAACTCGGAAAAAAGAGGAGGGTTCTTTGGTTGGGACCCTTTCCGTGAAAATTTGGAGGAATTGTTGGTCGATTGGGATATGTTGGACATAAACCCTCAAAAAGGGAGATATACTTTGTCAAATATGAGATTGATTCCAAGACATATAACTGCCATACTAGACCACTTCTTGATCCGTAGTAACTGTCTTACCACAAATTCTTTTATTAAATACTACATCCTTCCCTCTCTCATTTATGATCACAAGCCCATCTCCTTGCATATTCATAAAATCCCTGAATATTCGCCACTCCCCTTTCGCTTCAATCCTCTATGGCTCATCCATCCTAAGGTGATCTCCTTGGTACAATTGACTTGGAAAACTTGGGTTCCCGACACATCTGTTTTATTTGGGAGAAAAAACTCATTTTGGTAAAGCAAGCTCTCAAACTTTGGGCCAAATCCTATTTTAATCCACCCGATAAGGAGACAAAAGATATTAAAGTGAAGTTAGAGAACTTCCAAAAGGATATTGAACACAAGAAATCATTGTCCAACAACAAAATGAAGAGCTCGACCTGTAAATTCGATACCACAGTGCTGTTAGACGTGAAGAATAATTGTGGAGACTAAAATTGCGTAGTCTTTGGCTCAAGGTCGGGGATATAAATACTAAGTTTTTTCATAATCAAGCCAAAGCCAGGTAGTCCAGGAACAATGTCTCTAGTATCGACTTTGAAGATGGTACTCAAGTTTCATATTTTGTTAGTATTAAAGTTGTTTCCAAGAGCCATTTTGCTGATCTATTTTCTCAACAAGAAGAGTTAGATCCCTCAAATGTGGCCTCTATGCTTGTGCACATCCTGATCTGGATTTTATGAGCATAATGAAATGAATAAATATTATTAAAATATTCTTAACATAGAATAACCAAGATACAGTAAAATTGGTTTTCTATTCAATAAGAAAATAAGCTGAAACTGTAAAATGCAGCGGAAAACAAGCTTGTTGGAATGGTGGTGGCTTATCTTTGAGAAGACATGTGACAACTGCGCTCATTTGCAAGAAGATGATTACAATGAGCCTCTGAAGTCATTTTTACAATAAACAGGAATGTAAAAAACCATATAAATCCAAAAACCTAACCCTAGGAGATAAAGTGCCAAAAGTCACGTGGCCCTCGTTTGGGTAAGTTACTACATCAAATTCCCAGGGTCGTAACTTTTGCATACGATCTCCGTTTTAGGTGCACGATATCCCATTGGAAAGGTATCATCAAGGAGATTCATTTTTGGGGCTCAATAAAATACTTTGGATATCATTGAGAAGCTCAATCCTGAAAAACCTTAATTTAGGCCCTCAAAATGGCCCCAGAAGTTAAAAACGGCTAAAAAAAGTAAATTGCGATAATTGCTAGAAAACTGTTTTGAGTGAGTTGGAAAAGGTGGGTGGTCACCGATATCCACCTGGATCAATCCTCCATCCTTAGGAAGAAATAGTCTCAATTGTGTTGATTTCCCCCATAAGATGCGAAAATTTCTGCTGAATTTGGCCCCGAGTGAGCCACTTACCTTAGTGTAGGAGCTACCCTACTTTGATGACTCGATAAAGATGGATCCTTTGCTGTCGAGTGACCTTGATCTGTGTGTCCACAATCTGATCACTGGATTCCTGTTGCATGCAGTCAGGGTTGAGCTTTGTTGGTGTCAACTGCTCTGCTACCTCTGAGGTGTCCAATAATGGTGGCAAATATGGTCGAAGGAGAGCCACGTTGAAGACTGGGTGCAGGCCAAGGAAAGGGGGAATGTTGAGCTCAAAAGCATTGTCACCCATAGCCTTGGTGATGGTGTACGACCCATAATAGAGTGGGTGAAGCTTCCGATGGGGCCCTGTAAGGCGTTCTTTTTGCAAGTGCAACCAAACTTTGTCTCCCACCTGAAACTTATGTGGCACCCGATGTTGATCATGGCGCTGCTTGTACTTGACATTAGACCTATATAGAATATCTTGTACCTGTTGGCAGATGTGATGGATCTGCTCAATGAATTGGGTGGCTTTGTCAGCTTCTGGTGGAGCAGGGGATGAGTTGGCCAAGGTGGTCACCGGGGGTAGGGCAACATCCATGGGGCCCAATGGTTGGAATCCCAACCACCTGAAAGGGGCTGTGGCCGGTTGAGCTATGCAAGGCTCGATTGTAGCTATGCTGGACATAGGGAAGACTCTTATCCCATGTGTGGGGGTGTTTTTAATTGTACATGCACATGATATGTACGATCATTGGATTGATGACCTCAGTTTGGCTATCTGTATGGGGGTGGAAGGCAGTGGATTTGGTGAGCTTGGTATCCAGAAATGACCAGAGGCTCGACTAGAATGTCCCGAGGAACCGACTGTCATGATCTGAGATAATGGTTTGTGGGATTCCAAAATGTACCCATACTCGTTCAAAGAAGAGCTTGACAGTGGCTTCTGATGTGATGTTCTTCTTGTAGGCGACTAGAATCACCATCTTGGAAAATTGATCAACAACCACAAAAATACAGTCATTTCCCCTCTTGGTGGACGGGAGGCCTGACATGTAGTCCATTGAGATGGATTCCCACAACATGTCAAGAGTAGGCAGAGGGGTGTACAAGCCCTGTTTCTTAGTGGTCGGTTTGGCAATAGTGTAGGCGGTGCAGGACCTGATATACTTGTCGACATCCTATCGAAGTTTTGGCCAATAAAAATTTTTCTGCAACACTGCCACTATCTTTTCGATGCCAAAGTGTCCTTCCACCCGACTGTAGTGAGCTTCCCAAATCAGCTTCGCGTGCTCGCTTGATGGAACACATAGATGGCCCAAACGACACACCAACCCATCTTGAAGATGAAAATTAATGACCACTGAGTTGGCGCCCAACATTTGGTAGGTGGTGGAGAAGTTAGGGTCTGTCTTGTAGAGGTGGGGCCATCCGTAGGTCTCGTGGCCGCAAGAGTCTAGCATCGTGGTGAGTGCTGCGACTGGAGGTCGGCTGAGGCAATGAACAACTTGGTTGGTACTTCCTGTTTTATACTTGATGTTGAGGTGGAACTGCTGTAAGTATGTGGACTACTTTTGATGGTGTTCATTCAACAATTTTCCTTGGGTATGCATGAACTGTAGTGGCTTGTGATCAGTGTGGATTACTGTCTCCTTCCCAAAAATGTAATGTCTCTTCTGGCGGCAGGCTTGCACCATGGAGTACATTTCTTTGTCGTAAGTAGGGTACTTACAGACAACATTTGATAGTATCTCACTATGATATGCCATGGGGTGGCTGTGTTGAGTGAGAACAATGCCCAAATCATAGTTTGAAGCATCTGTCTCAATCTCAAAGGGATGTTGCAGGTCTGTTAATGAAAGTACTAGGGATGAGAACAAACGTTTCTTCAAGTCATGGAAGGCTTGTTGTTGGGACATGACCCACACAAATTTTTCCTTTCCGCCACCCCTGGTTACTTGGATGAGGGTCCATGCGATATGAGAGAATCCCAACACGAACCTACAATAGAAATTGGAAAGGCCCAAGAAGCTCCGAAGTTCAGTGAGTGTGTTTGGGGCTAGATAGTCATGGATAACCTAGATATTGACTATATCCACATGCACACCATGCCGATCAACAATGTAGCCTAAGTAATGGATCATGTCCATGCCGAAGGAGCATTTTTCCAATTTTGCATATAGTTTGTGCTGCCGCAGAGTGTGCAAAACTTGCTGAATATGTTGCAAGTGTTCCAACCAAGTCTTGCTGTAGATGAGGATCTCATTCAGATACACCACTACAAAAGTATTGGTGAAAGGTCATAGGATATCATCCATCATCCTCATAAAAGTTGTTGGAGAATTTGTCAAACCAAAGGGCATGACCAGCCATTCCTTTTCACTTGAAGACAATCTTCCATACATCTGTCTATTCTATTGGGACCTGGTGGTAGCCATACTTCAAATCAATCTTATTGAAATATTCGGCCCCCATGAGCTGATCAAGGAGGTCGTCGATTTGGGGAATCGGGTACCAGTTTCAAATTGTGATTTTATTCGGGGCCCGGTAATCAATGCAGAGTTGCCAGGTCCCGTCTTTCTTCTGCACCGACACGATTGGGATCCATCAAGGCGATAATATGGGATGTATGTGCCCCTTGTGGAGCAATTATTGGATCTTCTTCTTGATCTCCTCTTTTTCTAATAGAGAGCGGTGGTAGACTGGCCCATTGGGTAGCGGTGTGCCTGGGGTTAGATCGATGGGATGCTTGACCTGGAAGTGCAGAGTTACCCCGGTAGGAGAGGAGAAGATATCTGAGTATTCTTCCACGACCTTATCCACTTGCTTCTATTGTTTGGAGATATCGGCCACAGAGGCCTTGGATGTGGCTGCGATCTTTCGTTCACTCTGAGAGCGAATCATGAAGAAGAAAAATTTCCCGGTCTGAGAGATGACCTTCCTACATTGCTTGACAAAGATCAAGGAAATAGCACTAGGAGGGACTGCCTCGGGTATCCTGTACAATTTCTTGTTCAAAGTAATAATAACACTACGAGGCCTAGACTCATATACAATATGACGTTTCCATAAATAAGGTTGGCCCAAAAGAACATTACAAACTTCAAGAGGAGCAACATCATACAATAACTCGTCTTTGAAGGGCTTGATGCCGTATGACAATCGACACTGTTGGCTAACGCGGAGATCGCTTCCTTGGCGGAGCCACCCAATGGTGTATGGTTGTGGGTGTGGCATTGTCGACAGGGCCAACCACTTGATGATCTCTGCTGAGATGAGGTTCTTCTGGCTACTACTATCAACGATGAAGTGCAACGGGGCACCTTTTACCCACATCTCTGAATGGAAGAGGCACTCGCCTTTTTCTGGCTCATCTAGTTCACTAGGATGGAACTTGGTGGTAGCAACAGTGGCACCGGGTTCCACATCAATGATCCATCTTCCCATTTCTAGTTCTGACTCAGAGTCAAAACTTGCATCTGATTCAGAGGCTTTCACTTCGGCGACCAACCACTACTTTGAGCGACAATCAACAATGTTATGCCAAGGGATCTTATGGAAGTTGCACCACTTCCTGGTATCTTTCTTTGTCTTTCCGATGTCCTTCTTTGCTTGCAGCTTGGACTGGCTTTCCTGATACTTTCCATATTTTCTTTGTCCCTTGTTCTGTGGGTTGGGGCCGCCCCTTCCTGGCTTTTTCTATGAGGGTTTCCCAGGCCCATATTGCCGCATCTTTTGTTTGAGCTTCTGCTCGATTTTGATGGCATATCAGTAGGCCGTGCTCAAGGATGATATGTCCAAAAATTCCATTTCGGTCTAGATGTATCTATGTAGAGCACCGGATGTCGCTCCGAATCTTTGATACCCATCTTGGTGAAAAAGGTATGGAAGATATTTGTGAACTCCGGCATTGCTTGGTCTCTTTCTTGTCGTAGTGTGGTCCATTTGGTATACAAGTCGTCACAACTTCTGACATGGTAGTATTGTTCCTTAATAACATCCCTGAAGGATTCCCAGGTGGCCACAACTGTAAATATTGAGGGTTCCTCTGTTTCCTTTTGCTCACAGAAAGTTTCCCACCAATCCTTGACATGGGGAACGACTTTGAGGAGTGTAGAAGTAATATTTTCTCTATTCGAAAAGTTATGGACAAAAAAATACCCTTCTAGTAGATTCAACCACTTGTCTACAACATCTACATCTATCTGAACTTCAAATATAGGAATATCGAAGTTGATTTTTACCTTGAAGGGGGCACCGCCTCCGCTCGAGGAAGATGCGTCGCCTGTTGGTAGCCGCCAAAGGATTTGCACGAAACTATCCATCATCTCATTCCTCTGTTGCATGAGGGATTCCTCAAGCAACATTTGAAAGGATCTCCTGTCCCGTCATCTTTATTTTCTCATTCCATGAGAGGTTGCTTGGGCGTGTGAGAGCTTTTTTGCTCAAGAGAAACAAGCTCGAGACCCAATTCTTTGTACCATGACCTCGTTGGGGACATGCATTAAGATGATAAGGAGCATACCGCTCTAATACCACTAATCCGGATTTTATGAGTAGAACAAAATGAATATAGATTATTAAAATATGCTTGACACAAAATAACAGAGATACAGTAAAATGATTTTCTATTCAATAAGGAAATACGCTGAAACTATAAAATGCAATGGAAAACAAGCTTGCTGGAATGGTGGCGGCTTATCTTTGAGAAGAGATGTGACGACTGTGCTCATTCGCAAGAAGATGATTAAAATGAGGCTCTGAAGGCCTTTTTACAATAAACAGGAATGTAAAAAACCATAGACATCCAAAAACCCAACCCTAGGAAATGAAGCGCCAAAAGTCATATGGGCCCCGTTTGGGTAAGTTAGTACATCAACTTCTTGGGGTCGTAAATATTGCATACGATCTCCGTTTTAGGTGCACGATATCCCGTTGGAAAAGTATCGTTAAGGAGATTCATTTTGGGGGCTCAATCAGAGCCTTCAAATCTCATTGAGAAGCTCTATTCCGAAAAACCTTCATTTAGGCCCTCAAAATGGCCTCAGAAGTTAAAAACTGCTAAAAATAGTAAATTGCCAAAATTGCTAGAAAAATGTTTTGAGCGAGTTGGAAAATGTAGGTGGCCAACGATATCCACCTGGATCACATCCCATCTCTCATTTGTAATGATGAGAATTCGACTCGCACTCAACCTATTTATGAAGCGGAAATATTTACTGTCATATGGAGTTTTCGGCCAGATAAAGCCCCGAAACCCGATGGCTTTTCCATTTCCTTTTATAGGAAATTATGGGACTTGATTAAATATGATCTAAAATTTAGGTTTCATTATTCACATCAATCTCTAAGATTGGGGGGAATATCAATTCTCCCTTTTTAGCCTTAATGCCTAAATAAGCCAATCCTACTTCCTTTGCTAGATTTAGACCCATCTCCTTATGCAACTCATCTTACAAAATTCTCACCAAAATCATAGCTTCTCGTTTAAAAAAAATCTCCCCAAAGTTGTCTCTTCCAATCAAGGAGGTTTCATGCAAGACAAGCAAATTATGGACAATATAGTGCTGGTCCAAGAAGTTATACATTCAAGCATCAATGCTAAAGGGAAAGGTATGTTCATTAAATTGGACATGGCTAACACTTTTGATAGTGTTCGACATGTTTTCTTATTTCAGGTCTTATAATGCTTTGGTCTCATTCCTCAATTCATAAAGTGAGTGTCTTCTTGCATAAGTGGCCCTTGGATAGCCCCTTTAGTGAATGGAAGGCCAACATAATTTTTTCAAATAAGCAGAGGTCTTCGTCAAGACTGTCCCCTTTCTCCCCTCCTTTTCATCATAATGGTTGAAGAATTAAGGAATAAATTAGAACATGAAAGATTGGTTGGGAATATTCCAGGTCTACAAATAGCTCGTGGAGTCAAAAATCTTAACCATTCCCAATTTGCATATGACACCCTCTTGATGGGTGGAGCCTCAATGACAATTGTTTCCAAATTCAGAGTGGTATTGGATTCTTTTCTTGATGCTTCAAGGGGTGTAGTGAATAATAGAAAATGTCAGATTATGGATTGGAACACTCCTCCATAGGAGCAGGGTGTGATTTCTAGAATCTTTCAATTTCCTGTTGCTGAAAATTGGCCTCCTTTTGATATCTTGGCATTCCAATTTCTTTGAAAAATTCCACATCTCAGGTATGGATGCCAATTGTTGAAAATCTAAATCAAAATTTTATACAATGGGGAACACAATGGTTAAAATTTGTTGGTTGAATTGCTCTCATTAAATATGTTCTATCTGATTTTCAACTCTATCAATGCTCTTCTCTTCTTGCTCCTAAAGGGATAACCAATCAAATAACTATGAAGCTAAGGGAATTTCTCTGGAGAGGAGGGAAAGCTAATTAAAAAAAATCATCTAGTGAATTCGAATCAAGTAATCAATCCCAAGAATAGAGGCAGATTGGGAATAAGAAACCCCGAGCTTATGAACAAGGCCATTGGGGTGAAAATGTTGTCGTGATTTGTTTTAAGGAAAACAAACGTGGTGGAAAAGGGCGTGTTGGGTAATAAATATTTCAATGGTCCACGACAAAGGTGTTTATAAAAACCTCCTAAAGGCACTAAGGGCTCTCCCATGTTCAAAATTTTACTAGCTGACAGATCCACATTTTATGAGAGTTTGTCCCAGAGTCCTTGGAATGGTCAACATATATGTATTTGGGAAGACAAAATAATGACCAATGATCGCCTCTCTCTACGATAGGATATGGAACCTCCGCGGTTATGGTTGGAAGAATGTGGAATCAACTCACTGTTTGACCTATCAATTTGTTGTGATTCTTCAATGGATTGGTCAGGTTGGAAATCACCCTCTTTTTCAGCTCCTCTGGTTCCTTTATATAATTCATTGCTCTTCTCTCTACATAAATGTGCTCCCTGGAACAAAAGACACGCAGACTCTCGTGGATGGAATGGTTCTATTTACACTATGAACATGGGGTATCATGCTTTTCTCAAAGTATCTATCTCTTTCCCTCTTTTTGGCTTGTGGGCGTCTATTTGGAATAATGACGATCTTCCAAAATAAACTTTTTTTGTTGGTTGCTTACTCATAGGAAAGTGCTAACTTATGAAAATATGTGTAACGGTGGTATTGTAGGGCCTTCTCACTATGCTCTGTACCTTATTAAGGAGGAATCTTCTCAACATTTATTTGTAGACTGCAACTGTTGGAGTTACTTCACACACAACTTGATCCAGGTGGATATCGATGGCCACCCACCTTTTTCGACTGGCTCAAAACGGTTTTCTGGCAATTTACTATTTTTAGCAGGTTTTAACTTCCGGGGCCATTTTGAGGGCCTAAATGAAGATTTTTCGAGATCGAGGTTTTCAATGATATCTAAAGGCATGATTGAGACCCCAAAATGAATCTCCTCGATGATACCTTTCCAACGAGCTATCATACACCTAAAACGAAGATCGTATGCAAAAGTTACGACCCCGGGAAGTTGATGTACTAACTTACCCAAACGGGGCCCACATGATTTTTGGCGCTTCATCTCATAGGGTTAGGTTTTTGGATGTCTAGGGTTTTTGGCATTCCTGTTTATTGTAAAAATGCCTTCAGAGCCTCATTGTAATAATCTTCTTGCGAATGCGAGTAGCCGTCACATCTCTTCTCAGAGATAAGCTGCCACCATTATAGCGAGTCTTTCACTCTGTATTTTTACAGTCTCTGTACATTTCTTTCATTAATAGAAATTGTGTATTACTGTATATCTGCGTTTATGGTTTCATATCTGATACATTTATGTTATATTATTGAATATCTGTGATATATCTGTGCATTTCTTTATTATATCTCCGATCTCATTTCGTGCTGAAAATAATCCGGATTAGTGGTATCAGAGCAGGCTACTCTTCATCGTTTTTTCAGTGCATGTCTTCGACGAGGTTTGAGTATAGCAAGTTGGGTCTTGATCTTGTCTCTTTTGAAGACAATTTCTCTCGCACACCCAACAAACCCTCAATGGTGGAAGAAAATAAAAACGACGGAACAGACGATCCTATCAATTTGTTGCTTGAGCAAGCTCTCATGCGATAGAGGGACGAAATGATGGAGAATTTTTCCCACATCCTTAAACGCCTGTCGATAGCTTCAGGCACATCTTCATCAAGCGACCACTTTGGAGGCACCTCGCCTTTCAAGGTGTTAGCGATAATTCTTGTCTTGGGCTCGAGAGGTACCCAGGCCTGCAAGATGCACGGGAAGCGCCCAAGCGCAGCGCGAAATAATTTCTTTTTCTAGCCACAGGTCAAGCAAGCAGGCAAAGGTTTCATTAATAGTATCCGTGACTCATCTACACAGCAAATCGACGGTCATCGGGTTTTCGGGGCTGTCAAGTTGCCCGAGATTTAGCCTAAAGGCAGTGCCCATAATTCGGGACAGATATGGGTCATCCGATCCAGTGAAGCATGGCACGGGATTGAGTCACATCGGCATATCGGCATTTAGAAGTTTAAGGGGTAAAGGTCCCCGGTCATTCCACATCTCGAAACCCCGAACCCCGAAATGCCGATAAGCGCTCTTCAAAGCCGGGCCCACGGTTTTGGCGCCTGATCGTAAAGGAGAAAACCTGGAGGAGGGCGCTTACGTTATCGTTTGGCCACCCGGGCCCACAGTGTTGCCGAATCAATTCAGGGCCATCAGATCAGTGGGGAGATGCATGGCGACCTCTAGGCTCTCCCGACATTTTGCTCATCGCAATTTCAGAAGACCTGCTCCTTTCTCATCTGCGAGTCCTGAAATGCCGAAAGAAAAACGCTATGGGAGATAGGAGAAGGGTCACGGCCTGTGGTCACTTGGGAAAGAAAAGAACTACGCAGGAGAGGCCAAAGGGCATCGGGTTTCAGTCACAGGGAGGCCCGTCGCGACTTCCAGTTGCCATCGGGCCCGACCTCGAGCCTTGTTTTTGCTTGGAGTAAATGCAGGCAAAACGGGTGGTTGAGACCTCCTTTCGTTCATTAAGTGTGAGGTATGGAGGGCCTGGCAAGCGGTCTGCTCAAAGGGGTCCTGTGTACCCATTCTTCCAGAGGAACCATGCCGAAGTCCTCGACTAGACAAGAGAAGTCTGCACACGCCTTTTAGGCCTTTAGTGTTTCAGCTATGTCCCCTTCAAAGGCCATGCGGAGTTAAGGGAGACGTCTGACTTCCGTCCGAAGATGGATTGAAGAGAGGTTACGCCTTGGAGGGTGAGCGCTTCTCTGTGGGGAAAATATGTCCAAGTATATGTACTCAGTTTCTGTATTTTGTAAAGGATCGATGGTTGAACAAAGCTCCCGATTGTAAAGTTTTGATGAAGCGCTGGTCGCTCTGGTTAATGTATAAGGCATTTGAGATTTCTTACTTTATGGAAGTCATCCTTTTTCCCATCTCTTTGTTTACTGTATTAGAACAACTCGGAATTGGAGGATCCAGTCGAGTTGCACTGTTGTAGGATGATGTAGGTTGGATCACTGCAACAGTAGCAACGTTTCTAATTAGTTCTGGTGTTTTCTCAGCGTTGAGCAACTTGGAATTGGAAGATCCAGTCAAGTCACCCTTCAGCTCCTTGAAGCTCTGGACCGAGAGGATCTTGGTCTCTGAGTTTTTCTTCCCCAAGATCCCGAAGGCCTTTCGCCTGAGGCAGTCTTGCTTGCCCTTCTCATAAGTCTTCCATCTACCACCCTTTAATACACTTACTGACAGATGTTGGATCAAGACCTCCTTTGCTTTCTGCATACCAGGCCTGGTTTCCTGAGTTAAAGCTATAGTTTCTCGAGTTTCTACCCATCTGATCACCCCATTAAACAAATCGTGACATAAAACTCATGGGCGTTGGGCTCTGCTCCTGCAAGCAATCTAAGAGTGACTTCTAACGCTAACATTTCTGGCGCCGTTGCCGGGGACGAAGTTGAATATTTTCCCTGGGCATAACGACATTGAGCCTCTGATTCTGAAGGTGCACCAGACATCAGAGCCCTTCAAGATTGCTACTGTGCACCTGGTGACTCCACTGTGGCGACTCCATTGTTTCCACTTCACTGTTTCAGCTGTGGCTACTGTCAGCACACCTGAAAGCTGACACGAAGGAGCTTTCTCGAGAAGGTTTCAGCAACTGTTTTCTCTTCCTGAGAAGTTTCCTGGGGTAACGACAATGTTAAGATCTGGCCTTGGATGGTGAACAAGGACCAGACACACTTCAAAGCTGTGCATCTTTCACCTAGCGACTCCATGATTCAAGGATCAATCAATGACTCCACTGGTTCCGATGGAGAAAATCTTAACTCGAAGGTTTGCTCCTTTTAATTTTTCTACTATTCCTGGCTTTCCTAATGTTGTCCGTTCTCCGAATGAATGGGGCGATTATTTGCCCATATTTCGAAAACGTGAAGAGGACAACCCTGCTCAGCACCTCAGTGAGTTTCATGAACTCATGCATCAGTGGGAGATACATCATGAGGATGTATTACTAAAAATGTTCATGTTATCGTTAGCAGGGGATGCTCGTAAATGGTATTATTCTTTATCCCCTACTAGCATTTCTTCACTCAACGAATTCCATGCAGCCTTCACTGCCTGTTGTCAGGAGCTTTATCCCTCCGAGTTGATTTTTCATAACTGTTGTGAGGGATACTACAACAAATGTATACAAGATAGAATTGTCTCTTATGTAGGCTATGAGGATGATCATGATGACCTGGATCAGAAATCAATCCTTTCTCCTCCCCATTCATCTGTTTCGGGCGGAGTTATGGAACTGATAAAATCTATCACCGCCAGACTTGACAGGTGGGAAGTTGAACAATGTGATGAGGATTTCCCATCCTTTGAAGCAGAGCCCCTTAGCAGCTCTACGGAGGGAAATTATGATTTTTTTTTTTCTCACGGGTCCTGTTTATGGTCATTATGAATCTGACCCATGGGAGAGCCCAGAAGAAGAAATCCTCCCAGATATGATTATGTTTGATGAAGGCTGTGATGATGAGGGCTGTAAGGATAGAAGACTGGGGGAAGAAGATGCTCTGAGTGAACTGATAGAGCATGCGAAATCTCTCACTGCCCAACATGAAAGGTTGGAATTTGGAGGCAACGGAGAGGGTTTTCCAGTCCTTGAGGCACATGTTCTTAGTGGCTCTTTCGAGGAGATTATTGAAGATTTCGTAAATGCATTAACATCTGCCCCCGATGAGCTTGCTGTCTCAGATCAAAACGATAAAGAGGTAGTTGTGGAAGAGGATTGTTCTCTTTTCCTTCACGAGATTTCCCACGATGTGTTTACATTTGGGGTCAAAATGGAGGAACGGGGGATAGTTCCATTTCCGCAAGTTGGAGAAACTCTGTTCCCCCCTGACTTTGATGATTATCTGGAAGAGGAGCAACAGAACTCCACATCACCTTTTTCTAATCAGGGCAGCCATCCCACTTATGACAGTTACGAATCAAAGTCTGAGCTCGATATGCTGGATTTCCAAGAGCAGGTCGCAGAACCTTGTCCTCTACTCACTGAGGAAAATTATCATGTGGAAATCAACCGTCTCAGTCTTTCAAGGGACACTGAGCAGTACGAGGAAGAGCAGAATTTACCCGGGGGGCCTGTTTATGATGAATACAAATCTGACCTGGGGGAGAGCCAAGAAGAGGAGGAGGGACCAGAGGAGCAGCTGAGCACGCATTTCATGTTCTATCCAGAGCCAATCAACGAACAGCCACCGCCTCAGATCAGTGAGCCTGCATCAGTTGACCTCCTACCTGTGCTTATCAGAGATATTCAGCCACAGGTGGACAACTGTGTAGCACAGACAACTGTTTGTCACCAGTTTTATGAAATTCTCCACTCATTCTATGACCCTGTTGGCGAATACATGGAGTGGCATGTCCTTTGTGCCTTGGAGCTGCCCTATTTCATATCAATTTCAGCCAGTAAGGAAGAGTTGAAGAGTGTAACCGTTCTCCTGTCACGGTTACACCAGCTGTTTATGATCATCGACAGAACGGAAGAGCTTCTATCAAGGAAGCTGCTTGAATGGCTATGGTGGAAGTCTGCTTTCACCTAGCCCCATGTAAAGTGTTTCATTAGTTTAGGATTGTATATAAATAAGCTCTGTTGAGCATGTATCTTTATTTTGTTGCTTTTATTTTTCGGCCTGTATTTTCAGCAGCGGGATGTTTTGAGCCCGACTCCATAGCCCAACAACAAGGCACTGAAGCTGCGAAATGAGTTCTTAGAGCATCGGAAGGACGACTCTATCCCCCATGGAGCCTAATGTTAGTGATAATTCTTGTCTTGGGCTTGAGAGGTACCCAGGCCTGCAAGATGCACGTGAAGCGCTCAAGCGCAGCACGGAAGAATTTCTTTTTCTAGCTACAGGTCAAGCGAGCGGGCAAAGGTTTCATTAATAGTAGCCGTGACTCATCTACATAGCAGATCGACGGTCATCGGGTTTTTGGGGCTGTCAAGTTTCTCGAGATTTAGCCTAAAGGCAGTGCCCATAATTCGGGACAGATCTGGGTCGTCCGATCTAGTGAAACATGGCGCGGGATTGAGTCACATCAGCATATCGGCATTCAGAAGTTTAAGGGGTAAAAGGTCCTCCGTCATTCCACATCTCGAAACCCCGAACCCGAAAATGCCGATTAGTGCTCTTCAAAGCTGGGCCCACGGTTTTGGCGCCTGATCATAAAGGAGCAAACTTGGAGGAGGGTGGTTACGTTATCGTTTGGCCACCCGGGCCCGCAGTGTTTCCGAATCAATTCAGGGCCATCAGATCAGTGGGGAGACACGTGGCGACCTCTAGGCTCTCCCGACATTTTTCTCATCGCAATTTCATAAGACCTGCTCCTTTCTCATCCACGAGTCCTGAAACGCCGAAAGAAAAATGCTCTGGGAGATAGGCGAAGGGTCACGGCCTGTGGTCACTTGGGAAAGAAAATAATTGCGTAGGAGAGGCCAAAGGGCGTCGGGTTTCAGTCACAGGGAGGCCCGTCGCGACTTCCAGTTGCCATCGGGCCCGACCTCGAGCTTGGTTTTCGCTTGGAGTAAATGCAGGCAAAACGGGTGGTTGAGACCTCCTTTCATTCATTAAGTGTGAGGTATGGAGGGCCTGGCGAGCGATCTGCTCGATGGGGTCCTGTGTACCTATTCTTCCAGAGGAACCATGCCGAAGTCCTTGACTAGACAAGAGAAGTCTGCACACGCCTTTTAGGCCTTTAGTGTTTCAGCTACCTCCTCTGCAAAGGCCATGCAGAGTTAAGGGAGACGTCTGACTTCCATCCGAAGATGGATTGAAGAGATGCTACGCCTTGGAGGGTGAGCGCGCCTCTATGGGGAAAATCTGTCCAAGTATATGTACTCAGTTTTTGTATTTTGTAAAGGATCGATGGTTGAGCAAAGCTCCTGATTGTAAAGTTTTGATGAAGCGCTGGTTGCTCTGGTTAATGTATAAGGCATTTGAGATTTCTTACTTTATGGATGTCAGCCTCTTTTCGCATCTCTTTGTTTACTGTATTAGAACAACTCGAAATTTGAGGATCCAGTCGAGTTGCACTGTTGTAGGATGATGTAGGTTGGATCACTGCAACAATAGCAACGTTTCTAATTAGTTCTGGTGTTTTCTCAGCGCTGAGCAACTTGGAATTGGAAGATCCAGTCAAGTCACCCTTCAGCTCCTTGAAGCTCTGGACCAAGAGGATCTTGGTCTCTGATTTTTTCTTCCCCAAGCTCCCGAAGGCCTGTCGCCTGAGGCAGTCTTGCTCGCCCTTCTCATAAGTCTTCCATCTACCACCCTTTAATACACTTACTGACAAAAGTGGGATCAAGACCTCCTTTGCTTTCTGCATACTAGGCCTGGTTTCCTGAGTTAAAGCTATAGTTTCTCAAGTTTCTACGCATCCGATCACCCCATTAAACAAATCATGACATAAAAATGATGGGCGTTGGGCTTTGTTCCTACAAGCAATCCAGGAGTGACTTCTGACGCTAACACAAGGTACAAGTTAATTTTGATATGCCTGTATTTGAAGGACAGATAGATGCAAAAGCCCTAGAAATATGGTTAACTCTGCTAGAAGGTTATTTCTCTGTTCACAATTTTTTCGACAAAGAAAAGATCAGCTTCGCACTCCTTAAAGCTCTCCCTCATGTCAAACATTGGTGGGAAACTTACTGGGAGCAAAGTTCCACAGAGGAGTCTGGAATATATGGGGCTGATCCCACTTGGGATTTTTTTGTGGATGCGGTAAATGAATAGTATTACCTTGTTGGCAACTATGAGGACTAGTACATGAGATAGACTACACTGCGGCAAGAGAGGGGCCAAGCAGTTCTGGAGTTCACCAAGACCTTCCATACCTTGCACACCAAGCTGGGTATCAAAGACTCCGAGCGACATTTGGTTCTGAAATACCATGGGGCTCTACGCAGATACATCTAGACTGAAATGGATTTTCTGGACATCTCATCACTCTGTGCTGCTTATTGATATGCTATTAAAATTGAGAAGAAATTTAAGCACTAGAACAAACGGGAATTTGGGTCTGCAAATCCGCAACAACCAAAGTATGACAAAGACGGCCCTAACAAACAGTCTCCCGAAAACCATTCCAAGACACAAGAAAAGAAGGGCCATGGGAAGACAAAGAAGGACACCGGAAAATGGTGTGATTTCCACAAAAGCCCCTGGCACAACACCGATGAATGTCACTCACAATAGTCATTGGTGGTTGAGATCAAAGACAAGGAGCCAAACCTTGATTCAGAATCTGATTATGAAAATACTGGTAAAGGATAGATCATTGATGCAGACCCCACTGCTATTGTCGCGACCGCAACAATTCAACCAGAAGAACCAACAGATCCTGAAGAGGGAGAGCGCCTTTTTCATTCATAGATGTGGGTGAAGGGGACCCCGTTGCATTTTATTGTTGATAGAAGAAGCCAGAAAAACCTCATCTCAGCAGAGGTCGTCAAACAGTTGGGATTGTCGACAACACCACACCTGCAACCATACAACATCGGGTGGCTTCGACAAGGACGAGATCTCCGTGTCAGCCAACAGTGCCGATTTTCATATGGAATCCAACCCTTCAAGGATGAGGTATTATGTGATGTTTCCCCACTCGATGTCTGTGATGTTCTCTTGGGCCAAACATATATGTGGAGACGCCATGATGTTTATGAGTCTCGACCCTGTAGTGTCATTGTTACTTTGGGGGGTCATCTCTATAGAATACCAGAGGTAGTTTCAACTATTGTTCCACCTAAAAAGTGTCACAAGGTAGTATCTCATACTGCAAAATTCAGCTTCTTCACAATCTGTTCAAAAGGGGAATAGAAGGACACTGCAACCACTATAGTCTCGCCCCCTGCACCTTCTATCCAACAGAAGTAGGTCGACAAGGTTGCAGCAAAGTGAAAAGATTCCTTTTGCACACCTTCCTCTCATGTAGCTCGACTTGTTGAACAACCTCAGCTTCAATAGGTTCATGATAGACTTCCACAAACTAAGCAGCACGACGTCTCCAACAATACAAGCAACTCACCAAGATGCAGATCCAGCAAACGCTTTTCCCTCTTCCTCGGGAACTCAACGCAATGGAGACCATTTCTTCCTAAGGAGGGAGGATTGATCCAGGT
The DNA here is from genome assembly GCA_009831015.1 of Picea engelmannii. NCBI lineage: Eukaryota > Viridiplantae > Streptophyta > Pinopsida > Pinales > Pinaceae > Picea > Picea engelmannii. The sequence continues at coordinate 1,034,187 of ML780342.1, forward strand.
GGATATCGGTGTCCACCCACCTTTTCTGATTGGCTCAAAACAGTTTTCTGGCAATTTTGGCAATTTACTATTTTTAGCAGGTTTTAACTTCCAGGGCCATTTTGAGGGCCTAAATGAAGGTTTTTCTATATATAGGTTCTCAATGATAGCTAAAGGCATTATTGAGCCCCCAAAATGAATCTCGTCGATGATACCTTTCCAACGAGCTATCATACGCCTAAAACGGAGATCGTATGCAAAAGTTACGACCTCGAGAAGTTGATGTACTAACTTACCCAAACAGGGCCCACAAGACTTTTGGCGCTTCATCTCCTAGGGTTAGGTTTTGGATGTCTATGGTTTTTGGCATTCCTATTTATTGTAAAAAGGCCTTCAGAGCCTCATTGTAATCATCTTCTTGCGAATGCGAGTAGCCGTCACATCTCTTCTTAGAGATAAGCTGCCACCATTCTAGCGAGTCTTTCACTCTGTATTTTTACAGTCTCTGT
>ML780342.1:1050414-1081472 GCA_009831015.1 Picea engelmannii
AGAAGTGTTGAGTTCTTTCACTCATATTTTCACCTTTCATTTGTAAGGAAAGCATCTACTTGAGGGCCTCAAGAGCCTTCCATTGGAGAAGGAAGGGACCCAAGTCCCCTTTCCCCTTTGTGTACCTCTGGATTTCACTAATCGGATCAGCCTATCTATTGGTGAACTTGTTCCATTGTCATTTATTTTAGTTTTTGTTTTTATGCTCATGTTGTTATTTAGTTTTTGCTTAATTCTTGTTAATAGCTTTATTGTTTTCTTTCTAACCTTTTGCATTGCAGCTGTCATGACTAGAAGAGCCCAACTAGGCATGTAAGTGCTCACTTTTTGCTCACACATTGACGAAAAGAGCACGAACAGTAATATTCTTCTTCGTTCTCTCGTTCACACCACTCCAACATCTTAACCATGGAAAGCCTGCCAAGGAACCATAAGATGATATTAGAAACATAATTTTCTTTCATGGGGGTTTTTTCTTGTTGGGTTGATATTTTAAAAAATTTGTGCTGCGGATGTCGCAGGCCTACGCATTCGCACAATGCATCGTTGTCGCACCCTACTTATAGGGTCACCTGCGACGATCCTAGATCATCGCAGTTCCCTATATAGGGCACATGCGATGACCTCAACACGCGGGTAACCCCTAAAAATTGACCCAAAAACACATTTTTAACCATTGAAAATCAATTCTGAATCCATGAAAAGATGAAGGAGAAGGAGATTACCTCTTTAGCAGAGACGGTTCGTGAAATGATCCACTGTGCACTTCACAATCAACAATTGAAAATCAAGGTGAAAAAGGGTTTTGGAACAATGTTTGGGAAAAGTTACAAATGGAATGGTAAAATGTGGTTTGTTATCTATTTTATTGACTTTTATCACTTTTCATTTTCATATTATATTATTTTTATGCTTTATCCAAACCCTAAAGTCCTAACAAATTTACAAGTGGTTGATTTTTGTAGATTGAAAAAAGTCTAGAGGTGAGAGGTTGGAACAAGGGTCTATTTTTTGGTTTGTTTTTATATATTTGTCGCGTGTACAAATCCTTTTAGGGTTTTTCAGGAAAAACTCCGAACATAGTTTTAATTCTTTCTTATGCTCGTGAAACCATGAGAATGTAATCGAGTAGTCTTTTGTCATTTTTTTGAACTCATAATGGTGACATGAAAAACAAAACTCATGGAGTATCCTTTAAGCTCTTTTCAAATTCGTTAAAAATGAAAAGATTGTCGAGCAACCTTGTTCTTTTCACGCTCGTAAAAGTATTTGAAGAAAACATCTGATGAGAGGTAGGTTATCACTTTTTTGATCTCGTTAGATTAATTTACGAAAAATGACCTTATGGAGTTCTCTTTAAGTGTTTTTCAGACTCACTTTACTGAAAATGGATATGTAAATCCATGTGGGGAGCTGCACTTCCTGCCATGCAAGTAATAGTATAGAGGATAGTTTGCAAATGCAAATCTCAGACATCCCTGATAGCTACCTTACCGCTATGTTTCTCAGTACCCGACACACAATGATGACTAACGTAGTAGTTCATAGGCTCACCTCCACCCCTGCTACCTGTAAGTGTCACCCGTGAACGATGATGAGATAGTCTTGTCAGGAAATAGATATCCTCAATATATATGGTGAGTGTGTGGGCACCCATGTGAAATTCCTACTCGTTCACATCCCACATATGAACCCAATACTCCAGTAGTCTGAACTGGGCCCTCATGCCCTGAATCTTGAAGAACTTGAGTAACCCACACTGCCATAGGGCCATATCTGTTCCCGGGTCATTCCTGATGAAGTAATATTCTTCTTTGTGCTCTCATTCGCACCACTCCAACATCTTAACCTTGGAAATCCTGCCAAGGAACCATAAGATGAGATTATAAACATAATTTTCTTTCATGGGGTTTTTTTTTGGTTGGGTTCATATTTTTAAAAATTTGGGATGTGGACGTCACAGGCCTGCGCATTCGCACAGTGTGGCGTTGTCACATCCTACTTATAGGGTCACCTACGAGGATCCTAGATTGTCGCAGTTACTGATATAGGGCATCTGTGACGACCTCAACGCGCGAGTAACCCCTAAAAATTGACCCAAAAACACATTTTTAACCAATGAAAATCAATTTTGAATCCATGAAAAGATGAAGGAGAAGGAGATTACCTCTTTAGTGGAGACGATTCATGAAATGATTCGCTGTGCACTTCGCAATCAACAGTTGAAAATCGAGGTGAAAAAGGGATTTGGAGCAATGTTTGGGCAAAGTTACAAATGGAATGGTAAAATGTGATTTGTTACCTATTTTATTGACTTTCATCACTTTTCATTTGCATATTATATTATTTTTATGCTTTATCCAAACCCTAAAGTCCTAGCAACTTTACAAGTGGTTGATTTTTGCAGATTGAAAAAAGTCTAGAGGTAAGACGTTGGAACAAGGGTCCTCTTTTTGGTTTGTTTTTATATATTTGTCACGTGTACAAATCCTTTTAGGTTTTTTCAGGGAAAACTCAGAGCAAAGTCTTAATTCTTTCTCACGCTCATGAAACCATGAGAATGTAATCGAGTAGTCTTTTGTCATTTTTTCGAACTCGTAATGGTGACACAAAAAATGAAACCCATGGAGTATCCTTTAAGCTCTTTTCACATTTCTTAAAAATGAAAAGATTGCTGAGCGAACTTGTTCTTTTCACGCTCGAAAAAGTATTTGAAGAAAGCATCTGATGAGCGGTAGGTTATCACTTTTTCAATCTCATAAGAAGAATTTATGAAAAAGGACCTTATGGAGTTCTCTTTAAGTGTTTTTCAAACTCTAAAAATGAAAAACCCCCGAGTTTCCTCTCTTTGGACTCGTTAAACAAACATCGAAAGACCCATATGGGATCAAACCACTCCTTTTTAGGGTTCGTTAAACATACTCCGAGGGACTCTTCCGAAGGATGATCTTACATCAACAAGAATATGTTATCCTCCTCAAGCTTGCGTAAAAATAAAGAGGTACTCGCCAGAAATGGTGGGGAAAAATTGGGAAGAAATGTGTCTCTGTATTTGTGTTAGCGGTAGTAATAGTTGTTTTTGAACATGACACCCCCCTTCATCATTGTATCCAGATTGAGAAATCCAATTGTCTCTCGTTTTTCCATCCATAAGTTCATATGTTGGGTCCTCCTCGAGTTAGTGCTGCCAATACCATTGTCATATCATTCATATGTTCAAGAGAAGTCCAACCTAAACAAGCCTTCTATCGAGTCAGCCATCTGTAGTTATAAATTTTCTACCATGTCGGCCTTCCCCATGTCAGTTTCAAATCACTTCATACTCCGATCTACCTCAAATATATTACATATTTTGTGTCATTGATGGGGGATGCATCAAGGCCCTCCTGTGACGAGTATTTTCCTATCGACTTCAACACATTATCCGTGAACAATAATTAGAAATCATTTAGTACCTTAGAGCCTGCATGCCTCAATGGTAGGTTTATTCACTTTCAACAGTGGGTTCACATCATTGACCTCTGATTAGAATATTCCATCAAGTGGTCGACTTCAACTCATTTATTCAAATTCGTTGGGTTGTACTAAGGTACCTTGGGAGTCATTGACATCAATGGTGATTTTCCTCGCACTTGTTAACTATTTCCGTTAATGACCGATAATCAAGTGGTTTCTACCATGTTCGACTTCAACACCTGTAATCACATGGTTAGATTTGTACTTAGAGACAATGGAAATGAAGACCATGGATATTATCATTTTGATCCATGTTGCTATGGAGTATTGAAGAATTTGTACTGACACATAGATCCACTATGTATGTCTTGTGGCTATGTCCGAATTTGAATTCTTTTACAACATATATCCATAGTGTATTCCTGGTGGCATGCCGAATCATGATGATATGGATTCACAATGTATGTTTAGTGGCCATGACTCACTTGACACTTATGAATAGAGTCACTTGTAATCCGAGCATGGGAATGCCTACGTTAGAGATGGTATTATATTATGTAGATGCCTGTTTGTTTGCAGGTTCCTGATCGATGCGCTCCTTGTTTCCGACACACACATTCTACAAAGTATTTAAGCTGTCCCAATTTCCAGCTTCATACTTTGGGGGGAATTTTGTTACACATTATTTTGGTCACCTCAATGATCACCTGACAAGATGTGTTCATGTTCCCTAAAAACATTAAAAGATAATTTCTCTGTGGGAAAAGTGATTTTCTTTCCTCTGCCAAAAACCATATGAAGGAAGGTCATCACACCCTGCTATATGCATGGGGTGCGACGATTCTTGATCATCACACTCTGCACTATACCTGGATTGCGACGTCATCGCATGCTGCTTGTGCATAGGGTGTGATGATGCTTAAAGCATGGGAAAAGTTGAATTTCACGAATGTTCTATAAGGGAATAATCTAGAAGATGAGGTGGCCTCCGATCGGTTTGGATCTTACTCGCCTCTCTGATTTGGTGGGATCATTCTAATATTTTCATCCATCTCTCTTTTTGTTAGAAAAATAGGACCGTGGAGAAATAAAATAAAACAAATGCGGAAACAAAACAAAGAAGATACATAATACAATAGAGACATAGATTTACGTGGTTCACTCAGTGTGGGCTACGTCCACTAGAGAAATTGCCAGGTCCTTCCTTTATTATTATCCAGCATATGAAGGGATACAACCTACAACAAACCTGCTGTAACTTCCTCTTCTTTCTCTCACAGTCTCCTATCTCATAATACAATTTTCGCCATCAACCATAGCCACAATACATTTCCCTCATAAAAGAGAGTTGCCTTCTAGGTAAAAAAACCCTAACATAATCTCTATCGTTAGATTTGCGACCTTATAATGAACGGTCCAGATTTACAATGAAATTACAATACACATTTACAAGGCAATTTTTCCTTCAGGGGCTTTGCCCCTGAACCCCCACTAGGGGCCCACTTGTCCCCAGACCCCCCAGCTAGGGGGATAACCCCCCCAGACCCCATAGAGGGGTACCCCCCCTCTGCACTCCCCCGCGTAGAAGAGTGTACATACTTATGGGGTGTAAATACTTCATGGGGTATAAACACGATTGAAAGTAAAAGACCTCTGAATCAGAAAGATAATCAGGCTCCACAACCAACACTTTCACACTATATAAAGATGGATCTCTCATGGAAAGTGCAAAGTTTGAATAGGATAAGAATTGTATGGAGAGTTCTACTTCAAATTATGCTTGAGAGATTTGCCTTAGTTCTTCAAGTCAAATTGTGGATCTTCTTCATTCAAGGAATTTGGAGAAAAGGTGTGTGTGTTGAAGCAACGAGCCATTGAAAGGGGACCTTGCAACATCAAGGCATGGGTTGTATTATCCACTTTCTATTCACTTAATACAATAATGCATTTCTTCCCTATATAAGCATCTTGTCTTCTATTGTATAATTCCTTGATCATATACATAGACTTCATTAGAATATATATATCTTTGTTTTCTCTCTTTGTTGGTTTATGATTCTTGGACATGCTTACTATTCTGTAAACCCAAGGAAGGAGCTACAAGGACGACACTAGCGAGGATCAAGCGTCGTTTAAAAGGTATGGCACTTGTACCTCATTAAACTAGTTCATATGATAATGAAGTTTAAGGTGAAGTGTGCATTTTGTTCTATTTTGTTCTAGTTTCTAGTGGGATCTAGGGAGATCTGTTTGTGTCCGCACTTACCGATTAATCCGATAACAGTTGCAGACGGAGGAAGAATTGCAGACACAAGGAGAGTTGCAGACATAGAGAGTATTGTAGAATTGACTAAGGGTTTCCATCAATGGAAAAGAGGGATATTGTTGGAAATATTGTTTTCATTGATTTCAAAGACACGGGGATCCCACAAGATTTCCAGGATAAATACAAATGTCCAAGATAAATATTGCAGGATGGAGATTGTTGAAAGTATTATTTTTGGTCAATTTATATACCCTATATTTGAGGGTATTTTTTTCCTACATAAATAACTCAAATGGGATCATACATTAAATTGTTGGAAACATTATTCCGAGACCTTTCTAATGGTATATGGAATTCCCTCTAACTCCCTAGGAATGAGGAGATATGAGTTTTTCCATTCCACAACCCAACCTGAAATTAATTGAGGTCGATCAACTAATTTTTGGGGAAAAAATTACTATAAATACAAGATAGAATTTCACATTTTTAGTACAAAAAACAAAGAGATCAAGTTTGAGGTGTGCTCCAGGTGCTGGGGTGTATTTTTGGTGTGAAAGAGTAGTATAAGGGATTCTCTTGAGGTTTTTCTTATTTTCAAGGTATGTTATAAGGTTGTGATGTTTCCGTAAGGTTGTGATGTTGCTGTATGCACTGCTGTGAGGTTGTGATCCTGTCGTATGCACTGCTATGAGGTTGTGATGTTGTTGTGATGTTTCTGTGAGTAGATGTTGTCTTGAATGGATTTTGTTGTCAGTGGATGTTTCCATTAGTTATTACATTCTAGGAATGATGTTATGAGGCTTGCTAGGGTTTGAAGGATTGTCTAGGGAATGAAGCATGTAGGTGAATTTATAATTATTGTGTATGAATATCGTGGATTGGTGTTTACACATACCTTATTGAGTTGGTTCTTAGTTGAGGACATTGGTGTCTCCAGTAGGTTGGTGCCTATATATTGTTGAGTTGGTGCTTAGTAGAGGAGATTGGTGTCTCTCGTAGGTTGGTGCCTAAATATTCTTGAGTTGGTACTCAATTAAGGAGATTGGTGTCTCTATTAGGTTGGTTCCTACAACCTTTGTAATAGTAGGTTGGTGCATACATAAATTTATAAAAGATAAGTTTTTGTGGTTTTCTTCCGCAAGGGTTTCCACATTAAAATCTGTGCATTGTGATATGAGTTTATATGTGATTATGTTTTCTTAGTTAATGATTGGTTGATGAATGGTTAAATAAATTAAAAAATGTATTATATGGATTCACCCCCCCCACTCTTAGTATAACCATAAGCTCACAAAGCCTTTGCTTCTGACCAAACCACGTAAGAAATATTCGAAAAAATCATACAATGTGCTCAAATTAGTCAAAAATTTATCCAATGAGGTGGTAGACCTTAAAATAAATATGGTGAAAGTTCTTCTCGGTAGAAATATTTCCAACACATTTTCAAGAAGAAAAATAATCAAACCAAAGCACCTGAGACTCCAAACCTTACCCTCAACCTCGATGAACTTGGTATGGATAATTTATGCTATCTGTTAGCATTCTGTAATTTGCCTAAGGCTACGGAGGCAATCACAGAGGTAACCTCGAACCACTTCTAGTCTTGGATCTAGCCCTCCAAGACTCAGAGATGGATCTCTCTTTTCGATTTAACTTGGTTTGTAAGGGATGGATTTTAGGCTAGCTATGAAAGTAATGAAAATATGGAGTTTTTGATTTTTAAATGGTTAGTTTGGGACAACAAGGAGGGCCATTGGGCAAATGGGGTCTGTTCTTTAAACAATGTGATTTACTCTCAGATATGGACAAAGTTCTTTCACAGGGCAAGGTAGCAGCAATATTGGATCGAATCAAGTTTTGATGGTGTCGGTTTGAGGAAGAAATAGGGGAGGGAAAAGCCAGGCAAAGGACCAGCTAAGAATTCCTGAACTAAGCTTTAGCGAAAAACATAAAGATTATCAAATAATCAGATGCAGAGTATCTGCTGATAAATTCTGCTCTATTACTATCATTTGACAATGAGAATTGAAACAAGAGAAAGATGACAGTAAAATTACTTTAACAGAGAAAAACTCCACCAATATCTCCACACAAGAATCCTGTGAAAAACAAGCCCATTACTGATTAATAATTAAAGGTTACAGAAAAAGTTCTGTGGCCAAACATAGCGCTCAGCTCCAGCAAAGAAAATTACAAATTCGGGTCGAAACCTCTCACACAGGTCGAGATCTCTGTTTCCTGCTGTACCAAGAAACGACTGTAGATCCGATACTAAGGATCCCCCTTGATGTTCTCTTTCTGTTCGTTGGGCTGCCCGCCCAATCTGCATCCGTGAAGCCATACAACTTCACCTCATCCATCTGTCTATACCATAATCCATACTCAGATGTGCCCTTTAGATATCTTAGGACATGCTTACCTGCCTTCCAAAAGAGTTTGGTAGGCTTAACCATCGCTTGACTTAGCTGGTTAACTTCATAGCAAATGTCCGGTCTCATGTTCACTAAATACATTAGCGAACCCACTAACTGTCGATAGATAGTAGCATCCACTACCTTTCCAGAAGTAGCATCCTCTTTCCTCCAGTTTCCTGGAAGAGGAGTATCCATGGGTTTGCAACCCTCCATGTGAAACTTACCCAGTATCTCTCTTGTATACTTTCCTTGAGACACAAAAGTTCACCATCTCGCTTCCATATTTCCAAACCAAGGAAATAATGAAGAAGGCCCAAATCCTTCATCTCGAACTCCTTTGCAAGGTCATCCTTGCATGAGTTTATCAGTTTCTCATCACCAGTCAATATTAAATCATCAACATAAAGAACAATGATTAATAACTTACCCTCCACCATAATTTAGTATAGGTTTTCATCTGCTTCACTTTTGGTGAAGCCCAATCAGGTGAAATAGCTGTCTATTCGAGTGTACCAAGCATGGGGTGCTTGCTTCAACCCATACAATTCTCTCTTGAGTCTGCACACATGCGACTCTCTGTCAAAGGTCTCAAAACCTTCTAGCTATTCAATGTACACTTCTTCCTCAATGATCCCGTTGAGGAACACAATTTTTACATCCATCTGATGAATGTGCTAGCCCATCTACGCTAAGAGTGTAAGGATGGATCTTATGGAAGAGTACCTTGCAACAGGTGTAAAGGTCTCACCATAATCTATCCCCTCGATCTGTGAAACGCCTTGTGCCACAAACCTGGCCTTGTATTTCTCCACACTCCCATCAACAACTTGCTTTACCTTGTAGATCCATCTTGAACCTACCACTGATTTATCAATCGGTCTTGGGACAATTTCCCATACACTTTTTTTGACAATGGAGTCATACTCCTCTACCATAGCATCAACCCAAGTGGGGTCCTGCACTGCTTCTTGAAAGGAAGATGGTTCAGTCACAATACATTTTCTCATAAGAGCCATGTATCCAGCAAATCGATCAAGAGACTGTCTTTGTCTGCACTGTGAAATAGGGGCTCCTACATTCTGTGTAGCATCTAGTCTCAATCTATCAGCTTCTGTGGTGTGCTTTCTTCCATTTCTGATGGATGGCTCTGCTTGAGTGGTTTCCTCCACTCCATGAATCTCCTCATGTGGCTGATCCACATCTTGAGACTCATCTTTGGGAACCAACAATTCCTCTTCTGCATGCAAGTCTAGCTCCCTCTCAAGCGACAACCGCATGGATTTCCCCTCATCGAATTTTTATCCCGTCGCATAACAGTCATATTAATGTTCGGAAAATACACACGATAATTATGGGGTGTTTCTGTGTACCCCACAAATATCCCAACTTCAACAGTCGGTTCCAGCTTCTTCCTGGAATCTTTGGTCACATGCACATAAACAGATGAGCCAAAATTTTTAAAATGAGAAACATCAGGTTTATTACCAATAAACGATTCTTCAGGTGTACTCATGCCAAGTACTCTATGAGGACAACGGTTCTACACATAAACCACAGTATTGCATGCTTCTACCCACAAATGCATTGGTAGGCCCTGATCATGCAACATTGCTCGTGCTACACCCACGATCATTCTATTCTTTCTCTCCGTGACCCCATTTTGCTGTGGGTTATGAGGCGCTATGAGTTCTCTTTGAATTCCTTCTCTGCTGTAGAAGTATTTGAATTCATTAGAGATGTTTTCTCCACCATTATCGCTCCTTAGAGCCTTCACTTGCTTCCCGGACTCTTTCTCCACCAATGTTTTAAACTCACAGAACTTTGAGAATGTTTGATCCTTCTTCTGCATGAATAATATCCAACATTTACGAGAAAAGTCATCAACAAAAATAACATAATACCTATGTTTTGCTGTTGAAGCAACCGAGAATGGTTGACACACATCTGTGTGAATTATCTCCAGGATCACCGAAGCACAGTTCTCCTTTTCATGAAAGGTGGAATTTACATACTTCCCCAGGGTGCACCCCTTGCACTGATATGACTGAGAAAGTGTTCCCCTTGGAAGTCCAGTAGATATTTGCTGCATGATCTTCAAGGCTCCATGATGAAGATGGCCCAATCTCCTGTGCCATAATTCACCCTCATCCCGGTTCACCACTTTTTCTACCTTGCCTATCATGGCATTGCAACCATCTACCTCCAGCATGTAGAGATTCTTAACTCGAATCCCTATATTCTTGACTTGAACCGTTGCTTTATGTCGCGGATAGGCTTTTCCACTGCTAAAAACAACATCATAGCCTCTGTCCTCCAGCATTGCGACTGAGACCAAGTTTTTCTTTAGACCTGGTACATGCATAACATTTTTCAATTGAAATGGTTTACCTAACTCCCTCTAAAAGGTAATGGTACCAATACTAGTTGCACTGTATCATCCATCGTCGCCCATCTCTATATGCATTCTAAGATCTTTCTCCTCCAATTCAATGAAAGACTCTTTATCTCCTGTCATGTGGAAGGAAGTGCCACTATCCAAATACCACACCGATCCCGATGCACTTGAAGCCATGCATGTGATGAAAGTGAAGTCAAGATCAAATTGTGAGACAAGAGCCTCACCAGTTGCAACTCCAACAACCATCTTGTTCTTCTTCTTCTGCAGACAGTTAGTAGTGAGATGCCCATGTTAGTGATAGTGAAAACACTTCACTTTGGACAAATCCAACTTCTTGACTTTAGACTTGGATTTTAATTGGAATTTCTTCCCTTTCCCTTTCCTTGCCTTGACAGTCAAAGCACAATCCTCTTCATCATCACGCTTTGATGAAGATCCATCTCTGGTGTTCCACCTGAACTCCTCTTGCACTAGATCCGACCATAGTCATTCCCAATCCGATAATTTTTCCCTTCCATTGATAGGGTCTTGATAACTATGCCAACTCTTGGGAAGTCCTAGGAGCGGCAAGCTCACCAAATCATTAGCAACGACTCTTATTCTCACACTTCCAAGCTCATCCCGACATTAGACAATTTTCGTGAGATATTTTGGAATGGTGTCACCTTTCTCCATCTTGATCTTCCCGGGTTTATCTTTGAGCGCCAATTTCCTATGTTCGCTACTATTTTGGAACAGATCCGTCAAAACCTTCCACATTGCATGTGGTGTGGTTTTCCCATGGAGAATTGAGACAATGTGGTCTTGTACTCCAACAAAATTCTCCTTGCCTTCGCCACTTTCTTTTTCCATGCATCAAGATTTGCAGTATCTGTTGCATCCGTCTTAGGAACATCTGTGTCAATGTAACCCTTCAAGCCATTGTCTTCGAGAACTGCTTCCATCCTGTCCTTCCAAGCAATGTAGTTAGAGCTGCCCTTGAGTGCATACTCCAACCTCAAGCCAATGAAAGACATTTTCGATCTTGAATCAAGTGTCGCACCAAGAAAATCTTGCAAATTTGAATGTTATCCAACGCAAAACTCAACTGCTGCCTTTCATCTTTCCCTGAGAGGTTCGCACCCCACCTGAGAGCAACCTGAGGGAAGTTTGCACCCTGCCTTTGTGTAGCCTGTGAACTTGCCTAGGAAGTTTGCACCCTGCTTCACTATAGGGTGAGGGAAGTTCGCACCCTGCTAGTATATTTTCCTGCGAACTTGCCTGTGAAGTTTGCATTGTACTCCACTATAGGGTGAGGGGCATTCGCACCCTGCTAGTGTATTTTGCTGCGAGAATTGCCAATGAAGTTCGCACCCTGCCTTTGTCTAGGGTGCGAGAATTACTGTTCCTGAAAATGAGCATAGTTTTCAGTACTAGAGTTCGCACCCTCCAAGATACGGGACCTGCGAGAATACAATTTTGTTCGCACCTCACTTCCGTAGCTCCGTGGCCTCTGTGGCTCTGATACCATGTAGAAATTTCGATATACTTAATGTGATCCTGCGATTTTCCTGATGTAACAATTTTCGCCACTTGTTAAATACATAATCTCTTCTACTATTATTCTTGCGGAAGCAATTAAACCATGACCACAACCATGAGCACAAAGTGAAATATCAATAATACACAACACAAAAGTTTTACCGAGAAAGCGTAAAGCTAAAAACCCCACTATCATATATTATGTATATCATGAATCATGAAACAATATCATACAAGATTCTAATCCAAGAGCTCTCAGTACAATACAATCGTCTCAGACTATCATACACAAATCAACAAATACATGTGCCAATTCCTGTGTCCAGACAACCTGTCTCCTATGCACAAACTCTGCAATTCAAATTCTGACAATCGAATCTCGATATTACAAATTTCATAGTTTGCACATGCTCATAAGCATATCCAATGCATGTGTGAACAAATCACAACTGATAGCCAAACTGTCCCTTTCACTTGTTATCTCAACTGGATCTCCAATGGATTTGCATGCATGTAGTTAACCGTGACGAATCTTCAGTTGCATGTGAGTTAACTGATTGTGAATTAATGAATAATTAATTCACTGAACTCTCACTAGTACAACTAAACTTAACTCACTTAACTACACTTATAATTCTGTTACAATTCAAAAGCACTCAGTTATGAATGAGATAATAGATTAATATTTATTGTCTAATTTAATTAAGGGAAAAGTAAATTAGACACATGTTTCTTGTTGACTTTTCAACAATTGTTGTACCCAAAAAAGGCACCACAAGGTTTATTTCTATCTACCATACAAATGAAGGACGAATTGGATAAGAGTAGACAATGAGGCCCATATGAAACACGTTGTGACAGAACTCGAAGGTAAAAATGAACCCATAGAATTTGCACATACAATTTTGGGAAATTGTTTTTTAGAAACTAACCATGGTTGTTTTGCATCACAACCATTGTCATTTCAATCAGATGAACAATATGAACTCCTTCACTGCACACATACTAATGAAAATAACTGTACAATAGTAGATACAACTAGCTCCAGGTTAACTAACTTAGTTGTAGGAACTAACATTTGGACCTTGTTCTTTGATGGCTCCAAGTCACAAGAAGGAGCCAAGGTAGGTTTCATATTGATATATCATAAAAAAAAACTCTAATATCCTACCGCTTAAAATTTGAATGCACCAATAACATAGATGAATATAAAGCCTTGGTTCAAGGTTTGAAGAAAGCTATTGACCTCAAGATACACAGTTTGAAGGTTTTTGGTGATTCAAAAATAATTGTTAGATAGGTACAAAATTCTATACACTATTTGTCCCCTCACCTTAAGGGTTATCAAAAAGAGGTATTGAAACTCATAAACCATTTTGATGATTTTAACATCACTTATATTCCTCGTTCCCAGAATGTTGTTGCTAACACTCTAGCTAATGCTGTTAGAATGTAGAAGATGGTGTGCTCATTTTACCATTGACGATACCCTCGTCACCCAACCATAGGCTGAAGCCACCCTTCGAGCACCTTAACCTTGACTGAGAATTACTCTGAAAGCAAACCCTAGGCTAGATAGCCAAACAAAGGGTAGCGCACCTTTCCCCAAGGATAGCGCATCACAAAGAGCTGATGAGATAGTCCAAACCCTAGCTAAGAGATAGTCAAGCCAACACTGAAACTTGTTGCTGTAGCAGCTGCACCTGCAACACTCCTCCACACGTGCGCACCAAACTGGGAATTGCAGTGCATAGAATTGGCTCTCTGCAACTGCTGAGATGTGTCAAATGAGAACTGGCACCCTGTATTTATAGTGGTTCTGCTAGTTTTGCTGGGGCCAACTTCTCCTTCTGGATATGTGTCTGTTCAGTATATTATTATTATTTCTGGTTGACTTACTCTCTTGGAGGATAATAACCTAATATAAATTATCTTCTTGAGCCGACAAGACTTCTAGGGTTATTAGCCAACTCATTAGGGTTTCTCTTTCTTCCCGAAGTCTTCTATTCTCGTCAGGTTCACACGTGGAGGTAAATATCTCCCACAACTACCATAGTATCAAAACTCCCTCCTAGCTAGGGAGGTATTACAGGTAATGGTATTGAGCACAAAAACATACCATTTACCCAGTAGCATCAACATAGTCGTTTAGACTATCTCATGACTAGATCATGAGCACCACCATCACCATCATCTGCATCATCTCTCGAAACCATACTTCATCTGAGTAATTAGACATGATGCTGGATAAGTCACTCTCACCATAGAGTGATACAAGAAGAGTAAATGCTCTGCACTGTTTTCCGTCTGGAAAATCTTTGTTCATCATTCATCTGGATGATGATTATCTCCAATAAACTGCTGATAGTATTCAAGGGAATTAGAACAAGGATAGAACACAATTGTGTCTATTCATAGTAGTACATAACTACAATCCAGTGGTACACTACCACACCAAGTAACACACAAGTACTTGATCAACAACGTATGGTTGCGAACAGTGGAACATATCCACCATAGTAGTCATCATATACTGTCATATAGTCTTCATAACAAACATCTGATAGCAACCTGCATAGAAACAATGTTATGATATAAACTGATTTGTCTGGGCCAATCTTTCACTCACATCTGTGAGATCTGAAAGAATATCTACCTCATGAACAATGGAACATATCCACCACAATAGTATATCTCTACTGTCTGGAGACAGGTAGTCTCCATAACAATCATCTGATGCCATCCTGCATAGAAAATATTGTTAAAATAAACTGAATCATCTAGGCCAATCTTTCACTCACGTTTGTGAGATTTGAAAGAATATCTTCCCTCATCAGCAATGGGCTATCTGCCCTATTCTTCTCAAACAATGAAGAATGATTGTTTCTAATTTCTGAGCCTGGACCATTCCTCACCCTGGGCCATTCTTCCTACACTAATCAAAGTGCACCCTGGACATAATGTATAAACCCTAAGGAATGTCTGAGTCTAGACCATTCCCCACCCTGGGCCATTCCTCCTACACTAATCAAAGTGCACCCTAGAGAGAATGTATAAACCCTAAGGAATGTCTGTCCTATACCATTCCCCACCCTGGGCCATTCATCCTGCACTAATCAAAGTGCGCCCTGGAGAGAATGTATAACCCTAAGGAATGTTTGCCCCTGATTGCTGAGCCTGGACCATTCCTCCTACACTAATCAAAGTGCACCCTGGAGAGAATGTATAAACCCTAAGGAATGATTGTCCGAACCATTTCCTCCATTAACCACAAGAGGAAAAGACTGTCCTTCATCAACCTCCAAAACAAACCATTCCTCATGTTAACCACAATGAGAAATCGTTGTCCGGCGAGGAGGGCTAGTCTTCTTGAGTAACCCTCAAGAAGAGAGACTGCCCTAGACCACTCCCCATGTTAACCACAATGGGAACTCGCTATCTATGATACATCAACAATCAGACTACCTCCCATGTTAACCACAATGGGAAGTCATTGTCCGTCATAAATCTCAATCCACTTTCCGAACAGGAAAGTATCTGTCCAAGATGGACTATTTTTCAAATTTAAAGATGAATGTCTTCAATAATGTTTTTAGTGCTCCCTCCTAACTTGGAGATTCATTTCATCCTTTTTCAATAAGAAAGAAGTTGTTTCCACGAGCTCCACTTGAGTACGCAAACTCTTTCATCTTGGATAGAAGCTTTACCAAAATGTCTGCTTATCTGCTCATCTGTGGAGATATGTATTGGATAAATCATTTTCTCCTTTCTGGACTTCATCATGGATAATGTAATGCTTGATTTCAAATGTACTTTAGTCTGGAACACTGTGAAGGCTTCATGTAGATCTTGAACAATAGAGTATATCATAGTTGGAAAACTAGAACATATCCATGTGGCACTTTTTCTGTCATCATGAGATCTAATCTACTGAGTAGTCATCTTGATGTTATAGGAAATGTTCACCATGCTTCTGCTGTGCACTGGAGGTTCTCCACCAAGTTATCTTTTTCTGTCTGCATACATGAGTCTCTTTCTGGTATGCCTCAAAGTCTTGATATTGCTCTTCATGCGCTCTTTATTCAATTTCTTTGGAGAACATTCTTTGCATTCATTTGATGTAGAATTCTGACTCATGGATGTTGCGGATGATATAATGACTTATGTAGAGATAATTTTGGTTTACTGGAACAAGTAATCATCATATTCTTCTCCCTCCATCTAGGAGAACCTCTAGTTCTAGGTCTTGCAATGCTCTAGTTCATAAATATTCTATACACTTGTTCTTTATCACAACTTTTGGTTCTTCTGCTTTATTGATTTTAGTGAGTTTATATCAGGCTAGTAATCTTGTGATTCTTGATACAATGACTAGTTGTTCTGGTTTTCTCTTTCTTTCTTGGAATCCTCATGTTCTTTTTCATGTTTTTCTTTAGCTCTTGGGTCCATGGATTTTCTTATAGATTCCATGCCCTAGAGATTCCACTTCTTCCTACTATCATAGGATCACGGATCTGGATGGAAAACCAAGAATACTTTAAGGCTTCTGAAGAAGTCTTCTTCTGCGATTGAACTGAACACGTACTGTCTTTCATGACTGCTACCATGGATACATATATTTCATCATCTTCAATGAATCATAGGATTATCTCCCTCCTAATCTTTGCTTCATGTATAAGTGCATATAATCGGCTCCCTCCGTTTAACAGAGTCAATACTTCCATATGCATCCTTATTGTCTTAAGCAATGTATAATTGGCTCTCTTGTCTAACAGAGTCCACGCTTCCATCTGCATCCTTATTGTCTTCTCCAATGTATAATTGGCTCTCTTGCTTCCGTCTTGCTGTTTTCTACAAAACGTCATAAGTCCTTTTCCAATTTCCTCTAGATTGCTGGCTTCTTTCTGTCTTTGCTTCTTCTAAGTCTCTTCATGATTGATTTGGATTTATATTTTCTTCCACATGATTTGTATTTCATTCTTTCATGTGTATTATCTAATGATATCTATTTTCATCTTGTTTGTTCTTCCATAGATATAGTTCTTCTTGGAACACATTATCTTCCAAGAGATAGATATACAAGATATGCACAGAGACGATGCAAACAAGATATGTACAGAAAATAAGAAGAGTGTTGTTACCTTTTAGAAGAAGAAGTCTCTTCCATCCTTCTTAGTCTTCTTTGTAGGTTCCTTTTCTTCGACAACCGATGCTTCATGTTTCTCTTTCCTTTTCTTTAGCTCGGGACAATGACTCTTGTAGTGACCATACTTTCGACAATTGAAGCATTGCACTTCTTAAATGTCTTTCTCTCGATTTGGCTTCCTCCTTGAACCAAACTTCCTTTTGTTCCTGAAGTTATTGAATCTTGCTGTGAAAGCTTGATCGTCATACTTCTTTTTGGGTTTCTCTTTTGTGTTGATCCTTGATTCTTCTTGAGCACAACAAGTCCAAAGTTCTTCAAATGTCGGGTACTCCTTCCTTGTGTTCATTCTTGCGGAAAATGCATCCCATGTCTTGGGAAGACCATTGAGTACTATGTTCACCAATTCCTTTTCTGAAGTGATCTCTTCAATAGCTTGTAGTTGATCTCTTAACTAGGATATCCTTACAAAGTACGATGTTATGCTGTCGTCGTCATTCATCTTCATGTTACATAGCTCATTCTTCAGACTCATAACTTGTCCAATGTTTCTGACTGAGAAGAGATTTGTTAGGGCATGATACATATTCTTTGATGAGTCAATATGGGAGATGTAGGGTATCAAGTGGCCTTTTATAGAATCCACTATGATACTCATGGAATTGATGTCAACATCCTTGACCTTCTCCATAGTTGCAATGTTCTGTGGTTCCTTCTCTTCTCCTTCTTTAAACTCTGGCTTCACGATCTTTCCTTTCATAATATCCAACACTTTATTCTTAGCAAGGATGAGGTCAATCCTTGTCTTCCATGCTCTGAAGTTAGAGGCTCCATCTAACTTGTTCTCAGACTTCATAAAGTTCATCATGGCTGCTTGACTTGGTCAAACCCTAGATTTGACTACAAATCCAAACTTCATGTCTTGGCCTTCTGAGAGTGACAGGAGATGCACTAGGCTAGGGCACACTTATATGTCTAAATATTAGGTCAATCCCTTTACTTAAGGTGCCTCAACAAGAGTTTTAGTGTTTCTGCAACTGCTCCTGCTAGTAACCCTAGTGGCAGTGTTCTGGAAGCTGCTTCTGCTAGTAACCCTAGCGGCAGTTCCTCAGCGAGCTCAATATCCTACTGTCTATGTTTCCTTCCAGCATTTAGACTGAATGAAGGAGGGGTGGGCCCATAACCTGTTAGAATATAGAAGATGGTGTGATCGTTTTACCATTGACGATACCCTCGTCACCCAACCATAGGCCGAAGCCACCCTCCGAGCACCTTAACCTTGATCGAGAATTACTCCAGAAGCAAACCCTAGGCTAGATATCCAAACAAAGGGTAGCACACCTTTCCCCAAGGATAGTGCATCACAAGGAGCTAATGAGATAGTCCAAACCCTAGCCAAGAGATAGTCAAGCCAACACTGAAACTTGCTGCTGTAGCAGCTGCACCTGCAACACTCCTCCACACGTGCGCACCAAACTGGGAACTGCAGTGCACATAACTGGCTCTCTGCAACTGCTGAGATGTGTCAAATGAAAACTGGCGCCCTGTTTTTATAGTGATTCTACTAGTTTTGCTGGGGCTGACTTCTCCTTCTGGATATGTGTCTATTCAGTATATTATTATTATTTCTGGCCGACTTCTTCTCTTGGAGGCTAATAACCTAATATAAATTATCTTCTTGATCTGACAAGACTTTTAGGGTTATTATCCAACTCATTAGGGTTTCTCTTGCTTCCCAGAGTCTTCTATTCTCGTCAGGTTTACACGTGCAGGTAAATACCTCCTACAGCTACCATAATATCAACAAATGCAACATCCAGATTTACTCCTTTGAAAAATGTTTTCACTGCTGAATTAATTTTCAATCCTTCTATACCTGACAATATCACAAAATGGAGAGTTTTCAATGATAACTCTAAGATAATCAACTTTCTCACCAATGCTGATATCTTCCAAAGGTTTGTGATAGATGATGAAGAACATCAACATGATCTTCAAAACTACCGGGATGAAGAAAATAAGATTAAGGGTAACTACATCCCAAAAAATGTATTGACTCTTGATAAACTATTTGATTTATAGTGCAAATTTAGAAGAACAACAAACACCAAGATGGACAACTCCTCAATGACGCATTTCTTGGTAAATTTGGGCACTCCTGAATAACCAAAGTTCATCAACTTAAGAATTTGTTGTTCTGAAGCTGTAAATTATACCTACACTCAACTCTTCAAGAAATATAAGGACGTTTTCACATGGACTTATGAGGATCTGAAAACATATGACACACATACTATACAACATATCATTCCCATCAAATATGATGTCAAACCTTTTCAACAAAAACTCACGAAATTTCATCCTACTCTTGAACCTCTTATCCAAAAGGAATTAAAGAATATATTAGATGTCTAGATCATCTTTAAAGTTCGTCATTCAACATGGGTATCTAGTTTGGTGCCAGTCAGAAAGAAATATGGGAATATTAGACTTTGTGTGGACTTCAAAAATCTAAATCAAGCATCTAACAAAGATAATTATCTCATTCCCCTAATAAAACAAATACTCTAGCTTGTCTCTGATTCACAAATGTTTTCCTTGTTAGATGTCTTTTCAGGATACAATCGAGTTCTTATAGCAACACTTGACCTATTGAAGACCGATTTCTAAACAAAGTGGGGAACATTTTCCTATCATAGAATGCCCTTTGGCTTGATCAATGTAGGAGAAAATTTCCAACGGGCGTTGGACATCGCTTTCAAGGGTATAATCAGTCACAAAGTGGTGGCCTATCTTGTTTATGTGACAGTGTGCTCTAAGAAAAAATCTGACCATCAACATCATCTGAAGCAGATATTCGAAAGATGCAAAAAATATGGAATATTTTTAAATCCTAAAAAGATTGTATTTGTTGTTTTAGAGGGAAAATTACTTGGGCACATAATTTCTAAATATGGGATTTTTGTTTCTCTAGAATGGACAAAAGATATTATGCAGATTCCTTTTCCCAACAACAAGAAATCAATGCAGTCATTCTTTGGAAAGATCAATTTCGTAAGAATATTCGTGTCTGATTTTGCAGAAATAGTCAAATTTCTCCAACATATGATTAAAAAAGATGTGCAATTCAAATGGACATCTGTGGAAATTGAGGCATTTGTAAAGGTCAAAGTTTTCGTAGTAGCAACTCTCACACTGCAAAGTTCATACTTTTTCCAAATATTTCTTGATATATATACTTTTACTTTTGCTGGTGAAAAATATTTTCAGATTGGTGAATTGGTTCTAAAGTGGGATAAATCACATGAAGATAAATGGAAACATTCTAGATATCAACAAATGTGGTTAGGTCCCTTTATGGTTAAATAAAATATTAGCCTAGGTACATATAGATTTTAGAACCTTGAAGGAGATGTAGACCTCCTTCCTGTTAATGGCCAAGTTCAAGAAATGTATTTTAGCTAGCCTTCTTCAGGAAATTACCCTATACATAAATAAGAGGAGCGAGGTCTCCTTTCATTTCTTATCTTTTTGGATTGATTTTTCTGGCTTGATTTGTTTGTTTGCTTTCACTCTTTCAATTTTGGTTAAGTTTATCTCTATCAAGGCCCTTGTTTACCCATTTTTCTAAAAAATAATTTTGTTGTTGATGTTGATTCTCACTACAAGTGTGACATATAGTATCTTATGGGTCCAAAGATGTGCATTTGATATAAAAACAAGACACATTTTCTATGCTCCTAAAAGTCATCACCACATAATAATCAACATTAGAACCTGTAGAGGAACATGACTGAAATAACATATGAACTTTCATATCTTTTATCATGATCAAGAACAAGAAATTGGTCATACCTAAGAGCTGGTTTTACATTTCACATGAAAAATAACTGATGCTAGCACCAAGAGGCATCTAGAGTCCTCAAAGAATTTTCTACATGAATATAGCTCGTCTATAATCAGGTTAGCAGGTGTCACAATTACATGTGTCTTCCTACATGGCTTTAAAGGAAAACTAAGATCCCCCCATCCACCTCCCTCTGAGATAAAATAAAGAGGAAAAGTTGTCTTAAAGGCAAAGGCTTGGGGAAAGGAATTCCAGGTCATGGGACATGCAAGTATTTCTATCAAGGCTATGGATGCTTGCTAGAAGTAGATCAAGGTTTGTGACTTCATCAGGGCTATGGACGCTCACTAACAGTGGAACAACACCAGCAATATGCAGTAATCAACCTGTATTTTCAACATCCCTGATGCATCATTGCCTCTAGGTACTCCATCTTCCTCCTGTGATGGCTACAATTAAGAAAATGAATCCATGGTTAACCAACTCTGGGCCTAACTAGGAATTTTTTCAAGATAGGAATAAATATTTATTCATTTCATTACACACTTCAAGTTCAGTGGGACCTAGTGACTATTTCCTTAATGTTACTCATTACAATTTTACTAATTCTCAAAGTTATTTTTTTCCATATATTCATGATTTTATCTAGTGTGTCACCAATTGTCGTGTCACCAACAACACCTTCCCTTTCTTCTTAACTTCATCTCTAAAACCATTCTTTTGAGTCAATAAATAGAGAACCCTCCTTTATTGTTTTCAATCTTCTTATCACTAGAAGGACTTAAAATTTTTCCCTTTGCAAATTTAGAATTCTTATTCTTTCATTTTGCCCCTTTCAGACTCCATTAGTGAAAATTTTCAAGTCCCCCTTTATCTTCCAATATACTCAGTGTCAGTGATAGACACCCTTCTGTCTCCAATACAACAGAGAATAATAGGCCTTCTTTGTCGATGCATCCTTTGTCAACGAATATTCCCCATCTTTGTTGATACATTGGAAGCTTCAAATATACTTAGAAATGTTTACTCTCACTTCTTCACCAAGGACCGATATCTATTTGAATGTCGATACAATGGAGGGCGATCCTTGTTTTCCCTCCAATACACTAGAGGCCAAACCTTGTTTGAATGGCGATACAAAATGGAATACAAACTTTGTTCCAACGATAATACATAGAATCCGATACTTCTCAGTGTTAATACAATGGAGGACGAATAACATTTAAGCACTGATACAATGACGGCTCCCACAATAATTTCACACATATGAGTGGTATTTTCACATAAGAATTATTTCCATTTGTGCAACAAAATCACTTAGAAAATATATATAACCCCATTCATGCCCCTTTACATTATCATTTGCACACGAGGTCGCAAAGTAACAACGTAAGCCTCTTCGACGATAGATTTTAACCTTTGATTTCCAACCCAAAGTAGCTTTGAATGCTCTGACCACATGTACGTGCTATTTAACTATCATTTATGTCATTCCTTTTCTTTCTTTCCATACCCAATTCAATTTCAAAACGAAGGAAAAATCCAATTGGATAACCCTTAACCGTTTTCACTTTTCCCTCCCATCGATTTTAAAAATTGTTTTAAAATAAAAAAAGCACAAGAACAATATATAAAGAAAGGGGGGGAGGGGGTCAAGAAACCATTAGAGCATATGCATGTCCTTTTCCCTGCACCTCTAAGCCTCATGCTCGTGGACAATAAATATAGGGCTATGTCAAGTCTTTCAGGCATAACTCTCTCATACCATATCATAGGCCTCATCTATGATATAGAGAATCTTGGTATTCCTTCCATCCCTCAGCCTTTTCCTAAACCTCGAGAAAACACCTCAGCCTCAGATGTGTGTAGAATCTTATCTCTTCCCCCATCATCCATTGGATCTTGTTCTTAACAGTGATTGGGGAAATGGGTGTTATACGTAAAATTCCTAGGATTGGTAAAACCCAACACCTAATGATATATGCAAGTGAGAAAATAAGCTCTAGTACAATGGATAAGAAAAGGGTTCCATTGTCAATACAACCTTTATCGACGAAGAATCCATATTCAGGTTGATGCCCAAAAATACCTTCCTTAACTCATAAACGTTTTTCTACTAGAAGTAAAAAGGGTTATAGTTTTTTCATTATTTATGTTTATTTATCAATATCCTTTGGAATATTGATGAAACTCTTTTGTGGTGATATAAAATGTTTATTGCAGGTCCAATTGTGTCTCCACCTAGAGAAGGATCCCAAGACCAAGAAAAAAATCCCATTGAAGAGATTCTCGCGGGAAGGGACGATGAGGAAGAAGATAATGATGCGGTAGGGCCGATATATGATGATACCAAATGCCTCATTGATAAAGAGACCACATTCAAATGGTGGAATATCTATCAAATGTTCAATAATCAAACCTTCCCTCAATTCCTTGAGAAAAATATTGATCTTTTGGTATATAAGGCCATCAAGAAATCTAATCTATATAAGGTGGCAGATCATGTGACATTGTTCCCCTGTGTAGAAGATATCTCATGTATAGTAAAGTACACCAATTTGGAAATGATACATATAATCAGTGAAAAAGTACAGGAAGTTGGTTCTTTCCAACCTTCGACGATCACTGCATACTATTTGTTAGCAAAAGAAGCCACCTCCAGATTGTGCTGGAGGTAAGATCAATACCCATCAAAGTTTTTGGTGGATGTTTGGTTTATATGAGTGGAGGTCAATGGAAAAAACCTCAATATATGAATGATGTGCAACACAGAACTGGAAAATAAATGTACATGGAAGTTAGAGACACAACTAACTTCAGTCAGTGAATTGAGTTTAAGTGTGAGCAGAGGGAAGACTTAGTGAGAAAGGTGGACAAGACTGCTATGGGCATCAGGCCTTCAAGAAGCTTAGATAAGAAAATCTTAGACTCAATATCACTCTTAAGTTCAAGTTTTAGACACTGAAATATGTTCAAACAACACAGTCATGACAACACAATGATCAAAACTATATCACCATGCAGCTACAACAACTCGACTGATCCTCCATGCCCGAGCTATTCAGTGTAAGAGGGAAAAAGATCACAAGGAAGCTGACTAAAATTGGTCACAATACTGCTGCAATCAAACCTACATTACAACAACATAAAAACCCTTGAATGGATCCTCCATGCCCGAGAGATTTAACACAGTTTTTTACAAAGATATGAAAAGAGGACGACTTCTATTAATCTGAAAGTTTCAAATCTGATACATAACCAGAGAACAATTCTGGCATCAAAAACATCAAAAAATATGGAGCTTTGCTCAACCAGTTGACAACCATAACAAAATATCAAAACTACATACTTATACTCAGAATTGCCCACCACTACCAGGGGCACAATCTAACCATTGCATTCAAGGCCTTCCATATGCAACTTCTTCTGTCAGACTGCACATGCATTCCTTTGTCAGGCGCTACCTCAAATCAGTATGGGCTTTGCAAGAAAATCCATCCATAGGGGAACTTTGGGCTGATAGTCTGCCTCCACGACCAATTCTTCAATGCTTTCCATTTATGGGGTGAGTTGAAGCTTCAACCACCACTCCTCTTTCATTTACTGCTTCTTCTCGGGATCACAACAAGGTTAAAGGTCCAGGGGCTGTTGTGTGCTACTGGTGGTTCTTCGAGTCAACCCGACGCCTTGAAACCAAGCTAATCTCACTCCATGACAAACACGAGCATTTTTCAGCCCTTGATACAGATTCTCATGAAATCTAAACCCCTTCCTTGCACTCCCAAGGATTATGGTGCCAGCTTTTTCTCCATTGCATTTCCAGCATGTGACCTTGGGCCATGAACCAACGCTTATCTCTAAAGAAACTTCATAATTTTACCTTTCGGGGATTTTCACTTTACTCGATTGTAGATATCCCGATGCCCAAATCGGCGAAATCGATTTATCAGACCGATGGTCAGACATTTTTCACAACTGACGACTGCGATTGCTTATTCAGAACCTCGAATCACTAGCTCCACACGATGGGTGCTTTCCTCTTTTCCTAAGCCCACCTTTCACATGATCTCAGGCTGCGACCTTGTGATGACAGGCGTATTCCCTCTCTCACGCCCGTCCACAGGATCGATCAAATCCTCCTATGTCTGAGCCGAATTGGCTCTTCTGATTTCCTCTGGAATCCCTGCTGGAATAACCCAAATCCACAGGTCCTTCTTCTTCCTTTCGTTCTCGGCCTTCTGCACCTAGCCAGGGGTCAAATTCCCCACAGGGATTTATTTATCGGGCTTCGGGGTTTTCGTCGTTGAGAGTTTCGACACTCTCGTAGATCCGAACGTCGATTTCCGATGTGCGTTCTCCTCGCGCTGGCCCTACTGGCTATGGTAATGGTCCATACGACCGTCACCGTATGACCCCGCCTTATGAATTTCCATCAGGTTTTCGGGGGTTGCGATGTCAACGTGCATGCGCTCCCCAAATCCGCGATCCTCCAATTCTCGACACACTATGACCTCAGCTCTGGTCCATGTGACCGTTGACTCATGACCATAGCTCTAACTCATGTCGGGGTTTCGGGATTCGCGATTCTGAAATGCGCGGAACCCTTGCTCATGTGATCCCCGATATCCCGATCCGCGATAGCCTCACTTGCTGATAGCTGTCCCCTCTTGAAGGATCTGTCCTTGATCTCAAGGTGCTGACACCTGTTCCCCACTAATCGGGTTTTTGCGTATCGTGATTTCTCAATGCGCGAACCACTTGTCGCCGGGATCTCCGATATCCCGACTTATCGATGGAGCCTCCCTATCAGTTTTTCTCCGGTGGCGCTAGATGTCTTCCACGTGTCCTTCCAAATGGACGGTCCCGATCTTGTCGGGATTTCGGGACTTCCAAAACCTCAATTTCCTTGCCCTCGAGAATCCCGATTCTCCGATAGCCAATGTGCCGATGGCTAACTCGTGTGCAGCCTGTGTCCAATCCGACGGCTGTCGGCAATCCCGAATCAGATCTGACGGCTCCAGATCTGTTCTCCTTCCGCCTATGCCTGCGCCTAACCCCTGCGTATATTCTCCAGATCCTACGGTTGACGGGAATTCTTGGTGAGATCCGACGGTTGTCGATCTCCTTCTTTGTGCGCTTCCTCCAGAGCTCCTCCTGGACGTAAATCTCCTCGATGGTCCAGATCTCCTCTTCAGGTTGATCTGACGACTGCTGTGCTCTCCTGAGCTCTCCTGTGTATCCTTCCCAGGTTTGGAAGAAACTTCAAATTCCTCAAAGGCTTCGACCTTTGTTCTCTATTCTGCGAGCTCCTTCGCCTCGAGCCTCGTCGCGTGTTCTCAATGACGCTGACCCTCCTGAGCTTTTGTAGATACTTAGACCCCTTTAGGGATTTTCTCTTATTTCTCCCACAGATGGAGAATAAAAGGCCTCCCAGGCTCTCTCTTTTATCTAGCAACTGTTCGCTGAGCCTTTCAGGGTGTTTCAACAACCCTACAGAAATCCTCCAACGGATTCTTCTCTTGAACCCAGAACTCAAAGAGTTCTCTTCACTCCTCCTGCGCCTATCTGTGCATAGTTCCTCAACACCCTCCTGGCAAAGTACTCGCTCTATGCCCGCTTGGCAGAGATCCTACAGAATCCTCCGTGATTCTGTCGGCAACCGTGTCTCAGATACACATCCTTGCCTCCTGAGGTGTTCAACAACCTCACAGGTCTTCTTCCCGAGTTGATGATTCCAGTCTCTGTGCTCTCAGCACATCTTTGTCTGACTCCTCAGAGTTTAGAAGTGCATCCTCTGTGCACTGGCGTTCAGAACTCTCAGCGTTCTGTCATACCCTCCTGGTATGAAGCCTCAAATACCTTCAACCCTGCAATCAAACAAACCCTGCAAATGCACAACTACAACATACATTCACAATATAAAAGGAACACACACAGACATCCATATAAGACAAAATAATGCAGGAAAAACTGCTGTTCGTATTAACAATGGCAAATGCCTGTATATTTTTTTACAAGGTGCTCCTGAGCTCTCTCGACTCCTCTCTACTCTCTTCTGCTCTACATGCGTACTAACTCAAAATGAGATCTGAATATCTCTTTTACCTGAGGGCTCATTCCTCCAGGTTCACCTACTCTATTAATTTACAATCAATGGCTGTCTAGTCTGCTATCCATAATTAGATCTCAGCCGATCTACAATAAATGCCTATTTTATCTATAGCCTGTGCAAAGGCACGACTGCTATGGCTCACCAGCCTAAGACATTTAATTTACATTCAATTCAAATTTTTGGATGAGGCTGTGCCTCCCTTCAACCTTTGAATGTGTGCGCGCTGACGTGGCTGGCTGGCTGGCTGCATGGAGAGATGCTCCTGCATCACCTTGGGCCCACTCTCGAGCGCTTTGCAACTTCGCGCTTTGCATTGTCAAAATATTTATTGTCTCCCTTCTTCCAAAACCATAACCTGTGCTCACGTCAGATCAATGGTCCATGATTCCCCGTGATCCAATGGTCCAGATCTGCCCTTCGCATATCAGGACTTCACGTGTTGGGAAGTTGAAAGAATACTCACCTCCCTTCTCCCAATTTTTGATTCTCCGACTTCACTAGTGTCAAATCAACGATCCATGAATTTTCTTGATCCAATGACTCAGATCAACTCACGCATTTTCATTTCACGAGTCCTCACTACTCTACCCTTTGACTTTTCCCCTCCACGAGTCGATGAAATGCTGATCTACTACCACCTGTCCCCCACATTCATACACCCCGACTTTGGATAAAATGCATATGGTGGGTTTTTAAAAAACTTTTTCTTGCATTTTCTCCGCCCAGGGGCCAAATCCTTAGAAAAACACCCCCTTTACAAAGATATGTGCTAACATTAGGCTCCATGGGGGATAGAGTCCTCCCTGAGAGGCTCTAATATCTTCAGTAGTTCCAGTGACCTGAGGCATTGGGTTATGGAGTCGAGCTCAAAACATCCTGCTGAAAAATACAAGCCGATAAGTAAAAAGAAAATAAACACACATGGGCTCCATAGGAGCTTATTTATATACAGTCCTAGACTAATTGGTTTTTACATGGTGCTAGGTGAAAGAAAATTTCCACCATAGCCATTCAAGTAACTTCCTAACTGGAAGTTATTTTACTCTGTTAGTGACTGATAACAGATGATGCAACCGTGACAACATAACGGTTACATCCTTCATCTTTCCTCCAAAGGCTGAAGTTGAGATAAATCTAGGTGGCTCCAAGGCATGAAGGAAATGAAGCTCCATGTATTCGCTTACTGGTTCATAGGAGAGGTGAAAAAATCCACTGGGCTGGTGACATAAAACATGCTCTGTCTTGCCTTGGTTCACACCAGGCTGAATGTCTCTGGAAAGCATAGGTGGGTGAAAGGCTGATGTAGGTTGAATGATCCCAGGTGGTGGTTGCTCACTGACAGGCTCTGGGCAGGCTATAAACTGCACCTTCAGTTGCTCCTCTTCTTCTTCATGGCTCTCCCAAGGGTAAGATTCATAATTGTCATAAACATGAATAGTGGGAAATCTCTTCTCTTCAATCTGCTTCTTGGTGTCTTCTGTAGGTTCATGATGGATGATTTCCTCATAACAATATTTTTCATTAATGAATAGAGGACAGGTTTTTGCTGTATGTTGTTGGAAATCCTGCGTATCCAACTCATAACTTGATTCATAGCTGTCATATATAGGTCGGCTTCTCCCCATGCTGTCAAAATGTGATGTAGGGCTCTGCTACTCTTCATATGAATAATCATCAAAGCTGGGTGAGCACAAAACTCCTCCATCTTGCAAAAACGGAATGATCTCCCGATCCTTCTTTTCAATCCCAAATGTAAACACATCATGGGAAATATCTTGAAGAAAAAGAGAACAATCCTCTTCCACAATGGCTTCTTCCTTTAAATATGAGACAAAAGGCTCATTGGGAGCAAAAAATAATGCCTCTACAACTATGAAATCATCAACACCATCGTCATCAGCAGGGTTGTCACGGACATCTGCTCCAAGGGTTGGAAAATCCTCTTCGCTTTTTCCAAAAGAGAAGCAAACATGATCTGCTTTAAAATTTTCTATTCTTCTAGAAAGTGATTCCACCAGCTCCATCAACTCAGCCAAAGCATCTTCTTCCTCCTCATAGTCTTCAACCTCATAGCTTTCATTAGACATAGTCATATCTTGATCATTGTCTTCAGATTCCTCACACCAATTATGATGAATTAACTCAAAGGAATAAAATTTTTGACATTGAGTATTGAAAGTTGGATGAAACTCTCTCAGGGAGGAGATCCTAGCAGGGGGCAAAGATCGATGCCACTCACGAGAATCCCTATCTAATGAGAACATGAACATCTTCATTAATACATCCTCATGATGTATCTCCCACTGATGCATGAGTTCATGAAAATCATGGAGATGTTGAGCAGGGTTGTCCTCTTTATGCTCTCTAAATATGGGAAAATAATCACTCCATTCATTTGGAGTAGGAACAACATTGGGAAAACTAGGAACAACAGAGAAATTAAAGGGAGAAAACCTTCGAGCCAAGATTTTTTCCATTTCGAACCAGTGGAGTCACCAATCAATCCTTTAACCATGGAGTCACCAGATGAATGATATGAAAAATGAGTGTGTCTAGTATTTGTTCACCATCAAAGACCAGATATGATTGTTGTGTTCTCCCAGGGGGATATAGCTGTAGGAATCCGCACTGCAACAGTGGAGTCGAGATAGTGGAGTCGCCTCAGTGGAGTTGCCAGGTGAAAGCACAATCTTCAAAGGTTTTGATGTCTGATGTACCTTCAGAATCAAAATTTCGTTGTCGTTCTACCCAGGGAAAATCTTCAATTCATCCCCGACAATGGCGCCATGAATGTTATCACTAGAAGTCACCTCCAGATTGCGTTGGAGGTAAGCCCAATACCCATCGGATATTTTGGTGGATGTTTGGTTTATATGAGTGGAGGTCAATGGACAAAACTCAATATATGAATGATCTTCAACACATAAATGGACAATGAATGTACAGGGAAGTGAGGGCCACAACTAACTTCAGTCAGTGAATTGAGTTTAAGTGTGAGCAGAGGGAAGACTTAGTGGGAAAGGTGGACAAGACTTCTATGGGCATCAGGCCTTCAAGTAGCTTGGAGAAGAGAAACTCAGACTCAAGATCACTCTTAAGCTCAAGTTTCAGACATTGAAATCTGTCCAAACAACACAATCATGACAACACAATGATCAAACCTACATCACCATACAACTATAGCAACTCGACTGGATCCTCCATGCCCGATCCATTCAGTGTAAGAGGGAAAAATATCACAAGGAAGTTGACTAAAACTGGTCACGATACCGCTGCAATCAAACCTACATTACAACAACATAACAACCCTTGACCGGATACTCCATGCCTGAGTGTTTTAGCATAGTTTTTTACAAAGAGATGAAAATAGGTTGACTTCTATTAATCTGAAATTTTTGAATTTGATACATAATTAGAGAAATTTTCTAGCATAAAAAACATTACAAAATAGGGAGCTATTCTCAACCATTTGACAACCATAACAAAATATCAAAACTACCTACTTATACTCAGAACTTCCCACCACTACCAGGAGTGTGATCTAACCACTGCATTCAAGGCCTTCCGTCTACGTATTCTTCTGTCAGATTGCACATGCATTCCTTTGTCAGGTGATACCTCAAATCAGTATGGGATTTGCAGGAAAATCTGTCCACGGGGGAACTTTGGGCTGATAGTCTGCCTCTATGGCCAATTCTTCCATGCTTTCCATTTATGGGGTGAGTTGAAGCTTCAACCACCACTCCTCTTTCATGTTGAAATAATGTAACTGCGAAGGGCATTCTTATTATTTTGTTATTGGATTAAATCCCCATTGTGGATTAATCATGTCATTATTATTATTTTTATTATTAGGTTAAATCCCCATTGAGGATTAACCAAGTCGGTAATTGTATAAGGA
>ML780342.1:1087164-1099769 GCA_009831015.1 Picea engelmannii
TGGGTTTTCTTCCCCTAGAGGGTTTCCCAGGATAAATGTTGTGTCTATTGTGGATGTGTATTTCTCAGTGATCTTGTGGTTATTATGCTCTTGTCTTTATGAAATGCAAAGAACTATAATATCAGCATAAAACATTAACATTTCATTCATTTCTTCTTCTCAGGATCAAAACAAGGTTAAAGGCCCAAGGGTTGCTATGTGCTGCTGGCGGCTCTTTGAGTCAACCCGATGCCTTGAAACCAAGATAATATCACTCTGCGAAAAACATGGTTGTTTTTCATCCCTTGATACAGATTATCTTGAAATCTAAACCCTTTCCTTGCGCTCCTAAGGCTTATGGTGCCATATTTTTCTCCATTGCATTTCCTGCATGCGACCTTGGGCCATGACCCAATGCTTATCTCTAAAGAAACTTCAGAATTTCCCCTTTCACGGATTTTCACTTTACTCGATTGCAGATATATTGATGCCC
Organism: Picea engelmannii; assembly: GCA_009831015.1. Lineage (NCBI taxonomy): Eukaryota > Viridiplantae > Streptophyta > Pinopsida > Pinales > Pinaceae > Picea > Picea engelmannii. The sequence continues at coordinate 1,087,637 of ML780342.1, forward strand.
GAATCGGTGAAATCTCTTTATCAGAATGACAGTCAGATATTCTTCACAACCAACGACTGTGTTTGCTTCTTCGGAACCCCGAATCACCAGCTCCACACGATGGGTGTTGGCCTCTTTTCCTAAGCCCACCTTTCACATGAACTTAGGCTGCGACCTTGGGCCCACTCTTGAGTGCTTCGTGAGTTTGTGCTTTGTGTTGTCGGAAGATTTCTTGTCTCCCTACTTCTGAAACCCGAACCTGTGATCGCGTCAGATCAATGTTCCACGATTCCTCGTGATCCAACGTCTAGATCTCCCCTTCGCGTATCAGGACTTCACGTCTCCAAAAGTTGAAAGACTACTCACCTTCCTTCTCCTGATTTCCAATTCTCTGACTTTGCTAGTGTCATATCAACGGTCCACGGCTTTCCTTGATCCAATGGCTCAGATCAACTCACGATTTTGCATTTCGTGAGTCCTCACTACTCTGCCCTTTGAATTTTCCCCTCCGCGAGTCGACGGAATGCTGATCTTCTGCCACCTATCCCCCACCTTCATACACCCCAACTTTGGATAAAATGCATATGGTGGGTTTTAAAAACCCTTTTTCTAGTATTTTCTCCGGCCGTGGGCCAAATCCTTAGGGAAAACACCCCCTTTGCAAAGATATATGCTAACACTATCATTTAGAAGAGGGAGAAAAGATCTTGGATGATGATTTGGTGAAGGATTTTCCTCATAGTCCTAGGGATCTCTTAAAGGATTGGTACAAACTTGGAAAACATTTCAAAACTATGAATTCAAACAAGTACCCTATAAATTCTCTCATGTTACCTTATCAATATGCAATGGCCATGTTGTGCAAGATCTATGGGGAATCAGACACACATAAATTCAAAATATATTGATTTATTATATTACATCCTCAAGATCATTGTTTAACTGGGAAAACATTTTGTCCTTGATGCTAGAAAAAACATTTGTTGTTGCCAAACACATGGTTCTCAAAAAATTCCCTAGTTTCCACATGTCTTCTTATCTACTATACATGATGTGTGTGATCCACACATAACCAGGGGTGGGTTGGGCATGGTAGCTAAATTATCCTCCAATTCATATCTACTGCAAAGTGTTGTGGGAGCACAAGTACCGATTCAAGTACCAGAAAATCTATGAAGATTTTTTTATTTCCCTTTATAAACTCCTATTTCGCACACTAACACCCTGTATAACCGAAAAATCTCTAACTATCATAGGGAGAGTAGGTGAATAGTACCTACTTGAGTACAACATGTACATAAGGGTTTACTGGATCATTAAATCCCCACATCCGCTTCCTAAATTCGTCCAGGATGGGCTAGTTTTGTGGAAAATTGCCTATCGAACAATGATACACGGAGTAGATGCATTTTTGTACAGAGACAAGAAAGTAATCTAGCCACCTCTGTCGCTCTGGGTAGGTTCATACTCATTGAAAGAAATCAAAGAATCCTAGGAAGAGGTAAACAACTTGGATTTGTTCCACTTTGGAGAGGAAACATCATAGACATGACCCCCAAGGAATTGTTAGTATGCACTGCTATAACTACAAGTACAATTTTATTTACGAGTCAAAATCCTTGAAAGAAGAAGAAATACATCGCACAAACAAGACTTATGACAAAGTAATCTTTAGAACATGAATAGACTCTCAACACAGGGGCATAATAGAGGATGAAAAAAGAGCCAAAGAATCATTTCAAAAGAGGAAAGAAGAGGAAAGCGAGTTAAAAGATGAAGCAGAGCAAAAGAATAAAGAAGAGGAGGCAACAAGAGTAGTAGAGAAACATAAAATAAAAGAATAAAAACAAAATAATAAAGAACATTAGGAAGAAGAGAGAAATAGAAAAGTAGTAGAAGTTGTTGAAGCAACAACAAAAGAGGAACACAAGAAAAGGAAAGAAGAAGAAGCTAAGCATAAAAGACACGAAGAAGCAATGAAAGTTGAGGCATAAGTAAAAATAGTAGTAGAAGCAACAATAGAAGCAGAAGCACAAAGGAAGAAGGAAGAGGAGGAAATGAAAAGGAAGTAAGAGGAGGAGCAAGCCCAATATCCTATGGACATAAATGTCCTAGGGTCATCTACAAACATTACTTTCATTGAAGGACACTTCCCTCTTGGTGAGTTGGGATTTGGAGATTTCATGCGATCAAAAGCTCGAAAAGTAGCAGATCTCAGCTCCTTCAGATTCAATAAGGATTTGGGTAGAATTGTGCAAATGAAAGTGAAGAAAATACCAGTAACTGGGCTAGCCCCTCTATTAGTGATGATTGATACCGAAGTAGTTGAGAAAATATGATAGGATCCTCTAGCCATAGATTCATTCAGTGTGGCCTTCACACAAACCTCTTAGCAAAATTTGAAGAATGTGTTACAAGAATTAGAAGAGCATAAGGAAAAGACAAGAATGCTGGAAAAAGAATTATAGTTATACAAATGATATTGAACCAACATCCATGAATTCATAAAATGCACCGAATTGGTAAGACACAAACTCCATAATTTGGCCAAGGACATGTATGTAGGACTGCAACTCTTCCAGAAAAAGGTTTCTCAAATCAAAGAAGAATTAGACAAGGTCCAAGAAAAGAATAGAGAATTCATCGATATCAGTGTTGGCCTGGATGAAATAAAACAATGGGCATATGTTAACTCGAATTCCATAGAAGAATTGCCCAGGATGATCGAATGAGAAGGTGAGATAAATTATTTCACCATTGATAATTTCCAATGAGTAGGTGAGAAGATAGAAAAGGAGTTGAAATATTCACTCACAACATGTGCCAAGCTTCACAAAGCTACCACCATTCTGATTTTTAAGCGCCATCTACCCCAGATTAAAGATTTAGGCATGCCAAAGACAGATGAACAAGTCATTGCAAAGCTTGAGGGAAATATGCAAGAAAGAGAGACAACCACCAAGGATCTACTTAGAATATCTAGTGTCGATATGGATAACCATATCGTGAGACCTACTCGAACCCAATGTTGGAGATATTTCTATTTTCGACTCACTAGTTCAATGGGAGTGTGTTGAAGCTAGTTCTATTTTAGACTTTCTATTCTACACCATCACTATCATGCATACATTCCTAAGAAAAGCTCACTGCTGGTTCTCTTTTCTTAATTATTGAATGTTCCTTCTTATATGAGTGTATATCACTCATTCATTGTATGATCATTGATTAACTCATTGGAGTAGTGTGAATAGATTAATTCTCATTATTCCATATTGAATCTCTCTTCCTTTTCTTGAGAAGATTTTTTTGTATTTGATTTGGATAGGTCTCTTGTTCATGTTTCCATTAAACATTGACATGGTATTAGAGCCAAGCTGCTTGGAGAAAACCATACGATCCAGAGAAGAGAAAAATCAGAGTTTTTTAGGAGCGTAATCCGTGCATATGAAAGTGTCGTGACCTCTCCCCGTCAAAAGGTGTGACAGTCACATACACACTTATAAAATTGGAAATTTATGGATAGTGTTGCAGTCTATCCTTGCATAGGGTGCAAAACTGGCCTAAGTGTCGCACTGTATCCTTCACACAGGGTGAGGCAATGTCTCAGGCTGCCCATTGGGACATTGAGACACTCTTGAAAAAGTGTTTTTGCAGTGACTTCTCAGGATTTGTTTTTTGGGTTTTTCAGAACCAATAAGAGGGATGGATACAAGTCCAATTCTTCAGTCAAATTTGGTGATAATTATCACACTGTAAAATTATTTTCAATGGAAGTTGAAGGATGAATTCCAACTCAAAAGAAAAGGATTGTACAATTTGACGATGGTGACAAAAACAAAACCTACATCAATGATTGAGAAGACCAGATGGGGAACCGTAAGACTAAGGCCATAAGACTTCTTCTTGAACTAATTTCAATTGATTTATCATTTCATATTTCCGCATGTAAGACTCCATATGAGATCTGGACCACCTTGGAAAGTCTCTTTGGAAAACATAATGAGATGAGAAGTCATCTGCTTGAGGTAGAGTTGAATACTTTGGATCCTAAATTTTTTGATAACATACATGATTTCTTTACCAAGTTTAAATATTTGATATTGAGCTTAGAATATTGTGGTATTGATAAGTATAAACAAGAGGACCAACTTATTCTAACAATATTGGCTAAGCTAGGACCATAATATGTTGTCTATGTCTCCACTTTTCATTCTAGCATATATGTTTTGGGATCAAAGTGGAAAATGCCTACCATGGAGCAATTCATTGATTCTGTCACACATGAGTAGATGAAACTAATTCATATGGGTCTAATTAAGGAACCTAAAGGACATGCACTCACCATGAAGGATGGAAAAGGGTAATCCAATAAAAAATCCAAACAGAAAGGAAAGGAGGGATATTCCAAACCCTTCAAAGATTCTTCAAGTTCCAAAGTCTCTTCAAGTTCCAAAGGGAAGAAGAAGAAGAGGGGAAATCAATGCACCTATTGCAATAAACCAAATCATGAAGAATCCACATGCATGAAGAAGCAAATCAATCTTATGGCACATGTAATTCATAAGAATAACCTTGGAAACTTCATTCTAGAAGGAGCCAATAAGAAGAAGGAATAAGACCCTACATCTAAGAAAGGTAATCATCATGCTCTGGTTGCAATTAATTCCTCATCTGATTCATGAATTATAGATTCTGGTGCATCACATCATATGGCATCCAGAGATGATTTTTTTACTTCTTTGAGTTCATGCTCAAGACCCCCTATTCTCATGGGGGATGATACTCTAATAGTGGTAGCAAGAGAGGGAAGAGTGGAACTCCCTAATAGAAGTTTTGAGAATGTTTTACATGTTCCAAAATTTTCTATAATTTTTCTCTTAGTTTATCAGATCAATCAGACAGGTAAAAAGGTTGAATTTACATTAGATTCAGTTTCTGTACTTGACATGCATGATAATTCCATTATTTCAATTGGTGAGGTAGATCACAAATCAAGGTTGTATAAATTCATTGAGTTTGTTGACCATGACTCCTCTTTACTAATTATGCATACTAATGATAGTAGTTGAGTATGACATGAGAGATTTGGTCATTTAAAATTTAGGTACATGCAACTGCTGGATACGGTGGTATGATATTGTCATTGATGTCAACAGAGTGCATGTGATGAGATCAAAGCTCAAGAGAAATAACGTAGCAGGTTGCGCAGAATCCCAGGCCTACACAGATGAATCCCTTTTAAAGGATTGAGTTACATCAATCATTAGATTAGTTCGGTATATATCTTGATCTTCAGATTTGTTATCACTGAAATTTCGTTCGCAAATGGTTACAGGAATCCAGCATCTCCAAACAACTATTAGTTCACCCATGGACCAAAAATGCATTTCCAAAAGTCCCAAAACTATACAATCAAAAATAAAATCAGCACACATTAAGACTACACAGGGAGCGCACACACATGCGCCATTCAGAAACACAGGAAAAAGTGCACATGCACATGATGCGCGACTGTTGACTCAAAAAACCGTGCATCCCTCAAAAGGATGCATTTATGATATTGGTTGGCCTCCCACCCACTTCTGGTTCAGCTTCCAAGTCGATTTGATATCCAAATCTCGGATGAATCTGGCTGGGTGGCTGGTCAAAGACCTAAGGGTGCCCTAAATGGCCCCTTGTTCACACTAAACGCTGGTTGAATAATACCTCAAAGTTATGATATAAAAGGAGGCCATGGGTGCACTACATTTTCAAAGAATTCATTTGTATTGTTATGCTGTTGATATTCTCTTGGAGGATCCTCTTTTCTCATCAAGAGCATGCTAGAACCATTGCACTTAGCCATTCATATTACCTCTAGATTGAATGTGCTTTGGATTCTCTTCACCATTTCATTCTAGTTCCTCATTTGTAAGAAGAGCTCAATATTTGGGGGTCCAAGAGCCCTCCCTTGGAGGAAGAGGGGACCCAAAGTTTCCCTTTCTCTTTGGTGTTTTCTTTCCACTAATACAATCCTTTCCATTGGTGGCATGAGTCTTGTTTGTTTCTTGTTCTTATGTCCTTATGCATTATAGTTTAATTGTTTTTATCATTCTTAGTTTAATTCTTTGCTTATCTTTTATGTTTTACACTTATAACTTTTTCCTTTACTGCTGTCTTTCCTAGTTGACCCAACTGGGCTTGTAGGCACCCCTATTTTTCTCATTTAGATGACAAAAGAGGTGCAACAAGATTGAATCAAGTAGACAGACATGATAAGAGGACCCCATAAGACACAAAGTCTTGAAACCTCTGAAATCATGAAGTAAACATCAACTGTCAGATCTTGTGGAGAAAATTTGGGTCAGTTCTCAGTCATTGGATCGATAAGGAGATAGAAAGCTTCGGTACTCTGGAGCTTCACCACTTTGGTGATTACTGGAAACAAGTAAGAATCCATGAAATCCTGAAGTCACGAAATAAAACCTACCATCGATTAGGAAGGAGCTTCAGATGGTTTCCCAGCCGTTAGATCAAGATTTGATCTAGAGTTAAGAATTAACTGTCGATCTAGAATGGAAATGTTGAACCGTTAGATCACACAAAAGGAAAGAAGGTGGTCAACTCCGCTTCTGACCACTGCGAAGAAAATAAATATGAAACATGTAAGTTTACACGAAGCATTGAAGGACGAAGTCACAAATTGATGTTAGCCATTGATCTAAGATCAAGATTTTTCACTTAGCACACTTGCCCCCCTTTTCTTACATCGCTTATCTACTTATTTATACATTACAAAAGTGGGCCTAAGAATTGGTAAACCCATGGGATGACATTCCCATACCCGTTACATAATCCCAAAACCCAAAAATCCCTAAAAAGGGGCCAAGATCCCGCGATCTCCTCTTCGTCCTGCGCTCCGCTTTCAACAGCGTGTCGAAGTCCCAAAAATAGGTCAAACATGACCAAGGATCCTCAAAACTTGGTCAAGGGCCAACAATCCCCCAACACTCACCTGTGACTCATCTCAAGTCACTCTAATCTAATTAGTTCTGCTTCAAAAGGCTCAAGCTTGGCTTGAGTTGCTTCGACTTGTTGCTGTGACATGGCCTCTTGTTCATTGAACTCTTGGATGACTGCTTCATTGACAGGTCCCTCTAGGCGCTGCTCAACTATAGTGATGAACTGCTCCAATTATGTTCCTCGACCTTCGATCTCTATGAACAATTGGCAAGCCTCACCCTATTTTGGTTGTAGCCTCTGTGTCACTTCCATGACTTTGCTATGGATAGTGTGGACCTGCTCTTGGGCAGTGTGCTGATCTCGTGATTGCTTCATTCTTTCCACAACTGATAGGGGATTCAACTGCGCCTGTATTTTCTTTGCTTGCTCCTTCACTTCCTAAAGCTGTGACTCCAGTGCCTTTAGTTCTGGGTTCTCAGTGAGTCGCTCATATGTCTGGGAACTGCGATCACTCAGCTACTTTCATTCCATGGCAAGGGATTTTATTCTCTCAACTGTTCTCTGGTCAGTTTCTTCTCTTTGATCCCTTACATCCTGTGGAGTGTCGGGAACTTTGTGGAGCTCTAAGTCTGCTATTCTTTGCTGTAGCTGCTAGATAGCTTCTGCGAGATTCTCTACTTGATGCATGACTCGGTCTTCTGCATGTGAATCTAAGCCTGTCACATAGCGAAGTGCTCTGTTGACTACTTCTTTCACTTCGAGTTGCTCCACGAGAAACTATTCTTTTCCTTGTTGCATATGTCCTTTCTCTTCTTCAAACTTTTCCTGGAGACCAACCTTCTCCTACTCTGCCACTCGACGTTGTTCTACGAGTACTCCTTGCACTTGCTTCAAGGCCTGGGTGGCTTGTTCTTTTTCTTCTTGTGCTCGTCGAAGGTGAGCCTTGGTTGCATATGATAGTCGACAGAGTTGGGTTGCCTCATCTCCCAACTATTGTTCTCCTGATGGTAGGGGCACAATGGAGACTGCGCGACTGGACTGAAGGTCCTGCTGTACCCCTCAGAGTTCGACCTCAATTCTATCGTAAATTTCCTCCTACTTTGCTTCTTTTTTCTTTGCGATTTCCAGTGAAGCATCGTTTAGAGTTTCTATGATGAAGTCAAAATCATTGATGGTGAGGAAAGTCTGCATCTTGGTCACAGTGGCTCTCGATTTCTTCTGGGAAGAAGGTTTCGGGGGAGAAACCTTTGTCTTCTTCAAGGGGTCACCCTTGTCTCTTGGTGGTGTTACTTCACCTTGCTTTTGTTCAGCTTCTACTTCGTCATCACCCCCTTGGTCAGGTGATACTGAAATAGTCTTTCTTGAGGCGCTTCTTAAATATTGGACCTCCTCAGTCTTCTTCCTTCTGCTGGTTCCGAGTGTGTTATGTTCTTTGTGAGTGGCCTCCGAGCTGTCCAGTTCAGGGTCAGACATCTTTGCAGGGTCAACGGGGATAAGGAGGTCTGCGGACCGGTCCTTAGTGATCTCCTCAAGGTCCTCTTCTGTGAGTTTATAATATGACTAGAGCTTATCCTTATGTTCATCATGTCACGCTATAATGTAGATGAAGTGCCGATCTGCACGGAACTTCATCAGGGGTCAGAACCTCTATAGGGTGTACGGAGTCATGTGAGGCTCAACTTCTATGGCTCTCTCTAGATGAAGGTAATATGTATGAAAAACAATGTTCGAATTCCACTATTTGTTCATATCACTCAAATACCAGAGTGTGGTGAACTTCCCAACAAGCGGCTCAAACGGTTCGATGTCCGGAAAGGTCGCACCTTCCGGCATTTTCTAGGAAACAAACGCGATGAGGATCAAGAGCCAGTTGAAGTGAAACTCGTAGCCCTAATCCCGTGCTTCGTGACAGTCTAGTTCAAGCTGATTGACTAGGTACTTTACCCAATTCATCTGTAGACCTTCTACACACTTCCCCACAAGGTCAACGACAAAGCCTGTGACCTGCGTGGGTCTGTTCTTCCTTACTATTTTTCCAGCTATGAGTTGGCATGCTAGGTGCATTGCACCTGTGAGTTGGCATGCTAGGTGCACTGCACCATTCTGTATGGAGGATACCTTGTAGCCTCGCGTCCCTTTCTCAACATCGCTGTATGTATCCTTGATCTTTTGTGCTAGTGCACGATCTGTGGATTTTTTTGGATAGAAATCCTGCGGGTCGGGTCCTTGCATACTCAATCCTGTGATCCTATGGATCAACGTCGGATCGACTATGATACAATGGTCTAGACATAAGTAGCTTCCATGGTAACATGAAAGTAGTAGCTTGACACATGCGTTCACTTCCTGGTGCCTTCCGAAGTGTGTGATTTTCATTACATTTAACAGGGTTGACTGCGTGAGGTTCATCATCCACGGCTGGGGATCATCTTTGAATTCTTCCCCTTCGTCTTGGTCAGGTACTTATATGGGGCGAGAATATTATAGTTCTTGCAATCCCCGAGGTTGAATTCGCTAGACTTCAACGCTGTGATCTGTCTTGCTGCGCTCGAACTGCGCGTATTCCCTTCGGTAGGTACGCAGTGACCATGGTGTATTCGAAATCTCTTGGCACACTATCATGACTCACCACACTGGCCAGAGGCAGGATGTAGTTAGGAAATATGGTCGGGATCAACTTCGCATTGGCTAGATCATCTCTATGTTTAGTTCTCTTTTCTGCTGATTGTTGGGATGGCCCAACTCCATGAGCAGTTGATGAAGAGACTTGCACTCCTCTCGTCGAGGACGCTTGTACACCCATAGAAATTACTCTCTCAGACATGAATTTCTCAGTCATGAGGTCGATGATTAATTCCTTTATAGATTCTTCGACTGCGCTAAGTTCTTCGGACATACACACCCGTGGTTGAATATCTCGGGTTATAAGAGTAACTAGTCAATGCAATGGGATGGATGGAAATAACGTGATGATCACTGTGTGAAATCAACTATTCTGTGAGCTCAGATAATCACGGTTGGAAAAAAGTGTTCGTAGTGCATGGCACGATGGGTTAAATCAATAACTTGGCAACGAATCTCTCCAATGGGTGAGAATCCTTCATTAACTCAGTTTTGTCTGTTATGGCGCTGTCCCAATGGTCTGGTGGTGAGATTTCTGACCATAAATGCCTTTCTATCTGTTCGGGGCGTCGATCTAACAATTATACTATTCCCAATGGCTATATTGCTTCTCCATGGCAAAGTGCCATGTGACGCTGTTATGATATCCCGACTAAGTTCAAATTTTGCAAATTTTCCTTCTGCGAAGTTCCCTCTGGAACCTTCTGTAACTTTTTGATCTTAGATGTCTTCTTACTTAGCTTTCTATCTTTTTTACCAGTGATTTTCGTCTTGGTATTCCTTTTTCCATTCTGATTCTTATCTCCTTTTGGCATAGAAAGTTCGCACTTTTGAGATTCTTTCCTAAGATTCAAGGGTAATACTTCTTCTTCATCTGGGGTAGGTAGTTCATTCTTCTGTGGGTATTCTAGTGTTCTTGTAACTTCAACATCCAAGTCTCTAGCGTTAAACAAATTTGATCTGTTTTCCTATTCTTCAATCAAGTGTGCGATCCTCCTAGTCATGAAATCTTTCAACTCTTGCTTTTTTTGTTCTAAGACTTCTTCCTTCCTTCTGGCCTGATCTCTTTCAATCCAAGGTTTTCCTAGTAACATAGAAAATGGAGCGCTGTTCTCAATAAATTTAACATCTTCAAATTCTTCCTCTGTTGAAGTTCCATTTGTACTCATAGATACCTGGGTGAGCTTTCCACATAGGTTTATCAGTTTTCCTTTGAATAGTCCTATTCCTCCTAATGAAGGAATCATAATAGGCTTTCCTAGAATTTCCCAAGTTCTTTCTGTCATAATATTTACCTGTGTTTCCTCATCCAGAACACAGTCAATGTCAAAGTCTCCTATTATTGCTTCTATGCATTCTTTTTCTTTGAAGATTTCTGATAAGCTGACATGTTGGTGGTTATTCAGGGTTTCTTTTATCTGCAGTAATACTTTCTCTGAGTCTTTCTGGGGTTCTTCCATGGTCTCAGTTGCTTGATCTTTCTCATGGTCTTCTTGTCTCATATCCCTCCTTTCAATCTTAGAAATCATTCTAGGGAAATCCAAAACTTTATGGTCCATAGCTTTGCAACAGAGGCAACTAGGTCTTCTTTCAGGGTACTCCTTAGACAGATGTCCCGGTCTTTTGCAATTGTAACAAAGGGTTAATCATGTCTTTCTTTTAAATGATCCCCAACCTTTCCTGTATTGTGCACTAGGATCGTAGTATCTAACCTGCAACAAATTATTTCTAGGGTCCTGCATCCATTTGTTAGTCCAAACATTCTTTCTATGCATAAGTATAACATATCTTTCACTATTATTATCAGATCTACTCATATCAATTCTTCTTTCATCTATCAGTGCTCTAGTTTTCAAGCTAGGACAAATCTTATCAAACATACCTAGATTCATACTCTAGAAACAAAAAATTCCACTTATCTTACTTCTACAGAGCACAAAGCTTTCAGATCTTACCTCTTTAACCAAAAATACACACTTTTACCTATAACAGAGCACACAAATTTCAGATCTTACCTCTTTTCTTCAGATCTGACCCTCCTTTCTGGCACATAGCTTCATAGATAGGTCAGTAGAATGCTGTGCATTAAGGCAATAGATCTTTCACAGTTCAGGTCAAGTCTTCACACATAACTTCTTCTTCTTCAGTTCCTACTTCTTCTTCAGTTCCTAGCAATCACAGTTTCAGGTCCCAACAATAGAACCATTTGTTGTCACAGGGGCAGACACAGGGTTCAATGCTACAACAATGCACTAACAAAACCCTAACTACCATCCCTTTCAGCAACACCTGCGAAGAAAATGAAGTCTCACCTGAGGTAGAGGCAGGAGTGGTTGCAGGACTCAAATGTTTGCAACCTTAGCTGGGACACAGATCTGTGATTCTAACACTTAACAGAGCAGTTAGCAGTTAACATTAATCAATATCTAGTTCTTAGTTACAACGTAGTTGTTAAGCCCTAATATTGGCTCATTACCACTTAATTGGGGCATATTAGATTAGTAATGTTATTTTATTTATGTCGGCTTTAGGCCATTAAAACCTCCTAGTCTCCTATATATACCAAGGAGACATTTTCATTTTGAATCAT
>ML780342.1:1121151-1143597 GCA_009831015.1 Picea engelmannii
CTTGGAACGATATTTTGATCACATTGAATATCAACACATTCCTAGACGTCTTAATACATTAACAGATGCTTTAGCTAATTATGTATTGGACAGGCATTTGAACAATTTATAAATCAAACACATTAAAATGTACACAATGTAAATTAAGCCGGCAGAAGCCGTGTATATATATATATAACGATCAAAGTTTGTTTTTACAAAATGGTTGTCTGAAGACCAAAATATCAAAAATTGAAGCTCATGAATTCTACATAAGGACATCACGGATGACGTTCACGATAATAGACTAATGTCCTAGAAACTCTGCAGAGCAAGCGACCCATAGATGCAGAGACTCCCACAGTGTGACGCTGATTGCGTCGTGGAATCTCCTCTAGGGGCATATCTGGAACATCTTCCATAAGGCCCTCTAAATTATGCTCCACCGTCAAGTAATCCTCGACGTACTGTGGAACTGCTACTGCTACCTCTCCTCATCGCTGGACAGGAGAATTGCTAGCAGGTCTATATGCTCCAACGTCTGCGTTATCAACAAAATTTTGGTGTTAGTCTTCAGATAAATCTATAAAACAAAAACATTTAAATATGTTAAAAATAAAAAAAATTTAAAAAATTAAAATTGGTGTACTTCTTACCGAGGTCTCCCCACTGTGTATCCTCAGGCAGTGTAAGGTCAGGATCACCAGGGAAATCTAAGCTAGTGTATGCATAATCTTCTATCATCAGCACCTGGCCTTGAAGCCAGTCGAAGAACATATCGTCATACCTGACGATCGGTCCTGCCACATGACGGGCCATGAGTCGACACCATCGTAACATCCTTGGGTCCCTGGGACCCAGAAAGTGCCACTCAGCCTGAAGCCTAAACACCGGGACCCTCTCACAGAAGAAGGACACTAACAAAGATCCATACCCGAACTGTTTTAGATCTCCACGCCTGCATTTGGTCAGTTGTTTCTTGAGACTGCGTAAAACTGCGTCAACCCAGTTGAATACCCGGGGCTCAATACACTCGATGGAATACTGAAAATAGCTCTGCAGAGCCATATGTGGGGCAACACTTCCTTCCATCCGAGTGATAGTGAAGAGAATGGTACAGAGAGTTATATCAGTCACTCCCCAAATGGCCACTTTCCCTTTCTGTCGTTCAGCTTCAGGCACGCAGTACTGGGCGCAGTATTCGCTCATTTTCAAACCACCCCTTCGACTACCGGTCAAACTGACATAGGACCCTCGTTTGGATAACCCAGTCAAGAAATAGATATCCTCGATGTCTATAGTCAAGGTATGAGCTCCCACGATAAAGACTTGTTGGTCCGGGTCCCACATTCGGATCAAGTACTCTAGCAATCGAACTTGGGCTCTCATGCCCGGGATGCGGAAATATTTCAGGAGACTGCAATTTCTTAAGGCAACAATGGTTTGAGGGTGATTTTCGGCGTTTGTATTATCTTCCTCATGTTCCCATTCTCTCCATTCGAGCACCATTATGATGGCTATAAACCTGCATGGGAAACATATGAAGATAGTTAAAAATCTTATTCATGAAATAAACCTTTTTTATTGGCTTAACGTTACAAGAATTTTTGAACTTTGCGTTGTTTGCAGGTGACCTATGGCACACAGTGCGAACTTCTCGCATGCTGCCTTAGGCTCGCCTGCGAGAATGAGACATTCTCGCAGGTCCCGTATGGGCATCCTGCGAGAATCCCTCTACACGCATAGGGTTTCAAAAATTAACTCAAAACTTGAAATTTAACCAATGAAATTATGAATTTGAACCATGAAAAGATAAAGAATGGAGAGCTTACCAAAATACTGCAGATGGCTCGTGGAATGATGGCCCGAAGCTCCCGCAAATCGATGATGAAGGTAGAAGGTAAAATGGAAGTTTTTGCACTCAAATGGTAAAAGGGTAAAATGATATGGTAAAATGTGTTATGAATTCATTTTTATTACTTTTTTACTATGTCAAAAATAGGGTTTTTTTATCTTTATTCATTATTTAACCCTAATTACTAATATGGAAATGAGTAAAATGATTTGCAGGTAACCAATACGGATGATTATGGACAAAAATTTTACGGTGTGGTGTGTTTTTGTTTGTTTTCTATGGTTTTGACTTAAAACCTCGAGCGCCTTTTGTCCGTTCTTGCGCTTGTAAAAAAACATAAGGACATGACCGAGCGTTGTTTTATCTCTTTTTCGGGCTCGTTGTGGTTATATGAAAAAGGAACCCCCCTGGAGTTATCTTTAAGCTCTTTTCAGACTCTCTAAACAGGAAAAGATTGCCGAGCGACCTTGCTATTTTCACGCTCGATAAAGTATTTGAAGTATGCGTCCTTCGAGCAATAGTTTAACCATTTTTCGGTCTCGTTGGACTATTGTACGAAAAAGGAACTGAGAGAGTTCTCTTTTAAGTGTTTTTCCAAACTCTATAATCTTGAAAAACCTTCGAATTTACTATCTTTGGACTCGTTAAACAAACATTGACAGACCCGTAATGGGACCGAACCACTCCTTCCTAGGGTTCGTTAAAAATAATCCGAAGGACTCGTCTGAAGGATGAGCTTATATCAACAAGCATATGTGATCCTCTTCAATCTTGCGTAAAAATAAAGAGGTACTTGCCAGAAATGGTGGGGGAAAATTTGGGAAAGGGTTGTGTTTCATCTTTGTGTTAATTGGCAGTAAGTGTCGCTCTTGAACATGACACCCCTTATTCATCATCTAAAGCTGGTTTGGGAAATCCATTTGTCTCTCATTCGATTTGCTACAAGATCGTTTCCTGTGTCGTATTTGAGTCAATGCTGCCAAATCATTGGTCGTGTCGTTCATATGTTCAAGAGAAGTCCATCTGAAACCTATATTGAGTCGGCCATCTGCAGTTATCCATCCTCTTCGTGTCGGCCTTCTCTGTGTCCAAAGTCCAATTGTTACATGCTCTGTTTCACTTTCAAACTCTGTTACTCATTTCGTGTCATTGATGGGGGATACATCAAGGCCCTCCTGTGATGAGTCTTGTTCCATCAACATCAACACATTATCCGGGATTAATACTTAGAAATCATTCAGTACCTTGGAGCTTGCATGCCTCAATGGCAAGTTTCCTAGCTTCGATAGTGGGTTTACATCATTGACTTCTGATCGAAAGATTCTGTCGATTGTTCGATATCAACTCATTTATTCACAGTCGATGGATTTTACTTTAGTACCTTGGGGGTCATTGACATCAATGGTGATTTCCCTCGCACTTGTTAACGGTTACATCAATGACCAGTAATCAAGTGGTTTCTACCATGTTCGACTTCGACACCTATAATCACATGGTTAGATTCGTACTTTAGGCGATGAGATTGAAGACCTTGGATATTGTCTTAAGTGATCCAGGTTGCGATGGAGTATGTATTATTTGTGACACATAGATCCACTGTGTATGTTTCGTGGCTATGTCATCTTGGTTGAAAATTTGTCGCATAGATCCACAGTGTATTCAGGTGGCTATGCTATATTATGACTACATGGATCCACCGTGTATGATTGGTGGCCATGACCTTTGTTTATGGTGTCATCAGTCTATGATCTGAGTATGGGAATGCCTACCTTGGAAGGGATACATATAATATTCTGCCGATGCTTGGATGTTTGCAGGTTTCCGATTAGATGCGTTTTTGGTTCTTGACACACACATGCATCTTACAAAGTCTATCGACCGTCACTGATTCCGCTCTCAGACTTTGGGGGGCATTCTGTTATCCACAATTTTGGTCATCATGATCATGTTATGATGATGGAAAATCAAGCTCTTCACTATGAACACTTTCCTGAGAAAAGTTACATTTGTCTGCTTCCAGAAATCATGCTTTTAAGGGATGTTCGCAGGCTACCTATATATCTGCCTGCGAGAATGCCTTATTCTCGTAGGTTGCATTAAGCTGGAGTGCGAACAGTTCGCACTGTAATGAACTGTCAGGGTGCGAACATGTTTCAAAGGAAGGAAAAAGATAAAAATCTCGAATCTTCTAGAAGGGAATCTTCTAGAAACATGAGTTGGCTTCGAATGGTTGTTCAGGTGCTGGCATTCCAGATATCTTGGGATCATTTCCTATCCAAGTAACTAAATTATATTCTCCTATATATTGAGGGGATTTCTCATGGAAAAGGTTAGAAGCAAGCTAGCAAGATATTGATTGGAGAATTGTTGAAAGCCTGTATGAAGGACTGATGCTACAACAGCTAGAGACACCAACAAGGTCATCAAAAGTGGTTGATTTTCTTCATGCATGAGCAAGTGTGTGTGTCAGAGCTAGGAGCCATCGAAAGGAGACCTACGACATCAAGGCTCAGGTTGTAAGTTTCACTTTCAATTAATTCAATACAGTAATATGTCCCTTTCCCATAAAGATGATGNNACTTTATTACGTAATTCCTTGATCATATGTATAGACTAGCTATTGAATATATTAATCTACCTTTACTTCGATTGGTTTGTACTGTTGTGATCTGAACGGTGCAAGAGCATTGAAGCAAAATCTTGGAACAACAGAGACTTAAGGAAAGCGTTCGCAAGGTATGTCCATAATCCTTATCTCTTAGTTCATTCAATAGGCTAGATCTAGGGAAAGTGTATTATTCTGTCCTGTTTTGTTCTAGATCCAGGTGGATCTAGGGAGATCGGTTCGTGTCTGCACTTACAGATTAATCCTGAAACAATTGATCATTTATTAATAGAAATAATCCTTTCCCATCCAATCTATATCGTGCAAATATATGATTATTATCCATGGGCATGTTTGTTATGTTTATTATTGGATTATGCTATCTAATGTGCTGACCTTTTGTATTATCACTATATGCTTGCTCTGCTTGTTTGTTGAGAACTTGTTGCAGGTATAAAGCTTTGGGTCAAAGTGCTCAACGATGGACATCATCAAACGTTTGGACGAGGTAGGCCTCTTTCTTATCTATTTTTCACATTGGTTTATATAGCATATGATGGAATTGAGTTGGTTTTTGTAGTCATACCTGTTTGTTGTGGTTTACCCTAGCCATAGAGAGATTTTCCTTGTAACACTCAATCAAAGCAACATGAGAAGAACTTACAGATAAACCTATTGTACAAAATATCTTACAGTCATTACCTATGAGATATGATGCCAATACTTCCACAATTCAAGATAAACCAGAACTTGACAAACTCACAATAGATCAACTCCATGGAATTCTTACATCATATGAGATGAGAACAGGGAACTAAAAACCATCAAAAGGAGAAACATCCTTTAAGGCATTTAAAACAAAGATGAAGCAGGGGAAAAAAAACTAATGAAGAGTTATCAAACATATCTGATGAAGAAATTGCCAACTTCATGAAGAAACTGAAGAAAGGGATTGGGAAATACAAATGAAATATTCCTCTAATATGTTTCAACTGTGGAAAAATTGGGCACTTTTCCTATAAATGTCCCTATTCTAAGTAGGAGGAAAATGATGATGAAATAACCTTCAAAGATCAGAGGAAAAGAAAAACCAAAGATAAAAGGAAGTTCTACAAGAAGAAGAAAACTTTCTTTACCGAAGAAGACAATAGGTCATCTGAAGAAAGTGAAGAAGTGGAGCCATAACTTCTATTTATGGGAATGAAACTCAAGATGATAATCATTCGGAAGATGAAGAAGAAGTGAACCTCAAGGAATAATTCATCCGTGCAATTTAAGAACTAAGAAAATATAAAAAACAAAACAAGTTACTAAGGGAACAACTTCTAGAGATTGAAGAAACTACTAAATCAAGATAAAATGAGTTTTCCAAAACAATTAGTGAGTCAAAAAAATTGATTATTAAGTTAAAAACTCAAATCCAAGAAGCCAAAAGAAAAGAAGAAATTGTGAATAAACAACACAATGGAAAACAACAAATATGTAAGATATTGGAGGATGAAATAATTAAACTAAAAACAAAATAGAAAAATAAGATATCCAGTCTAAGTTTGAAAACAACTCAAAAATCTTGAACAACATTCTTAGCAGCCATAGTCCCCGGGGGGCAACTCAATTGGCAAGTGCCGTGAAAATGAAGTTCCATGAGGTTTCGAGTTCAACTCCCCCTGAATTACAATGTGTGCCGCGTAAGGGGCATTGTGGGAACACCTGGAGGTTATAGTGGTAGCAATTGGATAACATGACCACGTGTAACGCGAGCACATGCCCAACTAGTTGCTGATTCCACCAGACATAAAAAAAAACAAAAAAACAAAAAAACAAAAAAAACAAAAAAAACATTCTTAGCAGCCATAGATCATCAAATGATAAGACAAGATTAGGATATGATCCCTCTATAGAACATGTGAATGAAAAAATCAACTATGCAGAGGTTCTTAAGAACTCCATAATAAGAAAAGAAAATAAGACAAGAACAATACCATTGAAAACTATCCCAAATAAACAGAAATATGCACTTCCTACTAAATAAATAGATGACGAGAAGAATATAATCATCAAAAGGAATCCCTCTAACATAAATCAATACATCTTCCTTGGTTATTGCTATTCCTGCAAAATTTTTGGATGTAAAGCAATACATTGTAAAGCTTATAGAAAGTACAATCCAAGAAATGTTCAAAGATATAAAAATAATAAGGATAATGTAGAAAGAATAAATTATAACTCCTTCACTCCCTTACAAGACTACAATGTTGAATGTTACAAATGAAACAACTATGGTAATGAAGCTAGTGAATGTAGATTGTCAAGATATGACAAAAAGATAAATATTCCCAACAATTAAAAAGTATGGAAGAAAAAGTAAATAAAGAAAACAGAGTGCAATGTAACCCTATATGTGAGAAACCAAGGATGTCAGTGGTATATAGACAATGGATGTTCCAAACACATCACTGGAGATCAAAGAAATTTTCTCAAGTTAAAAAAGAAAGGAAAAAGAAAAGTAACCTTTGGAGATAATATGTTAGCCAAAATACTTGGAAAAGGCACTGTCAGTTTAGGGAATAAAAAGACCAAAGAAGAAGACGTACTTCTGGTAGAAAATATCAAGCCTAATATCTTAAGTGTAAGTCAGATATGTGATTAGGGTCTCATACTTACCTTTGATTCTCATAAATGTGAGATAAAAAAAAAAGGATACTCTTTATAAATCTCTAAGAGTAGTCTAATATCTAACATCTTGCACTGCGGAAGCCCCTATATGCTTAAATAATAAGAGTTAAGGGAGCTCTAATTGGGTAGTTCATAAGGCATAATACTTGCTAAGGTTTTGCAAATGGGGTAGCAAGCTAAGTGGGCTTGATTGTGGGGAAAACTCCACAGTTAAGCGCGCTTGAGCCAGAGGCGTCTTGGGATGGGTGACCACCTGGGAAGTACTGGTTACCGGGTGCAAGACCGAGAAGTGATGATTGATGCTATGCGATTCATTTTGTTGGCTTCAATCCCATTTCTTCACCCCTATGAGCATCACCTGATGTAATGAGTGCTAAGTGGACTATTCAAATCATGAGAATTATTGGTCAGTTGCGACTAATACTCATGAATATGGGTCATATATTAATGACTTACACTACGCAGTCAATCCCAAAAAATAATATCTAACATCTTGCACTGCGGAAGCCCCTATATGCTTAAATAATAAGAGTTAAGGGAGCTCTAACTGGGTAGTTCATAAGGCATAATACTTGCTAAGGTTTTGCAAATGGGGTAGCAAGCTAAGTGGGCTTGATTGTGGGGAAAACTCCACAGTTAAGCGCGCTTGAGCCAGAGGCRTCTTGGGATGGGTGACCACTTGGGAAGTCCTGGTTATTGGGTGCAAGACCGAGAAGTGATGATTGATGCTATGTGATTCATTTCGTTGGCTTCAATCCCATTTCTTCACCCCTGTGAGTATCACCCGATGCAATGAGTGCTAAGTGGACTATTCAAATCATGAGAATTATTGGTTAGTTGCGACTAATACTCATGAATATGGGTCATATATTAATGACTTACACTACGCAGTCAATCCCCAAAAATAATATCTAACATCTTGCACTGCGGAAGCCCCTATATGCTTAAATAATAAGTGTTAAGGGAGCTCTAACTGGGTAGTTCATAAGGCATAATACTTGCTAAGGTTTTGCAAATGGGGTAGCAAGCTAAGTGGGCTTGATTGTGGGGAAAACTCTACAGTTAAGCGCGCTTGAGCTAGAGGCGTCTTGGGATGGGTGACCACCTGGGAAGTCTTGGTTATCGGGTGCAAGACCGAGAAGTGATGATTGATGCTATGCGATTCATTTCGTTAGCTTCAATCCCATTTCTTCACCCCTGTGAGCATCACCCGATGCAATGAGTGCTAAGTGGACTATTCAAATCATGAGAATTATTGGTCAGTTGCGACTAATACTCATGAATATGGGTCATATATTAATGACTTACACTACGCAGATAATCCCAAAAAATAATATCTAACATCTTGCACTGTGGAAGCCCCTATATGCTTAAATAATAAGAGTTAAGGGAGCTCTAACTGGGTAGTTCATAAGGCATAATACTTTCTAAGGTTTTGCAAATGGGGTAGCAAGCTAAGTGGGCTTGATTGTGGGGAAAAATCCACAGTTAAGCGCGCTTGAGACAAAGGCGTCTTGGGATGGGTGACCACCTGGGAAGTCCTGGTTACTGGGTGCAAGACCGGGAAGTGATGATTGATGCTATGCGATTCATTTCGTTGGATTCAATCCCATTTCTTCACCCCTGTGAGCATCACCCGATGGAATGAGTGCTAAGTGGACTATTCAAATCATGAGAATTATTGGTTAGTTGCGACTAATACTCATGAATATGGGTCATATATTAATGACTTACACTACGCAGTCAATCCCAAAAAATAATATATTTATATAATTGATTTTAAATACAAGTCCATTGATAATCTATTATGATGATTAATAAAATAAAAAAGTAATTACTAATGGTTTAAAAAGGTAATATTCATTCACCCCCCCTCTCAGTATTCCAACAATAACGACTTTCCAAGCAAGGAATGGTCAAAGGCTTGCCATACATTCACTTTTTTGAGGGTTTTGTGAAGGATGCATTCTTAGCAAGCATCCTGAAGAGAAGTTTGAAAATGGGAAGGCAAGGAGAGCCTCCTCTTCCTTGGAGCTTTTTCACAATGACCTCATGGGGCCATTTCCAGATCCGTCCATCAACAAAGCAAGGTATGTCCTTACATTTATTGATGATTACTCACACTATACTTGGGTTTATTTTCTCAAGTAGAAGTATGAAGTTTTTGAGCATTTAAAGACTTCAAAGCTCTAGTAGAGACACAAATGGGGAAGAAGATCAAGATCCTCTATACAGACAATGGGGGGTAGTATATCAACAAATATGTTCAGAATTATTGTTGTGAGGCTGGTATCCAATTGTCGCATACAACTCCATACACTCCACAACAAAAAGGAGTTGCTGAAAGGAAGAACATATCTCTCAAGGATATGACCAATTGCATGTTGCATGCAAGATCTCTTCCTTCCAAGCTTTGGGTTGAGGCACGTAAATATGTTGCTTACATACAAAAAATATCTCCTCATAGATCTGTTGAGGACATGACACCTTTTGAGGCTTGGATAGGTGAAAAACCAGATCTCACACGCTTACAAATCTTTGGATCTCACACATGGGCCCATATTCCTTCTGAAAAGAGGAAAAAATTAGATCGACTGAGTACACCTTGCATGTTTGTGGGATATCCAGATGATGTGAAGGGGTATAGGTTGATTGATCCCTCTATAGATCGACTCATCATTGAGTGTAGTGTTCAGTTTGAGGAGTCTTTTTCATGTACCACCAGTGCAACATGCAGAGACTCTTGTGCTTCCATTAGTTCCAGACATCCAAGATGATGATTCCATACACTCAGATGCTACATATTCAGACTTAGATTCAAAGGATTCTATACATGGATTTGAGAAGGTAGTACAACCAGATGGGTAGCCAGTGTTTAAGCTTCAGCAGATGCCCAAGTGGGCACAATCCACACTTCATGAAATAGGCGTCCTTGTAGGGGATCCATTGGATTCGAGGAGGAGTCGATCTCAGCAAGAGGAGCCTTCTCATGTAATTTTAGATTCTGAACCAACAATGCCAATGAATTTCTATATGGTTCAATATTTCGATCCACATGCCTATAGTGAGGCTGTGGGAAATTCACTATGGGAAGAAACCATGTAGGAGGAGTATGAATCACTCCTAGAGAATTAGACTTGGGATTTGGTTCCACTTCCACCAGGGAGGAAACTTTTCAGATGAAAATGGGTTTATAGGACAAATAGAGAAACAAATGGTCAAGTGAGCAGGTACAAGGAAATATTAGTTGCAAAAGGATTTCAACATATTCATGGGGTAGATTGTGATTAGATATTTTCTCCTGTAGAAAATATGGACTCCATTCAATTGGTTCTAGCCATTGCAACAACCAAATGATGGGAATTTCACCAGAGGGATGTGAAGAATTCTTTTCTTCACAATGATATTTTAGAGAAGATCTACATGGAGCAACCACCGGGGTTCATTCATAACTCATCTTTAGTATGCAAATTGAAGAAGTCACTCTATGGCCTCAAGTAGGCACCTAGAGCATGGTATGAAAAGATGTTTTCTTATCTTCTTTCACATGATTTTATTATATGTAAATCTGATTCTAATGTTTACATGCCGAGGACTACTGACTCTTTGATGATTTTAGTACTCTATGTTGATGATATTTTGATCACTGGTAGCTCTGCTTGAGCCATTGTCATGGTCAAAGCTATTTTTCATGGCATGTTCTCTTTGATGGACATGGGTCTACTTCACTTCTTTCTCGGTCTTGAGATTAGTCAGGATGCTTCTGGCATCAAAATTTCTTAGGCTAAGTATGCCAGGAATCTTCTAGATATATTCACAATGACAGAATGTAAGTATGCACCTACACCCTTTTTATCTGGGATCAAACTTGAGGATGGTGAGGATACACCATTAGTGGAAATAACTTTGTATCGACAGTTGGTGGGAAGTCTTATGTATCTCACCCACACCTGTCTGGATATCTCATATGTAGTAGGAGCAGTTTCTAGATACATGCAGGATCCCCATGATCTAGACTGGAAGGCTGCCAAGCACATCCTCAGATATGTTTAGGGCACCATGAGTTATGGGATTCACTATGCAGTTGGTTGTGAATTGGATCTCATAGGCTTCATAGATTCAGATTGGGTTGGAGATGGCATAGATCGCAAAGGTCAAGTAAAAAAGAGTAGTCAAATGTGTCATTCAGGCACTTTGGATTCAACACTTCCTTACCATGATTGGTATCCAGTTTCACTGTCCGACTGTCATATGGTGTGAAAGTCAAAGTACACTGAGACTTTGTAGAGATCTAGTACATCAAGAACAAACCAAACACATTGAGGTCCACATGCATTTCATCAGAGATAGAGTATATGATATGATCATTGATTTGCAGTTTTGTCCTTCCTCTGAATAGATTGCCGACATATTCACCAATACCTTCACTGGGATGAAGTTTCATACTTTGTGGGATCGCCTTGGAGTGAAGAAAACAGTTTCCTAGTAGCTGTGATTGGTTGTAGACCGCCTTGCATGGATTCTGAGGCTGTCTAGTGGCTTGCAACTTACTTTTATTCTTTTGATGCATTGCCTTTTGAGGAGGGGGGTTTGTTCCCACGTGGTTTTCCCTCTTTCCTCATTTTCATTCAGTGTTCATTAGTTTCATTGTACATGAGTACCTAATATGGCCTAATTGTTGGGACTCATTTGTTATTACTCCATAGTGATGCTCAGGGGGGTGTTGGAGATATTTTTATTTTCGAATCACTAGTTCAGTGGGAGTGTACAAGAGCTAGTTCTATTTTAGACTTTATATTATAGATCATCACTATCATGCATGCTTTCCTATGAAAATCTCACTATTGGTTCACTTTTCTTAATTATGGAATGTTCTTTCCTATATGAGTGTATATCACTCATTCATTGTATGATCATTGATTAGCTCACTGGTGTAGTGTGAATAGATTATTTCTCATTCGTCCATATTGAATCTCTCTTCATTTTCTTGAGAATCTTTTTTTGTATTTTCTTTATCTAGGTCTCCTGTGCATGTTTCCATGAAACATTGAGATCGGAAAGATGATACAAGTTTTCATGGAAAATGGCACAAGGTATATGGTCACTCTTTCTCAAACCTCAACAACTCACAAAGTCGCCCTAGAGTCCCTATTATACCACAAGATTATTTCCATTACAAGTTATCATGAATCATGGGAAACCTACATTAGAGACAAGGAAAAAGGGAATACCACAAATTAAAATTTGAATTTGCATCTATCATGATTTCTTTTGTTTATTATATCATTTAAAAGAAAAATTAGGATAGTGAAGAGTTTTTGTAATTGCTTCTTGAGGAATACAAGAAGTCACAAGGAGTAGTTACCTAGGGGAGGTTATATAAACCATAAGAGACCCATTTTGAATGGGCTCTTTAACCCTGTAATTTTTGGGAGAACTAATTTTTCTGAAGATAATATTGAGAATCCCTCATGGCCATTTTGATAGAGAGGAGTACATTGCTTCCTGCTAGTCTTTTTGTTATGAACTTTCTCTAGTGAATGCTTGTTGTTCTACAACATTGTAAGAATTTTCTTTATAAATAGACTGTTCTTTTTGTGAATGGAAATATTCTGTAGTATTTGTTTTCTTTTATAAATTGTTCTGAGATGATGAGTAGATTTATATGTATGGATTAATAGTTAAGACTTATCTAATTATGCCTTTCATATGTATATATTATTAGTCTTTTCTCTTTTTTTACAACTATCTGAATGAAGTATTTATGCATGGATTAATATCGCCCGGGTTTGTTCATTTGTTAAATTTAGCTCTCCTAGCTAGGATATGATAGAACAGGTTTCCTTTTGAACAATTAGATTAGTTTGGATTTGCATCCCCTCACAACCAATCATTCAATCACCCTCAGGCCAGTAATGGAAACCAAGCCAAAATCTGGATGGGTCTCCTAATATAAATGGTGTGAGTCAAATTGGAACCTCATACCTGGGAGCATCCTTATTTTTTGAAGGAAATTTCACCCACCTCAATAGGTGTCACATGCAAAATTTTTCATTATGGGGTAGTGCTATGAGATCCAAATAATCGAATGGTTTATCTATGAACGATTGGTATAGATTGCCTCGAAAATCTTCTAAAAATTGGAAATAAATATGGAAAGCTAAGGTATCCTCCTTCCCTCTAGTTGGTCCTTGGATAGTCTGGAAAGTTGGTAATGGATAAAAAATTAGAATTGGGGAAGATCCATGGATGGGATGGGTGATTCCTTCCATCTCTCCAAAAATCTTGTCTGGTCCCTCCATAACACATGTATTTATTCGTTGGTAGATGAAAAAGCCCAATATTCATGGGAATTGGGCATAGGTGGTTAGAAATATGAGGGAGATTTAAGCGTGGAGGGGCCTAAGGCTGTGAAATGACATAATTATGTTGGTAATTTATGTTCATGCTTCATTAGATTATGTGATGAAGAAGAATATCCTTATGGTGGTCTAAAAATCTGTGGACAAATGAGTATAAAACTAAATTGGGATATAATTCTTAGATGGAAACTCAATTTGAAGGAGAAGTAAGATGGCGGTGGGATAAATTTTGGAAAATTCATGGTCCTCTCAAATCCAAAATAGTCCTATGGCTAACCCTAAATAACAAGATTTTAACATGGGATAATGGATATAAATGAGAGTGGTGTGGCCCTAATAGGAATTATCTTTGTAAATATGATGTTGAATCAATCTCTCATATTTTTATTTCCTATCCCTATGTAGTTTAGGTTTGGGATTGTGTGGCACAATCCTTATCTCCAAAAGAGACATGGAACTAGACTAGTCTCGAAGATTGTTTGTAGGAATGGCTCCAAGATGTTGCAGTTAAGGAGTTTGGTTCTTTTCCTGGCATAATGATTTGTTTTTTATGGTGGGATTGTAACTCTACCTTCTCCAGGAAAAAGATATCCCGGTGGAAGTAATTGCTAGTCTGATTAAGAAGTTGACCAGAGAGTATAAAATGGAACATAAGAAAAATAAACATACATCTATGGTCATGCCTAAAATTTATTATGATATTCCTTGGGGTTTCTTCGATGGTGCTATCCAAGGATATCTACCTAGATGTGGTGTAGGGGTGTTTCTTTTCTTAAATCAAAATCATAATTTTCACATCAAATATGTTATGGGAAGAGGTACTAACACAAAAGAAGAATTCACAATGCTTTGGTTTCTCTTTTTTTTGCACTGAAAAAAGAAGTTAACAAAATATAGGTTATGAGGGATTAAAAAATTGTCATTGATTGGAATTGAAAAAGAATTGAGGTGGAAAATGTTTGTCTCAGTTCCTTGCTTCAAGACATTCTCTTTTTACTGCAATCCTTTCAGTGTTTTCATTTAATGCATATTTATAGAGAATTAAACCAAAAAGCATATGATTTGTAAAAAGAGGCGCTTCTCCTGCCTATTGGTTCCTTTGGCCTCTATGAATTTAGAGATGGGCATGAAGTGGATGCTATGGATTTCCTCTATTTGCTTATGTTTTCTTTCTAGTTTTGTATCTGATTTTTGATGTATGAGTCAGTATGTTCATGATCAGTTCTCTGATGGTTTTGAAGCCCACTATGGGGCTCGAATTGGTAATGTTTATTGGCAATGCTCTCAGTGTGTTAGTTTTTTTTTTGTAACAATCCATTTCAATTTGGTTTTGAGACAGTCAGTCCTAGCAACCATGCTTAGTCCCTATGGGATAGCAATATGTATAATATTTTTGAGGTTATAAATATTTTTTCTTAAGGAAAAAAATAAGATTTTGATGAATCGTCATTGGGTGGCTGAAGAAAACTAGAGAGACCTGTTCGTATATTATGGAATCCCTTTGGCCCATTCCTAACCATGTTTTTGAAGAGAATCATGGTTGTTTTTCCTCTTGCTATAAGTTGTTTCATTTCAATGTATGTTTATTTGTAATGGTCGTTCAAGTGCACCTAGTAAACATTGGAGAGATGTAAATGGTTGTTATAAAATAAACATGCAAGTATGAAATATGCAAAAAAATGAAAATTCAACTTGAAACTTAGCAAATTAAATAAAAAGGATGTTTGGATTATTTTGTTTCACCATCTTTCATATAAATTTCACATTGGAAATGTTTTTGACAACATTGTGAAACAATTGTTTCAAAACTATCGAGTAATTGTCATTTGCTTCCAAAAGTGCATTAATTGTAGTATCTAGAGTAAGCTTTTGTTCAACACAAACTAATGGTATCTTTTCAATTATAGAGGTTGTGGTTAACATCTCCTCTTTCATTTTTTATTTTATTTTATGATCTCCAATCCTATTATGTGAACATTGTTACTAGGAGAAAAATGAGGCACACACTATGATATGAGATTTTCACTAATGCTCATAGTTATTGTAATTTGGCCACACATTTCAACAAGATCAACGTGCACAACTTGTGATTTTGGTGGTGAGGTCGAGGCTCTTTTGGAAGCAGGATCATATAACACTAGGACATCTCCTTCAAAAACATTGGTCGACTTCCCCATGCATATGTGAAATATGGAAGATGATACTGGGTTTCCTTTGGATTTCCTGTGGATACAATCCATTTTTGAAGTTTTTTTTTATATACAATTTTATTTTATAAGATAATTTATAAATCAATTTAATGTTTTTTTTCCTCGGGAAAAAAAAACTTTTATTTTTTCTCCAAAAGGAGAATATACATGTTACAGTCCAATAATTTTTCCTTATTCAGGCTCGCTTCATTATCTATACAAAAAACACACAAACTGTTCACTTAGAGAACCTCTAGATTTCTTTCCTTACTGAAAAAATTATAGGTCTTTTCTACCATACATATCTGTATAAACATTGTTAAAATCAATTCCTTAACCAATCACTATATTGTGGAATCCTCAAAGATGGAATTCCATTACTTTGATTTCTTCACCTTAAAAAAATTCGTAGATCCCGAAGGCCCTAATAGACAATGCAAGAGTTTCTTTAGATAGTTCATCTGCTTTGGTGTTAAGATCACAAAGGATGTGGTGAAATGTTAGCCACTCAAAGGATTTAAAATAAAGATTAATATCTCTCATGATTGTGCCTAATCTTATGTCTTGAGATGATTTTTCTACCCGACCCAATCAATAACCAACTTGGAATCACCCATAACTTGAAGCTTCCAGATAACTTTTTTCTTTGTTGTCTCTAACAACATCCACAAAGCTATGAATTCTTCCTTGTTGTTGGAACCTGAACTTGGTTCATATTTGATAAAAATGTAATGGTTGTGATTAATGAACAACACGACCCCTACTCCACACATAGGAGGGTGCCCCTAGCTTGCCCCATCAAAATACCCCCATAGAAATTCATAATATATTGATGGAAAAACAAGGGTGCGAGGATTTATTTCCTTTGGATCTTCTCTGAATTCAACAAACTGATTTAGGGTTAGAGTCGTAGTAACTTCTAGTGGCACACATTTTTCCTTGAAAATGGAATTGTTTCGGGACCACCAAATATTGGAAATAAAAATAGTTGGAAGTCCTACATAAATTTTAATTGATCTATCTTGTAACCAATACTTGAAACACTCTTCCAAATTGTCTTTGCTCCAGTCCGATTTAACTTTCATATTTTCCTTCACCATCTTCATAACCTGGGTTGCATACAAGAAATAAATGAATAAGTGGGAAATCGTTTCAGAGTTTGCTTTGCATAGAGAACAATGATTGGGCCCACACCAACCCGTTTTGATGCCATTGTACCAAGTAAGTAATTTTGGTATTAATATCAATCCATAGGGAGATTTTACATCTAGGTTAGGGCTTTTAATTTCCATAGCGGTCCCCACCACCATTTTTTGGATCCTACGAATATTTCTTCCTGCCAATATTTATAACCTAGCTTTGTTGTAAATGATCCATCCTTCAGGTTTTTTAACCAAGATAATGAATATGGGATTTCATCATATAAAATAATGAAGTTTTCACATAGCAATCCAATGATTTTTTCTCGTTCCTCAACTAAATATTCAGAGAGCCCAAGGGAGGTGACATCTTTTCATCCTATGGAGCCTCTAGGCTAGGAAGAGCCTACTCAGACATCATTCATCATGAATATATTCTAGTCTCTAAGGATATGGATCAGGGGAGCAAAACATATTTAATCATTTCCAACACCCAACTAGGGATCCTCCCCGAGGGTAATGCTATGCCCATTCCCTACTTTCCAGACATACCATCTACCCACCAAAGGGAAGGCCTCCACCAGGGCCTTTCAAATGATTGATCCTTTTGAATATTTTAAGGGAACACAAAACCACTCAATGATAGACATATTGGCATAATACTTGGAGTTCATAACCCATACCCACAAGAAATTTCCTTGCATTAAACTCTACATATTTCTTTTGAATAGGGCTCAAGCAAAGGGGCATATATATTTTAAACCCCATCCCTCTAAATCTTTGGGGTTTGCAATATATGACCATTTAGCTAAGTGGATTCTTCCCAGAATTTTCTTACGTACCCATAGATGTTGGAAACTCATTTTAAGGATCTTTGTTAAAACCCCCTTGTGGATAGCTACAATGGAATTCCAGTAAACTTGAATACTTTCTAGTACTGCCTTAAGGGGGACCAACCTTCCTCCTTTGTAAAGAATCCTATTCACCTAGTCTAAAATCTCGACTTCCACTTTTTTTATAAGCCACCCGAGTCCTTTCATCTGTAGTAGTCTGGTTTGAAAAACAACCCTAAACACTTGAACCCCTCATATAGGTTTTTTCTTTGGGAAGTAAATATATTAAGGATATAAGTAGTTTCAAAAACCAAACAATTATTGAGGATAAGGAACGACTTATCCAAATTGATTGAAATACCGATGGATTTGCAATACAAGTCAAGGATTATTTTTAAGGCCAAAATGTCTCTAGAAGATCCAAACACACTGTAGAAAATGTCATTGACGAACAATAAGTGGGATACCATCTCAAAATATGGCACCCTAACTCCTCTCAACACCCCATTTTCTTTGGATTCCTTCATCATTCTAGTTAGTGCTTCCACAATAATAAATAAAATAAATGGAGAGAGGGGGCATCACTATAAGAGAACTCTCGAGGCCTTAAATAATTGAGAAGGGTATCCATTAATTAGTACTACAAATGAAGAGCTTTGGAGGAAACCCATAATCCAATTTATTGTATTTAAGTTTATCCCTATTTGAAGGAGAACCAAACGTAGGAAGGTCCAATTCACTCTATCATATGCTTTATAGGAAGTCAAACTATATCTACTGCATCATGGATTTTCTTGTTCTACAGGAAGTCAAACTATCCCTCTCCTATAACTTCACTCAGCATGGGTTTTAAGAATATTGAATTAATCTTGGTTATTATCTTGTAAATAACATTGCAACAATATATAGGTTGAAAGTCCCCAAATGAGATTGCATCTTGATTTTTGGGAATGAGGCATAAGAAGGTGGAATTTAGGGACCCGTGGATATTTCCTACCCTTTGGTATTCCATAACCATTAGTAGCAAGTCCTCCTTAATCATGTCATAAAATATCTTGAAGAATTTGACTATAAATCCATCCAATCCCAGTCTCTTCCCATTCTGCATGGAAGAGAGGGAAGCCAATAATTCCACCTCCAACACTTCTTCTTCTAGAGCCCGATTAATCTCATCTGAGAATACCACTGAGGATTTTGACACTATTTCTAAGATTTCCTAAACTGGACACCCTTAAGGAGTTGTGAAAATATTGTCAAAGAATCTATCCCCCACTTCATCTTTCTCAGGGAAAGAGTTGATCGCTATCCCTTCTTCGTATTTGATTTCCCATATTGTATTGATATTTCTTCTGAAATTAGAAAATTGGTGAAAGAATTTTATGTTGTTATCCTTGAATTCTAACCATAATACCTGCTGGATTACTAAGAGGGGGGGTGAATCAGTAATAGCGTAATTATAATCCTTTTTCTTCAAATGTTATATCAATGTAGAATTATTATCCAATAATGAGAAATAATAAATAAACAATCACACACATACACAATACACTAGTGTTTTACGTGGAAACCCAAATTGAGATAAAACCACAGAATGCTTTTTCTTATATGTCTTGAAGAATTACATTCATTGGAAGCACCAACTTCCTTTGTTTTCTAGCTGCAATTGGAAGGAGGCTGCAAACCCCTGGTTTCTCAGGCTACAACCTGAGGGAAGCTCCAACTCCCCAATTATCTGGCTACAACCAGAAGGAGGCTATAACCCCCTATGTTCTCCGGATACAACTAGAAGGTGTCTATAACCACCTATCCTTGCCCTGTCCAACCTCCCTGAAGTAGAATTAGAATGATGGAACCACTGTCAACCTGTCACTGTGAGATATACTGCTGTACAACTATATCAACCTATACCACTGCCTTGTATCCAATCTGTACAACTGCCCTGTAATCAAACTGTACCTAAAATGAACATGTATCTACAAAAATACAAGAGATACACAACCTGTAGTGATGCAGCCTGCGTATGTACGCACCCTATCTGTTATGCAGCCCACGTATGCCTTCTGAAACTAGGGTTTACTTTCACTTGAAAACTTTTTACCCTCTGTAAATTCTTTCACATAGATATGTAACCTGTCACTGTATCCAAATTGTAACTGTACCCTGTGCATGCATCCTCATACATAACCTCTACTCAAGGCATGTATGTCTCTCTCTAGTCATGTGCCATATAGGTATGTGTAATCATCAACAAGTATAATATCCCTCACATGATATTAGTCATCAACCCCTTTATGATATTCAATTTCTCAATACATCAATAAATACAAGATCTCAACCATGTACCATAAAAACTCTTAGCCATATGCCAAGAAATACAAGATGTGCCTCAACAAGAAGTATCAATGATAAATAGACCAGCACTGTATTTCTATAGATCTGACTTATACAAAAGATCCCATGTAGCCACTAGTCTCTCTAGGGAGAATCCTCAAATATCCATTGACACACTATTACATATAGGCTAAAAAATAGACGAACTATTACGACGATTGTGATAAAATCATTTTTTTTGTTGAAAAAAATTAAAAAAAATGAAATTTTACTGCTTTTTTTAAAAATTAGTCCCGATAACGTCGGATTTCTGACGTGTTCTAAGGTCATCGGAAGTATGATGCCCAATTCTGACACTTTAATATAGCTATTTGTAGGTCAACATAACGGTCATTGACTTCGAAATGGTCAACCTTAATTTAGGGTCATAGTCGTCGGAATTCTGACGATGACGAATCTATAAATTAGTTAATTCGAATCGAATTTCGACTAATTTGTTATAGTTGCGACATATTTTATGTGTTATAGCACTACTAATCTTCGTTTTTATGTGAAGGTTTGCTTGTTTATTAAGAGATCGAACTGATCTTTGATCTATAGAGCTTAGTTTTGTGATCATTGTTCAAGGTGTGCAAGAGGATTTTAGACTTTGAAGGTTAGTTAAATATTTTTTTTCTTTTGTCTCCTTTAATATTTTATAACCTTATAAGTTTATGTAGATTTTATGTCGTCTGTGAACATGCTAATTTTTCATGCTTATATGTGACTTGATCTCTTTCCCTAGTTCTATTATGTCGTTTGATTATGTTACTTGGTTATGGTGAAGCTTTGAAGCTTATGTGGTAAAATATATCGTATGGTTTGGTCTATTGCATTTGAAGAATCGAATAGATCTAGCACATCATCACTGAACTTTATAACATAATCGCTCAATATTTTGGTTGTGGTGAAGAATGTGGAGATATTATGGACAAGGTGATGAGATATGTTATTTCCCTTGTGCTAAATGCGGGAGCACAAAAGTCAGAAGAATTTTAATACAAATAGCTGTAAGACATTGCAGAACCCATGGGCACGTTGAAGGTGGACCGAATGAATATCGTCCCTTGGTAAACTATATATTCATTATTATATCTTTATATTGATTGTATTTATAAAAAATTATATTGTTTAAATATTTCTTATGCAGTACACTAATTTTGCATGACTGTTTGTAATTATAAAGTCAGGCTGGCCCCCTAAGCATCCGAACGCGCCAAGTACTAGCAGAAATGATGTTGTACTACAAGGTGTCGAGGAATTTGGAGTGCTGATTATTGAAGATCAAGTTAATGACCCTATGGAAGAAGATGACAATAATAACAATATAGTTGAAGACAATGGGACAAATGAATTGATCCAAGACTTGTTCGCTCGACCGGACGAGGATGATGATGAGGACATTGTCGATCTTGACGTACCTCTGCTAGAGAAGGTAGAAAAACCACTTTATGAAGGTTCAAAAGCAAATCTTCTTTTTGCTACATTATTGTTGGTGAACTTAAAGGTTTTGAATGGTTTGTCAAACAGTTGTATGACACAGATCCTAAGGTATGTAATATGGTTCATCATCATGTATACATAAAGGTTGATTTTTTTTGCTTGTTTTCAGTTTTAATTAATGTTTGAAATAAGAATTAAATATTTACAAATTATAGCATTCTTTACACTAATTACTTATTTTTTATGTCGTAGATTGTTAGGTGAATTTCTGTTACAATCGTCAAATATTTTACCTCGCACATACNGAGATTTAAATGCCATTATGAAAGAAATTGGAATGGAGTATCAAGCTATAGATGCATGTCCCAATGATCATATTATATACTATGGACAACATGCGTCGAAAACAGAATGCCCGCAATGTCAGACCAGTAGATATCGAACCGATCAACTAACAAAAAAGGTGCCTCGTAAGGTTCTTCGTCATATTCCCATAATTCCATGTTTGCAACGACTGTTCCGATGCAAAATCATAGCACAGTTTATGGATTACCATGCACATAATAGAAGTGGAGATGGTGTTCTTCAAATTCCTGCAGATGGTTATGAATTTAAGGAAATTGAGGAAAAATGGCCAGTTTTTAAAGATGAACCTCGTAATGTTAGGCTTTCATTGGCCGCTGACGGTGTTAATCCATTTGGGGAGCTCAAGTCTATTTACTCAGTGTGGCCAATTTTTGTTATCAACAATAACATTCCTCCTTGGATGTCAATAAAGAGGGAGCACATAATGTTGACAATGATTGTTCCAAGTATGTAATGTTATCATTAATTTTCCTAATGTAAGATTTTATTTGTATTTCTTGTTGCATAATATCTTGTATTTATTTATTTACTTATATATGCACATCACGTTAGTAATTATGTGTAATTTCAAACAATTAGGTAAGTACCAGGTTAAAGATATGAATGTATATATCGAGCCTCTCATCGAC
>ML780342.1:1156334-1196998 GCA_009831015.1 Picea engelmannii
AACAACAAAGCTAATGTTGACTTCGTTGCTACTCCGTCAGATCGAGGGAGGTTTGTTGCAATATTATATGACTCCAATAAATTATTCTTGAAACCAAGAGGAGCCCATTCAGGAGTTATTTCTAGTTCTATAACTATCACGTTTGTAGTTTGTTCTCAGTGAGTAAGTCGATGTTTGAATGTAGGATGATGAGGGGCTACTCCAAAAAAAGGATGATAAGGTGCTTGTAAGCATTGTCAAGGTATGTTCTGACATTCTCAATTTAGTGCATCTTAATGTATAGTAAATAATTGCAGTTGAATAATTTTTTTAAAACACATATTTTATTTAATATTTTAGATTGTCCAATGTAGCGATCTATTATCTTGAGTAGGAATATCCTGGAGGTTAAATATGTCCATTGAATAATCTTGGATTTTGTTGTCTTGTCCAGGTTTGTCCTGATGGAAAAAATATTGAGCATGAAGCAACTCATGGCACTGTAACTCGGAGGTGAAACTAGCACAAATAAGGGGTTTGGTCTAGAAGTTTTAATTATATATATGATGCATCATTGTTTTGAAGGGTGTATTTTTCTTTTATAATCTCCAAAGTAATGTTTCATAAATCACATAGTTATATAATTTCTTAATTAGCTATTGAAGGTTAGACAATATTTAGTGAGTAGCTGGTTTTCAATTGTATATGTTGGCCATATGTTGAAATTGCAAAGATTATTCTATTATATGGTCTAGTTATAAAATTTTCCTTGTTTCTCCTTCTTTTAAAACCCTATTTTTTTTTTTAAATAGCGGCCCTGTCCAATGTGCTCAAAGGCTATCAAGTTGTAGCACATCGATTTCTATTTTCTACACTGAAGTTGAGCTATAAGTGGTGTTTGGCTTTTGTAAACGATTTTGTGTTGATAAAAATCAATGATTGTTACAATGGTTTATTCTCAAGATTGTTTTGATTCGCCTCGGGATAAATATATACTTCAGAGTTGGTAGCTATCACAATCTTTGTGTTTGTAGCTAGAGTATGGTTATGGCCCTTATTTTTTATTTATCTTTTAAATCCTCTTATGTTTGTCATTGGCGGTCCCGTCCAAGAGTTTTATTATCGACTCACAGAAAAGTGGATTTGGGATCAAAAGGCTATCAAGTTGCAGTGTGTCTATTTCTATTTTAAACTAAACATTGTTTTGATTCTCTTAGGGCTAAATATGTAATTCCGACAAAATCTGAATTGGCCTCCATTGCAATTTTTTGTACAATTTCTAGGATGTGATATTGTTCCCCATACCCATAAGGATCGATATGTATTTGTTTAAATACTTATAAGTTGTTTAATTAGCTATTGAAGGTTAGACAATATTTAGCTATTGAAGTTGTTTAGTGACATTTGAAGTAATTTGGTCATTGATGTATGCAGGTTTTGAAGCACTTTAAGCCTGAGAGTCCATGGCTGAGACCTATACAAGACAAGTGAATTCTGCCAAAAATCTCCTCTTCTAATTTCTCAGGTGTAAAATCAGAGTGTCCATGGCTGAGACCTATACAAGACAAGGGAATTCTCCAACCAAAACCAACTTATTTTTCACCTAAGAAATTAGAAGAGGATCTTTCTGAAGAATGTTGCTTGGTATAACAGATTGTTCTTGGCAAAATCTGAATGGTAAGGCATTGACAAGAAGGGTAAGGCATTGACGAGAGTTTGTAGAGTTTAGAGTGATAAAATCTAGTTTTATTTTTATTAGATTTGTAAGGCATTAGCAAGAAGGGTTTTGGCTCTGAAAGCTACACTGTGAAAAAAAGAAGCAGTTCCAATAGATTTCTATGATTTGAGAGTTGAATTTTTATAGGATTTGCATTGGAAGGTTGAGAAAATGAGACTGGTCAACAAAAACTTCATTGATGATTACTTGTTCCTAGACATGAAGCCTATCTTGATTACATTCCATTTGAGTCTAGTGACATTTCCGTAGTTTGGAAGCGTATGTTTGAACCTCTCTGTAAATATAATTTTGTGGTGTTGCATGACTTGTTGGTCTTTGGAATTACATATGGATTGAATGGGAATACCCTATACATGTGCAGGATGTACACATTTTAACAAGGTTGTCTATGGAGGGGGAATATGTCTCCCATGCATTTCAAGTTATGAGGAAGCATGGTCGCAATAAGAATGAACCTAGCCTATATCACAAGTATTTTACATATAGGGGAGGTTGTGGTGCCATCATCTCATTGATTGTTAACCCCGAGGGCCATTTTTCTTGCTAGTTGATTGCAATCCATATCATGTGTAAATACACCAAGGAATAATTCAAACTGGATGCTCAATTTGTCACTAAATTATGTGTGCAGGGAACTAAATTGAAATGGTTTAAGTTATTAATAGATGAAGTCTTTCAGGCATGTGCTAATCCCCACACATAATCCACCTAATTCATCTTTGTCTATCCATTGGTTGATTTTGGGATGTGGAAATGGAATCCCCTGTAGGGAAGATAACTTCATCCCATGCCCAATCAACAAATTCTTTCATTGCAATTTGATGCTTGGAAGAGTTGGAAGGACACTAAGAATTTTGCATTCAATGAGGCCACTTTCAACAAATGGTATGACTAGATGATTTGAGTTACTAAACCCATTTTGTGAATCCGATAGGTGCTACAAGTGAATAAATTTTGGTTTGGTATGAACATGGACAATACATTTATGCGGCCATGAGGGACTAATGCTGATAAATTCCATACCATTTCTTTTCCCTATTACTTGATAGAATCATATTTTGATAAATTCCATGCCATTTCTTTGCCCCATTTCTAATTGCAACAACCAATCCATCTTTGCCTTTGCTGAAGCTTGAGCCAACTGATGATTTTCTCCGGGATCTTGTAGAATTTGGAAATCAAAATGGGTTGGTCAGTGTTGAAGAAACCTTCAGTGCCTTTTATGAACTTGAGAAAAATAATGCCTCGCCTCTTTTCAACAATTTTTTTTTTTAAATATTCAGGTTCGTCGATATTTCGACTACTATAGGTCGGACTTCCGATGGGAAACGCTCCCAACAAAGCATCAGAACTACAACATGCTCATCGATCGCGTTGGTGGGATAGCATCAGAATATTCGTTGGTAGATCAACGAATGTCATCGATAGTTTTCCATTTGTCCTTTGAAATTAAATTTTTAAAGGCCGTCGGTCGTCAGATGTTAGGGGAGTCGAAATATCGACAATAGTCCAACGTCGGAAAAACCACAGGATATATTTCGACGCCTGTTGAGCCCTCATAAGCGGTGGTTGAGCGATGTCAAACGTCGGGGGTACGACAATAGGGCGTCAAAAATTCTGTCCATTTATAGTAGTGCCATTCCTCATGCATACATCAAAATCCAACTATTCATAGAAATAAGACATACCTTTTGAACCAATGAATGGATTTGATGTATCTGAGCACTCTAGACCTTCCTAGGAGCTTGATCTTAGAATCTAGAACCTCTGCACCTTCATCTTCTCAAGTTTCATGGCTTTATCAACATATACTCACCCTATACACAGTCAGCCCATGTACATACTCACCCTATACACAACCATCTCGTGTATACCTTCAATGTATATGCACCCTATACACAGACAACCCGCATATGCATCGGAAAATGAGGTTTTCTATAAATCCGAGAATTTCGTCGTCAACCCTTCGTGCTACCTCAGATGTTCGCTACTTCAGATGTATCCACAAGTATTTACAAGAAGCTTTACACAAGAAAATAGATATACAAAATGTACAAGTGTGTATTTAATGAGTGAGCTTTGCCTCTTATTTATATCTTCATGTAGCCTTACACTTTCCTTATTTTAGGGCTTATTTATTTAAAATAATTTATTTTTCAAAGCTCTTTGACCCTTGGGGGCTTCTATAAGACTTATGAGGGGTTCTCCAACTTCGTATGGTCATAACTCTCTAATCGTGTGGAGTTAAGTGACATTCCACATACCACCGAAAACGACATGACAAGCACTATCTATCTAGGATAGTTTCCCTGAAAAATTCGTTGTCCTTCAACTCATTATTCCAGAATTAAGCATGGGTTCTCTTACTTTGCAAAGCGTCTTCCTATGAGGGATTTCACCATAAGGGGAACACTTTGGAGTTCATCCATATTTACTTCTTATCAACCATGACGAGACAATAACGAGTCATCTTTACATCAAACAATATTGGGCCCATTACCCAAACCTTTGTGCTACGGGGCTTTCTTCAAGGGTTGACATCAATGACAACCAACCTTAATCAACAATCTCCCCCTTTGGCATTGATGGCAACAATCTGATGCAATACTAAAATCATATCAC
Organism: Picea engelmannii; assembly: GCA_009831015.1. NCBI lineage: Eukaryota > Viridiplantae > Streptophyta > Pinopsida > Pinales > Pinaceae > Picea > Picea engelmannii. The sequence continues at coordinate 1,160,674 of ML780342.1, forward strand.
TCATTCTCCCCCTGGAACCATGCCTCTGTCCTCTGCATCTAATAAATATGCTCCCCTGAGAACCATGCCTTTGTCCTCTGCATCTGATAAAAAATCTCCCCCTTTGTCATCAATAGCAAAGGTATATTTCCATCCGGGGCTGCTCCCCCTGATTGAACTGTCCTCTTAATGTGATTCCTCATGTAAATCTAAGACATATAAGATAAGCATTCAAAAAGAATTCATTTTGGAGTAGAAATAACTCCAAGTCTTTGGCGAAGATATTCAAAGGCTTCCTGTGGAAGTGGTTTCATAAAGATATCTGGTACTTGTTCTTTTGTGCCCACATACTCAACTCTGATATTCTTTTCTGCAACTTGCTCCTATAGAAAACGATACTTGATTGGAATGTTCTTCGTCTTGGAGTGCATCACCGGGTTTTTCGAGATACTGATGGCACTTGTATTATCACAATAGATAGGAATGGGCTCATCATACTCAACCTGTATATCTGTCAGAGTTTGTTCCATCCAAATAAATTGTGTACAACATGATGCTGCTGTAATATACTCTGCCTCGACTGTAGATAAAGATACTGATGATTGTTTCTTGCTTAGCCATGATACTAAACACTCACCCAAGTATAATGCTGCTCCACTGGTGCTTCATCAGTCATCAATACAACCTGCTCAATCTGCATCTGTGTAGGCAATAAGTGATAGATCCTTTCCTTTTGGATACCATAATCCAAACTCTTCTGTTCCTTTGAGATATCTGAAAATCCTCTTTACTGCTAATACATGTGATTCCTTTGGTGCTGCTTGAAATCGTGCCACCTGTACAACTGCCTGCATTGCATCTAGTCTGGATGCTGTCACATATAGTAGACTACCAATCATTGACCTATATTTCCTCTGATATGTAGACTTCAAATCATCATCTTTTCTCAACTTGCAATTGGTTTGCATGGGAGTGATAATTGGTTTGCAATCTTCCATTCCAAACTTATTTAGCATTTCTCTGATATAATTGGTTTGAGAAATAAAAATTCCTTGGTTGCTTTGATGTATCTGAAGTCCCAAAAATAAGGATAGTTCTCCAAGTAACGACATTAAAAATTCATTTTGCATATATTTTGCCAATTTCTGGCTTAACCTGTCATCATCACTACGAAAAATAATATCATCAACATAAACTTCAATTAATAAAATATTACCTTGACTTACCTTGATGTAGAGGTTTCTATCTGCACTTCCTTTTATGAACCCTGCCTGCTGGAGATACTTATCCAGTCTAGAGTACCATGCTCTAGGAGCCTGTTTTAGACCATACAAGGCCTTCTTTAATTTACACACATAATCTGTGTTCTCTGACAACTGAAATCCTTCTGGTTGTTCAATGTAGACTTCTTCTTCAAGTTCCCCATTCAGAAAAATCTGATTTTACATCCATCTGGTATACTTTAACATTTTTAGAGCATGCATAAACTAAAATCAAACAAATTGCTTCCATTTTGGCAACTGGGGCAAATGTCTCTTCAAAGTCGATTCCTTCAATCTGTGCATATCCTTTACATACCAATCTAGCTTTGTTCCTTTTCACCTGTCCATCTTCATTCAATTTATTCCTGAAAACCCATTTTGTGCCGATCACATTCTTATTCTTTGGTCTTGGAACCAATTCCCAAGTGTCATTTTTCTCTATTTGATCCAATTCTTCATCCATGGCCTTATTCCAAAATTCATCCTTGCTGGCTTCTTCAAAACAATTTTTTTCAATTGTAGATAAGAGTGCCAGGTGTGTTTGTTCTGGTGAACGAAGTTTTCTTCTAGTCTTAACTCCTACATCTTTGTTCCCGATAATTTTATCTGAAGGATGATTTTTCTGTGCTCATTTACTGGGTGTCTTTGGAGACACTTTCTGAACTTGCTCTTCTGCTTCTGTCAGATTCTCTTCATCTTCCTCTTCTACTTATTTTTCATCTTCTTCTTCGCAAAGTTGTTCCATTGATTTGTTTTCTTCTTCCTTTGATTCTGGTCTGCATGTTTCATCAATTGTTACGTTGATGATTTCCACAACTTTGTTTAATCTTATATTGTAGCACTTGTATGCTTTACTTGTACTTGAGTTACCAACACATATTCCTTTTTCCACACGAGAGTCAAACTTTCCCATTCTTCCATATTCTCTTTTGATGTAGCATTTGCTTCCAAAAACTCTGAAGTGCTTCACATTTGTTGGTCTTCCTTTCCATAGCTCGTAGGGAGTTTTATCAGTGTTGTTTTTGAGAATTACTCTGTTTTGAATGTGAACTACTGTATGCACTGCCGGTGTCCAAAATATATCTATCAATTTGGAATCCATTATCATTGTTCGAGCCATTTCCAGTACTTTCATGTTCTTTCTTTCAACAACTCCATTCTGTTGAGGTGTCCTAGCAACAAAGAATTGCCTTTTTATTCCATGACTTCTACAGTAGTCCATAAATTCCTTTGAAGTGAACTCTCCTCCATTATCAGATCTCAAGCATTTGATTATTGAATCCATCTCATTTTCAACCATTTCCTTGTAGATATTGAAGTTTTCAAAAGCTTCTGACTTGTTCTTGAGAAAGAAAATTGCAGTCATTCTTTTATAATCATCACCTAATAACTTAAAGTATCTCTCACCTTTTAAGCCCTTTGTTGTAGTTGGTCCAACTAGATCAATGTGCACAATTTCTAGTGTTCTTGTTGTTGAATATTCCTTTGATTTGAACTTGGTCCTTGTTTACTTTCCTTGTTGACAATGCTTGCATAAAGTGTTGGTTGGTTTCGTGATCTGGGGAATTTCTCTGACTGCTTCTCTTTTGCTGACTTTGACAAGGTTATCAAAATAAATGTGAGCCATTCTTTTGTGCCATATCCAACTTTCATCCTCCTTTCCTAGACACCACTTTTCATTTCCAATTTCACTTAACACATATGTGTTGTTTAAAGTTCTTGCAGCTGTATCGACCAATTTCCATGAACCTTATTTTCTTATCTCACACTTTTGTAAATTGAAAGTAACTTTATGACTTTGGTCACACATTTGACTCACACTTAGAAGATTATGTTTCATATCTTCTACCAGTAGAATGTTTTGTGCCTTTTCATTCTTGTTCCCAATTCAGACTGTGTCTTCTCCAATGATTTTGGATGAATTATCATTTCCAAAGGAGACTGATCCATTTCTTTCCTTTCGTAATGTAAGAAATTTGTCTTTATCACCTGTCATGTGTTTTGAACACCCACTGTCAACATACCAATCGTGTTTCTTCTGCTTAGCTTGTAGAGCGACTGTGCATTCTTCATTGCTATACTGATCTTTCTTTCTTATCCATGTCATTTTCTGAGGTTCTTGTCTGTGACTGTTGTTATTCTGTTGAGGTTCTTTAGGAGGGACTGTCATTCTGCAATCTTTGGCCATGTGTCCAAATTTGTTACATTTGTAACATTCCACTTCAATGTTCAAGGATTCAAACCTGTTGTAAATTCTTCTTTGTGTTTCACTAGGTCTTCTTGAATAATCCCTTTGTGTATGACTCTCAAAGTTGTTATTGTTCCTGTTGTTAGCTTTGCAATTTACAGCTTTATGTCCAAAATTATTACATGCATAACATAAACCAAAAAATATAGTTTGATACCTGGGAGTTGAATATCTTCTGAAAGGAGGTGCTCTTATGAATACTTCTTCTTCTTGAGGCCTATCTGTCTGTTGTTGATTCTAAAATCTAAATCTTCTCGGTGGAGGAGTGTCCCTATAATCTTCCTTGTATATATTTCCGTCCCGTTTGATTGTTTCTGCATAGCTTTTTGGATTTGTTTCTTGCTTTGTTGTTTTGGAGCTTGATCCCTTTTCTGCCTGATTGTATCCAAGTCCAGACTTGTCAATATGAGATTTTTGACTGCTGATAATGTCATCCAAAAATTTTGAGCTATTATGCATATTTTTGTTTTGAATATCCTTTCTTAATGTGACAATCTCTGCTTCCAAGTTTTCGATGATCCTGTCTTTTTCTTCTAGCTATTCTTTGAGTGATTCTTCAATTCTTTTATCTTCTTCTATTTGAACTTTCAATTTTGTGATCATTTTTTCTAGTTCTTGAGTGTCTTCCCTTTTTTCTAGTTCTGCTTGTAGTTTCTTGTTCTTGTTATTTTCTCTTTTGATAACTTATATGGAACACATTAATTCTTCTTGAAAGTCAACTTCTCCCTCTTGAATTTCTTCTTCGACTTCTTCATATTCTTCTTCAGAGTCTTCTTTTTCAGAGTCTTTTACTGCCATGAATAGAATTCTTCCTGTCTCACTGTCACTGCCTTCATCTTCATCTGATGATGAGATGTCTTCTTTGATGCATAAGCTTTTCTTGAAATCTTAATTGTAGTTCTTTTACCTTTATATGTGTGTTTTACTTTTGAGTAACCTTCATCATTTCTCTTTTTCTTATGAGGACATTTGTTAGAAAAATGACCAATACCATCACAATTAAACCAAATTAAAGGAAGCTTACCTCTATACCTACCATTGTTTCCCTTGTTCAGTCTTTTGATGAAGTTGGCCACTTCTTCATCATCTTCCGAGATGTCACTGCTGCTGTTATATTCTTCTTGTTCCTTTTTATTTTGCTTTGATCTTTTGGATGCTTTGAATGTTGCTTCTTTTACATATGGATTTTCCTGTTCAATTCTCATCTCATATGTTGTGAAGATTCCATGCAGTTCGTCCATGCTTATTGAGTTTATATCCTATCTTTCTTCTAGTGCTGATATCTTAGGGTTGAATCTCATAGGAAGAGATCTTGGTACCTTTTGAACAATTACAGATTCTTCGATTTCTTCTCCCAATCCTATGATTGCATTCACTATTTCATCGAATTGTAAGAAGTAGGCTGTGATATCTTCAGCTTCCTTCATTTTTAGTTGTTCGAACTGACCTCTGTAAGTTCGAAGATTTGCTGCTTTGACTTTTGACTCTCCTTCATAAGTATTTTGAAGCTTGTCCCAAATCTCTTTAGTAGATTTACAATGTGCAACTTTGGTGAATACCATTCAAAAGTGCATTTTTGGATTTGGAATTATTCTCACCAAGTTTCACTGCTTTGTCATTTGTTGGTGGAACTGCTGGTGCTGTGTATCCATCTACAATTGATTGCCAAACTTGAAATCCCTGTGCCTGTATATATGTCTTCATCCTTATGCTCCAAAACACATACTTCTATCCATCAAATTGTGGTATTCCATTTTTATACAAGTTGGTACTCTCCATGATCTACCTTTCAGTGGTTAAACTGATTTTTGAAGGAACCTGCTCTGATACCAATTGTTGGATTACTGAGAGGGGGGGTGAATCAGTAATAGAATAATTATAATCCTTTTTCGTCAAATTTTATATCAATGTAGAATTATTATCCAATAATGAGCAATAAGAAATAACCAACACACATACGTAGTACACCGGTGTTTTACGTGGAAACCCAAATCGGGAGAAAACCACAGAATGCTTTTTCTTATATGTCTTGAAGAATTACATTCATTGGAAAGAGCAACTTCCTTTGTTTTCCATCTGCAACTAGAAGGAGGTTCCAACCCCCTGGTTTCTCAAGCTACAACCTGAGGGAAGCTCCAAATCAAAAATTCTCTGGCTACAACCCCCTATGTTCTCCGACTACAACCGGAAGGTGGATATAACCACCTATCCTTGCCCCGTCTAACCTCCCTGAAGTAGAAGTAGAATGATGGAACCACTGTCAACCTGTCACTGTGAGATATACTACTGTACAACTGTATCAACCTGTATTACTGCCCTATATCCAATCTGTACAACTACCCTATAATCAAATCGTACATGAAATGAACATGAATCTACAAAACTACAAGAGATACACGACCTGTAGTGATGTATCCTGCGTATGTACATGCCCTATCTGTTATGCAGCCCATGTATGCCTTCTGAAACTAGGGTTTCCTTTCACTTGAAAACTTTTGACTCTCTGTAGCTTCTTTCACATAGATCTGTAACCTATCACTGTATCCAGACTGTAACTGTACCCTATGCATGCATCCTCATACATAACCTCTAATCAAGGCAAGTATTTGTGTCTCTAGTCACGTGCCATATAGGTATGTGTAATCATGAACAAGTATAATATCCCTCACATGATCTTATTCATCAACCCCTTTCTGATATTCAATTTCTCAATACAACAATAAATACGAGATCTCAACCATGTACCATAAAAACTCTTAGCCATATGCCAAGAAATACAAGATGTGCTTCAACAAGAAGTATCAATGATAAATATACCAACACTGTATTTCTGTAGATCTGACTTATACAAAAGATCCCATGTAGCCACTAGTTTCTCTAGGGAGAATCCTCAAATCTCCATTTCCATTCCTCATGCATACATCAAAATCCAACTATTCATAGAAATAAGACATACCTTTTGAACCAATGAATAGATCTGATGTATCTGAGCACTCTAGACCTTCCCGGGAGCTTGATCTCAGAATCTAGAACCTCTGCACCTTCATCTTCTCAAGTTTCATGGATTTATCAACATATACTCACCCTATACACAGTCATCCCGCATACATACTCACCCTATACATAACCAACCCACGTACATACTCACCCTATACACAGCCAGCCCGCGTATACCTTCAATGTATACACACCCTATACACAGACAACCCGCGTATGCATAAAAAAATGGGGTTTTCTGTAAATACGAGAATTTTTCTGTCAACCCTTCGTGCTACCTCAGACATTCGCTACTTCAGATGTATCCAAAAGTATTTACAAGAAGATTTACACAAGAAAATATATATACAAAATGTACAAGTGTGTATTTAATGAGTGATCTTTGCCTCTTATTTATATCTTCATGTAGCCTTACACTTTCCTTATTTTAGGGCTTCTTTATTTAAAATAATTTCTTTTGCAAAGCAATTTGACCCTTGGGGGCTTCTATAAGACTTATGAGGGGTTCTCCAACTTTGTATGGTCATAAATATCTAACCGTGAGGAGTTATGCGACGTTCCACATACCACCGAAAATGACATGACAAGCACTATCTATCTAGGATAGTTTCCCTAACAAATTCATTGTCCTTCAACTCTTTATTCCAGAATTAAGCACGGTTTCTCTTACTCCGCAAAGCATCTTCCCATGAGGGTTTTCACCATAATGGGACCACTTTGGAGTTCATCCATATTTACTTTTTATCAACCATGATGAGACAATAATGAGTCATCTTTACATCAAACAATCTTGGGTCCATTACCCAAACCTTTGTGTTGCGGGGCTTTCTTCAAGGGTTGACATCAATGAAAACCAACCTTAATCAACAATGCCCTACTTTTAAGTTGCCACTCAGGCTCCTCTTTTTCCAACCAAGAATGTCTAAGGGCCTCCAATTCTTTTATCTCCTTCAACTGGATCGAGCTGAAAAGGCCTTCGTCTATCCTTTTGAGGAGAGAAAATAGTCTATCCTCAACTTCTCTAATATCTCTAAGTCTCTGAGCCTTCTAGATAGGTAGCCATTGTTTAGTGGATATTTTTATCCACCAAGTTTTCCGTGAATTGTGCCATAAGGGGATCATGCTTCGAAGGGGAATGAATTGTCCATGTAGAGGATACCAAATTTTTAAACTCTTATTCCTCCAACCAGACCTAAACTATTTTCAAATGTGCATGAGGCATTTCCATTCTATTTTTCCATTGGAGGATGATTGATCGATGATTATAAATACCTCCTTCACCAACCTTTGATTTGAAATGGAAGCCCATTTCTAGGAATGCCATCGATACCAAGAAATTGTCTAACCTTTTGGAAATAACTTCATTCCCTGTTCTAAAATTTTGTTAGGTAGGGGTTAATTTAGCTAGTTACACATCCACCATATGAAGGTTCCCTAGAAAATAAAGAAATAACCCTCTCTGTCAATCCTCCTTGGGGGTTTCCCCCCACACCTCTCTTAGGGAGAGGGTGAAATTTAGATCTCCCCCCCAGAAGGGGACCCTGTCAGCATAGGGTTCATAAGTGTTGACTATGGTGAAATAAAATGTTATGACCCAAGGGGGGAATATATAGGGATAAATGTGTATGATATGATCCCAAACAGGGACATACATTGGGATAAATATAATGTACCGTGTAAATATATGTGTAACATGGTCGACCTAATAGTAAAGGGGATTTGTTATGACCCAAGGGGGGTGTATATAGGGATAAATGTATATGATATGACCCCAAAGGGGGGCATATATGGGGCTAAATGTACATGTAATATGTAAATATATGTATAATATGATTGGCCTAATAGTAAATAGGCTTCATGTGTAGTGTGTGTATAGGTATATATAGATATCATTTATTCATTATTATGACATGGGGAATTGTGATGTATGAATGTATTTGGATATTTGGAAGAGGTTCTCCTATTATTTAAGGAGTTATTGTGTAATGTATATATCTTGGAGTTGTTCTCCACACTCACATTTTGTACATGGTGTGTACTTCTATTCTATTCCGATGATTTAATCTTTTGGAACATAACATTTGGTATCTGAGCATTGATCCTAGGGTTTTTATTTCTCGATAAATTCATATTGGAATTTTCACTATAAATGTTTTTGAGGGCCATTTAAAAAGGAGAAACTTGGGGTCTATTTAGAAGACATATCAGCGTACCTATGGTATGAATTTCATCTTCTGGGTCTTTTTAATTTTGGAGATACACCTTGTGGAATATAGTGTTCCGAGTGAAACAATAATTTCTTCTTCATAAATGATCCAAATTCTATGAGACTAGTTGCATTGGAAAGAGGACAATCCTTAGTATTTTGTATGCTAGTTTCAAAATCAGATATCAAATATTGGGTGTGTGGTGTTATGTACAAGTTCTCTCTCTAGAATAGGACAAAATTCAACAAGGTTTGAGAAAGCTACCATAAATTTCATTTGGCACAACCAATTTTTGTCAGACCTATGGAATTGTAGAGAAGAAATTTTAAAGTACTCAAGGTCAAAATTTCAGACTCACAGGGGCCATTTTTTTTGAATTAAATTAGAAGGAAGGTCATCCAAGAGGACAAACTCCAAATCAAGGTTCAAAGGTATGTTCACTTAAAACTATCATAACTTTTGATTGGAATGTCCGATTGAGATGATTCAAAAGAAATTGGAAAGAGAAAACATATAATATTATATTGTAACAAGGAATATAACTATATGAGATCATCATTCCTAATATATTAAGGTTGTAATTTGAATGTTTGATGTAGACCTCAATTGAGAATCAATGGAAATACCCATCTTTAGTGGAGATGGAGATAAAGATGAAAGCAATCATGAAGAATGGTTGAGGATGGAAAAGAATAAAGGTTTTAGTCCTTTTGGGGAATCTCTTGTTTTTTTGGGGGAGCTTATAAGTGGTGGAATAGCCTTGATGAAGATACTATATTCCACTCCACATGGGAAGAAATTGAAGAATTCTTCTCAAATAAATGGTTCAAGGATAAAATAATGGAGGATATGTGTAAAATTCAAGAGTAGTTAAAGGAATAAAAAAAAATGTTTCCAAATTGCAAAAGGATAATTACGAGCTAATAAAATATATTACAAAGAAAAACCACGAGTTCACAAAGTTGCAATCCCTTAATGAATCACTCATTAAGGAGGTTAAGAAATTAAAGAAAAAAAATAGTAGCAAAGAAAAGTTGGAAAAGGATGATTCAAGGGAAGATTTAAAAAATAAATATGAATAGATATGTAGATTATGAAACTGTAATAAGAAACTATTTGATGAGGATAAAATATTTAAAGAAGAGAAGAAGAATTATTAAAATCAAGAAGAAATAATGATCTTGGATGAAGAATCCACCAAAAGACTGGAAGCGGAAATTTGCAAGAAGGTTGAGGAATCCTTAATATTGATGAGGTAAAATAAAAAGTGCAAGCCAAAATTGAAGAAGGATGTCAAAATTTGATAGATGGGGTCGTATGGAAGATTCAAAAGGATAAAGAAGACAATATTCAAGAAGGTCAAAAAAAGATACTTGAAAAAATTGAACTCCATCTAGAGGATGTACATGCCAAATATGATGGTATTATATCGAAGGATAGAGTAATCAAGGACACATAAAATATGATTGAGGATGCCATTGTCTCTAAAAATAAGATATATGTAATGAGTGTGTAGAGTAAAGAAAAACCATCAAATGTGAAACCATACCAACACTCTTATTACGAGGAAAGATTTCAAGGAGGACAAGAAGGTCGATATCAACATTATCAGAGAAGAAGATGGAATACTTGCCAATATTCATGGAAAAATTCATCACAAAACCACTCTTCAACAAGATATTATCAGATACCAAAAATAACTACAAATTGGAGAAGCTTAAAAAACAATACATGGAATCAAGGGAAAAAAATTATGCAACAACTAGCCACCAACAATTACGAGCGAAAATAATTGATTTTGGATGGATGGATAATCATCAATGGAAAGGAGAAATTAGGAACATAAGAAAATCATATTACTTGGTTTCATCACATGTGAAGCCTTTGATTGCAAAGCTTTGAAGACAAAGATTTTTGAAGGAGGTTACTATGTTATGACCCAAGGGGGGCATATATAGGGATAAATGTGAATGAAATGAAGCTAAATGGGGGTATATATGGGGATAAATGTACATGTAACGTGTAAATATATGTGTAATAGGGTCAGCCTAATAGTAAAGGGTATTTTTTATGACCCAAGGGGGGCATATATAGGATTAAATGTATATGATATGATCCCAAAGTGTTGGTTGTGGAGCTTAATTATCTTTCTGTTTCATAGGTCTTTGTTTTCAGCCATGTTTATACCCCATGAAGACTACACAACCCAAAATACTGTACACTCGTCCACGCGGGCCCCGACAATGGTTCGAGGGTGAAGCCCTTGAAGGAAAAATTACACTGTAAATGCATATTGTAATTTCATAGTAAATCTGGACCGTTCATTATAAGGTCACAGATCTGACGATAGAAGTTATGTTAGGGTTTTTTTTTTTCCGTAGAAGGAAACCCTCTTTTATGAGGGAAATGCATTGCGGTTGTGTATCATTGCGAATATTGTATTCTGAGAGAGGATACTATGAGAGAAAGAAGAGGAAGTTACAACGGGTGTGTTGTAGGTTGCATCCCTTCATTTGTTGGATAATAACAAAGGAAGGACCGGCCAATTTCTCTGGTGGATGTAGCCCACACTGGGTGAACCACATATATATGTGTCTCTATTGTATTGTGTATCTTCTGTGTTTTATTTCTACATTTTTTTATATTTTATTTCTTCGTGATCCTATTTTTCTAACATTTGGTGTCAGAGTGAAATGAAACTCATAGGAAAAGAGGGTTCCTGGTTCGAGTGGGAGAAATGGAGGAAGGTGGAAATTTTAGGGTCGAGAAATTTAATGGCCAGACCTATTAGTTATGGAAGATGTAGATGGAATATTATTTATATCAGAAGGATTTATTTCTACCACTGGGTGGAATAGAAAAGAATTCGATGACCATGATGGATGGAGAATGGGAGGTTCTTGACAGAAAGGCACTAGGAACGATACAGTTGAGTCTTGAAACGTTGATGGCTTTCAATATTTCGAAATAAAAGATAACAAAGGAGCTGATGGATGCATTGGATAAATTGTATGAAAAACCCTTGGCATCCAATAAGATATTTCTAATGAAGAGATTATTTAATATGAAGATGTCAGAAGGTGGGTTTTTTGCAGATCATTTAAATGAATTTAATACAGTTACTAATCAACTAAGTTCTGTAAAAGTGGACTTTGATATTCTAATCTTGTGCTCATTGCCATAAATATGGAACTGCTTGGTCATGGCTGTAAGTAACTCTATCTCTGGTTCAAACAATTTAAAATTTGATTATGTTGTTCGTGTTATCCTTAGCGAGGAAATGGGATGGAAAAACATATATGAGACATTAGATAATGCGTTAAACATGGAGAACAAGGGAAGACAAAAGGATAGAGGAAAGGGCTCAAGGAACCGCAAAATTTTTAGGAGGGTAGATCAAAATCTAGACTGGGAAAGATAGAGTGCTGGAATTGTGGGAAGACAGGACATCTGAAGAAAGACTGCAGAGCTCCAAAGAAACAAAGAGATGGAAAACAGGAGAAAAATCAGGAAGCAAATGTAACAGGTGATGTGTTACAAGATGATTTGATTCTTTCTATAGATAATATTTTTGAGTCTTGGGTGGTAGATTTAGGGGCTACATTTCATGCTACACCCCATAGGAAACATTTTCTAGATTATGTTCAAGGTGATTTTGGATAGGTTCATTTGGGTGATGATGCACCATGCAAAATTGTTGTAATGGGAAAGGTAAAAATAAAGCAAAGGAATGGAAACCAATGGTTGTTGAAAGATGTAAGACATGTTACAGATCTAAGGAAAAATATAATTTCAACTGGGAAATTGGCAAGTGAAGGTTGTATATCCATATTTATAGATAAGGTGTGGAAGGTCACCAAAGGATCAATGGTGATAGAAACATGAGAGAAGGTAGGTACATTGTATTTATGTACTGTTAATACTGACTCTTCTATCTCTTTATCTTCTATAGGAGTGGATACAACACTTTGGAATCATAGGATTGGACACATGAGTGAGAATGGGATGTATATACTTCACAAAATACTTTTTTGCTAGATCTTAAACAAATTGATTTGTATTTATGTGAGCATTGTGTTTATGGAAAACATAAGAGAGTCAGATTTCCTAGAGTCAGAAAAGAAAAGAAGAGTGAAAGGTTAGATCTTGTGCATACATATGTATGGGGACCAACTCAGGTGTCATCTCTTGGTGGCTCTCATTATTATGTTACTTTTATTGATGATGCAACTAGAAAAACTTAGGTTTATTGCATTCGAAAAAAATATGATGGTTTTGATACTTTTAAGAAATGGAAAGCTTTGGTTGAGAATGAGACACGAAAAAAGTTGAAGTGTCTCAGATCAGAAAATGGAGGTGAATATTGCAGAAATGAGTTTGATGATTACTTTTCATACCATGGGATTTGTAGAGAGAAGACAGTTCTAGGAACACCACAAGAAAATGGTGTGTCAAAAAGGATGAACATGACGATCATGGAGCATGAAATGAGTATGATATTGCATGTTTCTTTTCGATTGAAATTCTAGGAAGATGTTGTAGATACTGTTGTTTACTTAATAAAAAGAGGAACTTCAAGCTCTTTGGATGGTGGCATTTCAGAGGAGGCATGGAAAGGTAAAAAGGTAAACTATTATTTTTTGAATACTTTCGGTTGTGAAGCATTTGTCCATATTGATAAAGAAAACAGAACAAAGCTTGAGGAAAAATCCAAGAAGTGTACCTTTATTGGATACAATGTTAATGATTTTGGTTATCTCTTATGGGATTATGAAAATCCAAAAATCATTAGGAGTAGAGATTTCATATTCAATGAGAAGGTCACGTACAAATATTAGTTGCAATGAAAGAAACAAGAAAAATAAAGACCATAATACAAAGTGCTTGATGAGATCACTGAAAAAGAAATTCCAAAGGTACTAGAAAATCAAAATGTACAACAACAGGAGCAAGAGGTACCTCAAACTCCTACAAGTTTTGTTAGAAGATCTAGCAAGTTAAGTAGACCCCCTCAATGATACTCTCCTTCATTGCATTATTTATTGTTGAATGATTCTGGTGAGCCAGAATGTTATGAAGAAGCAATGCAGGTAGACACTAAAAATATGTGGGAGAAAGGAATGAAAGAGGAAATGGATTCCCTGGTAAATAGCCAGACTTGGGATTTGGTTCAGTTGCTTGCAGGGAAAAAAACATTGCAGAATAAATGGGTTTACAAGTTGAAGGAAGAAGATGGAGGGAAAATGGTACAAGGCTAGACTTGTTGTAAAGGGGTTTGCACGAAAGAAAGGTATATATTTGGATGAAATATCTTCTCCTATTGTTAAAATGAATTCCATTAGGACTATTTTAAGTCTTGTGGCAGTAGAAGATTTACATCTTGAACAATTAGATGTAAAAACAACTTTTCTCCATGGGGATTTGGAGGAAGAGATTTATATGCAACAACCATAGGGTATGAGGTAAAAGGGAAGGAAAATTTGGTATGCAGGTTGAAGAAGAGATTGTATGGCCTAAAGCAAGCTCCAAGGTAATGGGATTTGAAGTTTGAAAAGTTTATGACAGAACAAGGTTATAGTAGATGTCATTATGATCACCGTGTTTATTTTAAAAATCTAGAAAATGGAAGCTATATTATCTTGCTATTGTATGTAGATGACATGCTTGTTGCAGGGTCTAATATGCAGGATATAAATGTGCTCAAGAAGAAATTATCTAATTCATTTTCGATGAAGGATTTGGGTGCTGCAAAGAAAATCCTTGGTATGAGAATAAAAAGAGGTAGGAAAAATCACAATTTGACATTGTCTCAGAGTGAGTACATAGAGAAGGTGTTGGAGAGGTTTAAAATGCAGAATGCAAAACCAATTAGTACACCTTTGGCCAACCATTTGAAATTAACCAAAGAAATGTGTCCCAAGACATAGGAGGAGATATAATACATTTCCAGGGTCCCTTATTCATCAACAATTGGCATCTTGATGTATGCGATGGCTTGCACAAGACCAAATATTTCACATGCAATGGGAGTTGTGAGTAGGTATATGAAAAATCCAAGTAAAGAACATTGGGAGGTAGTAAATTGGATTCTCAATTATTTGAGAGGTACTGCTACTCATGCATTATGTTTTGGAGGTTCAAAGACTGTTCTACATGGATATGTTGATTCAAATATGGTAGGTGATAAAGATAGAAGGAGGAGAACCCCAAGGTATGTTTTTACTGTAGGTGGAACAATAGTAAGTTGGATTTAGAAAATGAAAAAGGTTGTCACACTTTCAACAACAGAGGCAGAGTATGTTGCTGCTATAGAGGCTAATAAAGAGATGATTTGGTTACAAAGGTTTATGGAGGAATTGGGAAAGAAGAAAGAGAATAACAGGTTGTACTATGACAATGAGAGTGCCATTCATATTGCAAATAACTCATCCTTCCACTCAAATACTAAGAATATACAACTCATGTGCCATTTCATACGATCCATTTTGGAAGATGGACATTTGAAGTTGGAAAAGATACACACTAGCCAAAATCCTGCAGACATGTTAAAAAATGGAGTAACTAGGGAGAAACTAAGTTCCCGCTCAGTTTCAGTTGGTCTTAAAGCATGAAGGTGAAGATAATAATTTTTCCAGGTCCAAGGTGGAGTATATTCCAACATGTACAACAACATTGTAGTTTTTGTGACCAGTCTCCAAGTGGGAGATCGTTGGTTGTGGAGCCTGCTTATCTTCCTATTTCATAGGTATTTGTTTTCAGCCGTGTTTATACCTTATGAAGACTATACACCCCTCCACACAGGGGGGTTTTAAGGGGCTCATCCCCCCGATTGGGGGTCTAGGGGAAAGTGGGACCTCGATGGGGGTTCGGGGGATAACGTTCTCCAAAGGAAAAATTGCCTTGTAAATGTATATTGTAATTTCATAGTAAATCTGGACCATTCATTATAAGGTTGCAGATCTGACGATAGAAGTTATGTTAGGGTTTTTTTCCCTAGAAGGCAACGCTCTTTTATGAGGGAAATGTATTCCGGCTATGTATCATTGTGAATATTGTATTCAGAGAGAGGATAATGTGAGATAAAGAAGAGGAAGTTACAATGAGTGTGATGTAAGTTGTATCCCTTCATTTGCTGGATAATAATAAAGGAATGAACTAGCAATTTTTTTGGTGGACGTAGCCCACACTGGGTGAACCACATATAGCTCTGTCTCTATTGTATTGTGTATCTTCTAGGTTTTATTTTTGCATTTGTTTTTATTTTATTGCTCCACGATCCTATTTTTCTAACACAAAGGGGGGAACATATGGGGCTAAATGTACATGTAATGTGTAAATATATGTGTAATAGGGCCGACCTAATAGTAAAGGGGATTCGTCTGTAATGTGTGAATAGGTATATATAGAGATCATGTATTCATTATTATGACATGGGGAATTATGATGTATGAATGCATTTGGATATTTGGAGGAAGTTCTCCTATTATTTAAGGAGTTATTGTGTAAATTAGTTATATTGGAGTTGTGCTCCATGCTCACATTTTCTACATGTTGTGTACTTTTGTTCTATTATGATAATTTAAGCATTTGGAACATAACAGAAAAATCAATGTCTTTATGTTTTAAATTGACTGAAACAAATGACCGAAAGGAGGAAGAAGTTACATATTTAAAGTCGGGACTCCAACTAGTTAGTAATCCCCCTAACAAACCATTGACATAGACAACACAAAAATACCAATTCCTAAGCCAAGGCTCAATAGTCTCCCTAGAGGTTTCACTCAAACACATTGTCTGATGAATCAAAATTATATCCATCTTGAGGCTTAGGAGTAACCTCTTGCAGGCTATATTTTTTTTTGGGCCCCCAACCCCTCTCACATTGAAGGAGAGGAGGATCATTGAATGGGGCGAGGTAGGGCATGTTGGAATACTGAGAGAGGGGGGGGTGAATCAATATTAATACTTTTCTTTCTTTAACCACAATATAAATATTCAATGATATTCAATCAACATTCAATATAACATCAATACCATAAATCAATGCATAAACAACACATAAACAAAGTACACCAAAGTTTTACATGGAAACTACATTGGATTACTGAGAGGGGGGTGGGTGAATCAATAATGAGCAATTATACCAATTATTAATCCTTTAAACCACAATGTATATTGTTTTACTTATTCAACCATGTCCATCTGTTCATCATCAATATCTTACTGTATCATAATAATTAACATTCATCAGTGCATAATAAATAATAACAAACACATCCACACAATGCACAATACACCAATATTTATGTGGAAACCCAATGCAGGAGAAAACCACATAATGATTTTCTTATACGTCAAGAATTACATTCAAGGAAACACAAAATTCCAATTCTCTATCTACAACTGGAAGGAGGCTTTGACCCCCTAGTTTCTTAGACTACAACCTGAGGGAAGATCCAACTCCCTAATTCTCTGGCTACAACTAGAAGGAGGCTACATTCCCCTATGTTCTTTAGCTACAACCAGAAGGTGGCTACAACCACCTATCCTTGCCCCGTCCAACCGCCCTGAAATATAAGTAGAATGATGGAACCACTGTTACACTGTCACTGTGAAATATACTGCTGTAAACATGTACCAATATGTGCCATTGACCTGTAATCAACCCACACCACTATCCTGTAACCAACCTGTACCTGTGCCTTTCATGTACCAACAAAAATAAATACACCAACAACATGTACCAATAATCTCCTCAATATATCAGATCTGATAACATAGATCTCATACCCAAAATCACAAGAATATCACTCAAACCATGTGCCAACAATGCACATCAATCATGTACATCAACACTATACAAATATAACCAACAACATGTGTCAATCATGTATCAAAAACAAACCAAACTATGCCTCAACAAGATGTATCAAGATGACCATGTACTTCAAGGATGTATCTCATCCATGTACCTAGTCATATACCTCTACCATATACCAATAAAATACACCAATATAACCAACAAGATACCTCTAGCAATGCACCACACTCTCCATAAATCAAATACCATAAATCCTCACATCAATCATGTGTCACAACCTCACTGTTATACAACCTTTATCTGTACCAATAACTTCAGCAACATACCTCAACTAAAATCCATCAAACATGAACCAATACTAAACTTTAGTATATATGCCTTAGATCAACTCTACAACAAGCCCTAAACTTTCAATAGGGCATCCAACATATTTACAAGACAAACCTTGAACTAGATTCATAGTTCAAAAATACACATATGAGAACCATACCTTTTTTTTTCTTGTAGTGTTCCGCTGCAGCAGTTTTTCTTCGACGAATCTACTTCCACGATTTTTCTGCCGCACTTTGTCTGCCGTGTTTCTTCTGCCACACTTTTTTTGCTGTGATTTTTCTACCACACTTTTTCTGCTGCACTTTTGTTGCCGCACTTTTTCTACCGCGATTTTTCTGCCGCACTTTTTCTGCCATGATTTTTCTGCCACAATTTTTCTCTATCAATAATACCTGCCCAAATAACCTTTTACAAAATAGATACTCAATGATATTCAATAGGTGCTAATGGGAGACCCTTTCTCTCTTATTTATACTCTCCAAGTAGCTTCCTCTAGAAGTATCAACTTTTGTCCACTTAATCACTTTGTCCAATTAGCCACTTTTTCCACTTAACTTAACCACGTTTCCCACTTAACTTAACCACTTTCCACAAATAGTAAGTTATCCACTCCTAGTTGCAACTAACTTTATTATTTAATTAATTTCTTTTTCAACCACTTTGACTTATCCATAAATAGTAAAATCACCACTTCTTTTTGCATCCACTTTGACTACTTTATTATTTAAATAATTTTTCTTTACTCACAAATTCTTGTTGCAACTAACTTTTCTATAATTAGTCAATTCATAACTTCTTTTCCCTTAACTAACTTCTTGTTTCAATTGTCGGTCCTAAGGTCTGTACCTGACTGCTAAAGGGAAAAACTAGGCCACCTCAAGTTTGTAATGATCAGTTTTTTACGAGTAGGTATTGTTGGTAAGATCAAGGACATGTTTTCAAAGATGGTGCCCTGGTAGGACAGGCCACACAGTATAAAAGTAGGTTCTCCTTTGCTAATGGTATGAGTATTAAATGACAATTGAGGGTATGAAAAGAAAAACACAGACAAAAAAAACAAGCAATGCAATGAATCACTTGCTGTGTGAAACTAAGACCTAAAATAATATCTCAAGACTTAGACAAACATATAGAAGCAAATCATTCAACATGTTGCAAAATAGTGGATCTGTTGCTGAACAATAGTTGTATAACATGTAGCATAATCAACAAAAGAATAACTAAAATAGTAGCTGAAAGAATAAGGAAATGTACATTGCACACATCACAAAATATGCATTCAAGATAAGAATCAACACATAAATATTTGAGTAAGAGAACACAACTCTCATCAACATATATTCACTAGGTAGAAAAATTTACAATTAATTGAGCAGGTCCAATTCTTCTAATTCTTCTACTTTCCTTCCAGAACTTCCCAACCCCTAAAACATACAAAGAATGCATATTTAACGGAGTTGCAGAGGTTCTTGTCCATTTGGGATTGATACCTAACTATGGATAACTAATTGTAGAACAAATCATTAATTTAACTTAAACATTTCCATGGAGTACAACATGTATATTTCACACTGAAATTTAACACAAAGAGTGGTTCTTATCACATACAAAAGACCACTTATTAATTTAATCTAAAATAATTCTAGAATTGATTAACCAAAAACTGCTATTGTCTATGAGAATGAACTGATGCATTTGCTAGATGAAATGTGACTGGCAGGAAAACTAGGAGTGACTGAACAAAGTTCTGTATCGAGCCCTCGCATGCCTACAATATGTTTGATGCTTCTTGAGGGTAACTGACTGTATGGGAAACCTTCTACTCCTTTATTGAATTTCTGGAGTGATCTGTAACTGAGACCGAGACATAACCCTTTGTCAACAACAAAGCTCTCGACTGTTAAGTGCACTTCGTTTTAACTCGTCAACTGCCATATGTACTTTCGAAAAGATTTGTTGGAATGGATGTTGGCCCAATGGTCATAGAGGGGGACATGTAGGCAAGCTTGAATTAGGATATGAGGCGAGTGGATGTAGATTACATGGATGTGGGAGGTAACAGGTGGTGTGTGATGAGAGGAGGAGTAGATGTGGAGAGGTGGACGGTATCAGGAGGCGGAAAACAGGTGTAAGAAGGAGGTAATGTGTTGAAAATGAGGGAACAGGTGGTGAGAGGTGAGTGGTAGAGGGAGTGTGAGTTGGGAGCAAGTGTCATGTAGTGACAGGTGGGAGTAGTGAGTGGAGGACAGATGGCGTGCAGTGAGAGGGGCGATATCGGGAGGTAGGTTGGTAGGATTCCAGAAGGGGGGGTACGCGGTAAGTGGATTAGAGAAGAGGGGGTCTGAATGTAAATGTGTTGACCTGCACATAATATATCTAGCTAAAAAATGATACACAAATTTGCAGAGAGAATTGGAAAAAGAAGAAGAAGGAGAGAAAGAATGGAAAGAAATCTCATTAACCGTTGTGAATAATGAATAATTTACACATGATATACTCTATATAACTCAATTAGTTCGAATTGAGGTGAACCAAGTCACCATAGTGGTGGTCTAGAGTGATTTTTACACACACCAATAGTTACGGGAGTGAACTGCCACCTATTCTAGTCTCTCAGGCAGTTACGGGAGTGAACTGCCACCTAGTTGAGTTAACTAGTCAACTAGTCTTCAATTAACTGACTGAACAGAAAGTAGTGAGGAGTTAACTCAAGGAATCAAGGATAATGCACCAATTTGGTGATGATACCAAGGCAATGTCGAATTAGCATGGTGATGATCCCAATGCAACATCTAAACTCAACTCAACTAGTCAAACTGAAGTGTGAACTAAAAGAGAATATTCTCCAGGTGGAATATTCTCTCCTAAAATATAGGAGACTGGATAATGACTAATTATGACTAATGAACAAATAAAAATCTTAGGAAAAATAAATCCTAGGTGTGTGTGAAGTAACTCCAACACCCCCCCTAAACATGACTATGGTGAAAATAAAGATTGGGTCTTGACAATGAGGCCATGTTAGGTACCCAAGTACAAAAGATACACTGAAAATAAAGTGAGGAAAGAGGGAAAACCTCATGGGAAACCCCCCCCTCAAGGTACAATGTATGTAAAAATAAGAACTACAGTTTTTAGGAAATTGTGTCCTTCATTCCAAGACGACCTTGCAGAGAATGTAATTTCTGCTCAGTGAAGGTCTTGGTGAAAATGTATGCTGTTTGTTCTGCTGAAGGATAGAACTGTAAGTCGATGATCCCCTCGTGTAATAAGTCCCAGATGTAGTGCATGTGGATCTCGATGTGCTTCATCCGCTACCTCTGAACTGGATCTCTGTATAACTTCAGAGTGCTTTGGTTGTCACACCAGATGACGATCGATCGATGAAACTGAATGCCCAACTTAGTGAGAAAATGTTGTAGCCACATAGCCTGAATGGTTATGTTAACTACCCCTCTGTACTCTACCTCAACTGAATATAGAGCAATGGAAGCTTGCTTCTTACTCGACCAACAGATAGGCCCAGAACCAATACTGAGTGAGTAACCAGATGTGGACTTGCGATCAATGCTATCGCCAGCCTAGTCAGAATCAGTAAACCCAATGAGATCTAATGTAGAGTTTGCTGCATAATGAATCCCAAAGGTGATGGTGCCCTGTACGTATCGAAGGCTACGCTTTTCAACTTTCCAATGTAGCACATGCGGCTCCTGCATGAACCTGGAAACTACGCCAACTGCATATGAGAGGTCTGGTCTGGAGTGTGTGAGATACAAAAAGCTCCCCACTAGCTGTCTGTATAGTGTGCTGTCAACCAGTGGAGTCTCCTCACCATCCTCAAGTTTGACTCTTGATAGGAAAGGAGTCGGAGAAGACTTGCAGTCTGTCATGTGAAATATCTCAAGGAGATCTCATGCATACTTGGCTTGAGACAGTTTGATGCTTGATGCATCCTGACTGATCTCAAGTCCAAGGAAGAAGTGTAGCAGACCCATGTCCGTCATCAAAAACCTGTCATGAAGAATCCTCTTGACTGCAGCTATCGCTGAAGTCGAGCAACCGATGATCAACAAATCATCGACATACAAAACTAAAAGTAGAAGTGAATCAAACATCTTAAGTATGTATACATTCAGGTCTGATTTACAATGTACAAATTTTTGTGACAACAGGTAGGAGTCCATCTTGGCATACCATGCCCTCGGATCCTTCTTGAGGCCATAAAGTGACTTCTTCAGTCGACAGACCAAAGATGAGTCCTGCATAAATCCCTGGGGATGCTCCATGTAGATCTCCTCAGAGAGATCACCGCGGAGAAATGCATTCTTCATGTCCATCTGATGGACTTCCCATCCCTTGGCTGCCGCTATGGCAAGTGCCAATCATATGGAATCCATCTTCGCTATTGGAGTGAAGGTCTCATCATAGTCAATACCATGAACCTGCTAAAAGCCTTTGGCAACAAGCCTGGCTTTGTATCTGCTGATCTGTCCATCCACTGCGCTCTTGGTCCTGTAGACCCATCTCCATCTAAAAAGTTTCCTCCCAGAAGGAAGGGGAACCAGATCCCAAGTTTGGTTCTCGAGGAGGGAGTTTTACTCCTCTTGCATGGCGGATTCCCAAAAGGGATTTCCAACAGCCTTTCCATAAGACTATGGATCTGAATACTGAACCAAGAAAATATGCCTGGAAGACAATGGTTCAGTGGTAGTGAGTGCAATAGGAGGCTCCTCGAAATCAGATCGAGTCCTCCTAGTATCGGCTGGATCACCAACGAGATCCCCTGCATCTTGAAGAGTAGTCTGTGCCCACTTGGGCCTCTGCTATGGCTCTGTAACTGAATTTGGAGGCTTTGACTCTACATCTAACTGTGATGACTCTAAATTTGAATCATTTGAGTCCTCTGAATCAGAACTCTCGTCTGAAGTAGAGTTAGGATGTGCATGCTCATCATCTCAGATAGGTGGAAGAGTGCAGGTGTCTGCATGCGACTGCTGAGGTACATGCAAGACACTTTCCTCAAATTGGACACTACGCTCAATGATGAGTCAGTTTGAGGAAAGATAAATAAGCCGATATCCCTTCACACCATCGGGGTATCCAACAAAAATGCACTCAGTGCTCTATGGATCAAGTGCCTTCCTCTTTTCATAGGGAATCCAGGCCCATGCACGTGAACCAAAAAATGTGAAAGTGGGCCACTTCTGGTTTGAGGCTGCTCCAAGCCTCATAGGGGGTCTTATCCTTGAAAGATATATGAGGATATCTATTTGGATGTATGTTGCATAGCCAAGTGCTTTGGCCCATAGTCTCTCTGGTAATGACTTTGCATGCAACATGCAAGATGCCATCTCCTTTAGATATCTGTTTTTCCGCTCGGCAACTCCGTTTTGCTGCAGAGTGTAGGGAATTGTATGCTACAACTGAATCCCTGCCTCATGGAAAATATTATGAATCTCATGATTCACATACTCTCCCCCGTTATCAGTTCGGAGGAATTTGATCTTCTTTCCGGACTGTGTCTCAACCAAAGCTTTGAAATCTTTGAGGTATTGAAAGACCTCGGATTTTTGCTTGAGAAAGTAGATCCAAGTAAAACGTGAGAAAACCTCAACAAAAATGAGAACAAACCTCGCTTTTCTGATCGATGGATGCGGAAAAGGACCCATGAGGTCACTGTGGATAAGATCTAAAGGTGCGGAAGCTCGCTGAGACTTTCCTTTGACAAATTTCTCTTGAGGGTGTTTTCTGAGAACACATCCCTCACATACTCCCTTGGAGAAATGGATGTCTGGTAGACCATCAACTAATCTGTGCTTGCTAAGCTGTTGCATGTATCTGAAATTCAAATGCCCAAACCTTTCGTGCCATATCCTACTACTTTCATCAACATGAGTAAGAAGTAAAGAAAAATTAGGTTCAATGAATTCAAAAAATGTATACAATCTAGACTGATGATTTACCTCACTGGTAGCAACCCTGGAGTTGGTTTGCATGTCGTATATGTCCACAAAATTTGGTGTGAATACAACTTTCTTTTCGGTGTTGGAATTCGTCATCTGATACACGGAGAGAAGGTTGATAGAAATCTTGGGAACATGCAACACGTTCTCGAAGCTTCCATTGGTGAGTTCAATCCTTCCTTTGCCGGTGACTTCGATAGAAGAGTTGTCCCCCATCAGAATAGGAGGACCTTTGCATGCATCCAAAGAAGAATAGATTGCTTTTGAGGCATCCATGTGATGTGATGCTCCTGAATCTACGATCCAAGCGTCGGGAGAGGAGTTGATTGCAATCAAGGCATGTCTAGAATTGCCTTTCTTGGAATTCAGATCTTCTGACTTCTTCTTCTTTTCTCCCTCGGGGATGCGATCTCCAAGGTTGTTTTTCTGAAGTATCTGAGACATCATATCTATTTGTTTTTGCATGCATGTAGATTTCGAATGGAATCCTTTGTGAGAGTATGTGCATTTCTCTCCTTTTCTTCCCTTTTCTCCTTTGTATCCGGAGGCATTGGTGAAGGGTTTTGTGTACCCTTCCTTCTTCATATGTGAATGAGCTTTCCTCTTATCTTTATCTTTAGATTTCTGATATTTGTGGATGTCATCATGCACAGTGAGTGCATGCACCCTTGGGCCTTTGATTGAGCCCATGTTGATGAGCTTGGTTTTCTCTTGTGTCAGGGATTCGATAAAGTCCTCAAGAGAAGGAATCTTCTAGGTGGCTCCAGAGGTGAATCTGACAGTATGGAATGTAGATATGAATACTGATAATTCAGGACCAATCTTGGAGAGAATGGTGAGAACCAATTGTTTCTCCTCCGATTTATCTACCCCGCAAGATTTGAGTTGCGACAGTAAATCCTTGAATTTTGTAAAGAAATATTGGATATTCTCAAATCTTTTTGGATCCAATGTGAGCAGCTGCACTCCAGCATGTGTCCCCTCATCTCATCCTATTTTCCAAAGAGACCTTCCAAGATGGTTCAGGCTTCATTGGGAGTCTTACAGGAAGATATATGAAAAAGGAGATCGGGAGAAATAAGACTGCAAATTGTTCCGAGTGCCTCATCCATGCGATTTAAGTACTTGGATTTTCTATGGCTGATGTCGGCTCTGTATCTGTATTCATAGTTAATCTATACAACCCTCTATATCATATATGTATGGATATTTTCTCCTTCCATGCAAAATAGTTGTAAGGTGTAAGAATGCATTCTTTTTGGAATTCCATCTTTCCGTTGTCTTCAATCTTTTGTACCTGCAATTTTTTTTTGGGTGTAGCTTTTGCTTAGGAGTCCATAAGCTCTGATACCATGTAAATGTGTTGAACTACACATAATATATCTAGCTAAACAATGATACACACATTTGCATAGAGAATTGGAAAAATAAGAAGAAGGAGAGAAAGAATGGAAATAATTCTCATTAACCATTGTGAATAATGAATAATTTACACATGATATACTCTGTATAACTCAATGAGTTCGACTTGAGGTGAACCAAGTCACCATAGTGGTGGTATAGAGTGATCTAGACATACACTAGCAGTTACAGGAGGGAACTACCACCTATTCTAGTCTCTCAAGCAGTTACGGGAGTGAACTGCCACCTAGTTGAGTTAACTAGTCAACTAGTCTTCAGTTAACTGATTGAACACAAAGTAGTGAGGAGTTAACTCAAGGAATCAAGGCTAATGTTCCACATTGGTGATGATACCAAGGCAAGGTCGAATTAGCATGGTTATGATCCCAATGCAACATCTAAACTCAACTCAACTAGTCAAATTGAAGTGTGAACTGAAAGAGAATATTCTCCAGGTGGAATATTCTTCCTAAAATATAGGAGACTGGATAATGACTAATTATGACTAATGAAAAAATAAAAACCTTAGGAAAAATAAATCCTAGGTTTGTTTGAAGTAACTCCAACACCGAAATGATTAGAAGGCGTCACGTTAGGCGGGGCCCCTGGTCGGGAAACCGCTATTCCGGACCCCCTCCCCCACCATTAAAGGTAGAAAGGTTGGTGGGGGGGGGGGGGNTACCGCCGATGGCGATTAGCATTGGAGTTAGGCACTCCGTGAAAAAACATCTTTTTGTCATGTCTTTGTAATCCCGATCACACAGGAACCATCAATATGGATTTAAGGCCAGATCCTCACCGTTGAATGTCGATCCTATTATTTGCTTGCATTTAGAGCCCAAATGGCCTGTTTTGATTGGCCACCAGTTCTGTTGAAGCTTAATGAGTTGTTAAAGGATTTTTCTAACCTGACCGTTTCCTGCGCACACACAAAGACTCGATGGACCTACTGTATTCTTAGTTGGTGGCAACTATGATGACGAGTATTCCAAATTCAAACCAGAACATGTGACCTCTTTCAAGAAAACAAAAAAATGGTGAAAATATGCAAAGACAGACATGGGTCATGAAGTTGAATAATTAAACAGTGGAGGATAAGCTAAGAAAGCAACCACAAAACTCATAATTGATGGATGGATTGGGTAAAGGAGGGATAAGGGAAGGGGTGCAGACCTAGGTCACAACATTGACTCCAACTAGGGATAACTCATCCCAGTGAGGTGCTAAGAATTGTATTCTCTTACCTTCCATCACTTACCTATGTTTCTGTCTGTCGGCCCTGTGTATCTGCTACTATCCCTTAACCATGCATTTTATTGAACTGAAAACTGCAACTACACCCCACTGCCTTTGTTTGTCTATGGAGTCTTTATTCACACACAACTAATTAATCAAATGAAAAATAAAAGGAAAGTATCTATGGTACAAGAGGTATTTTCCTTCATCCTTAAACACAATAATGTTTCAGGAAGCGCCCATTTACTAGGCCTCCAAATATCTCTGTATCATCTAGATTGTGCAGGATAAATGTGTTGTTGTTCAGAACTTCAACCACCTTAAAAGGGACAAACCAGAGGTTGTAAAACTTACTTTGCTTGGACTTATCATCCCTTCTGGCATCCCACCTCAAGAACATGTCACCTTTTTTAAAGATCTCATTCTTGTTTTTCTTGTCAAAGTTTGATTTGATCTTGTTCTGATATGCTTCTATCCTCTAATCCAATGCTTCTCTCTTTTGTTGAACTTCTATAATATGGAAGATTATCCTTTGGATTTAATTGGGCTCCTCAATCTCTTCTTGCAAGAATTTTAGGACTGGTATACCAATATGAGTGGGAAAAAAATGTCTATTCCATAAACAAGCTGAAATGGTGAGGTTCCCAAAGACTTCTTGGTGTTGATTCTGTTAGCCCATAAAGCATACTTGAGTTTAGAGTCCCATGATTTCTTGTTTTCAGTCAACAACTTCTTAATAATCCTTATGAGAGTCTTGTTTTATGACACTGCCAGACCATTCCTCTGAGGGTAATAGGGTGTGGAATGTGTCAAGGAGATGTTATGACTACCACATAAGTCAATCATGGATGTGGACTTGAATGCTTGGGCATTGTCTGTTATAAGCTTACTAGGGAAACTAAATCTGTAAAAAACATTGGTTTCCAAGAAATTCATGATCACCTTGTTGGTGGCATTTCTGGTGGGCACAACCTCAAATACACTTGGTGAAGTAGTCGGTGGTAATGAGGATCCACTTGTGCTATCCACTTGAGGGTGGATTCATCTCTACTATGAAGTCTAACCCCCATTGTTGGAATGGACCATTGGCAGTGATAGGTTTTAGGGTTAGTGACAGTAACTTCTGTTTTCTTGCAAATATTTGACATTCATTACAGGCCCTAATAGTGGAAAACACATCAGAGAAAATGGTGGGCCAATAGTACCCTGCCCTTAGGATCTTGAGAGCTGTAGCCTTCCAATGTTGGTTTCCTCCACAAACTCCTCTATTCATTTCTGCTGTGACTTGTTTGGCTTCATTTTCATCAAGGCATTTTAATAGGATGCCAACAAGATCCCTACAATACAAGCTTTGGTTTGAAATGTAGAATTTGATGGCCATTAATTTGAGAGATCTAGCCTTTGTCTTCTTGACATATGGTAGACATTCAAAATGCTGCAGAAAATAAATGATGTTTTTATACCAAGGTGAAGAGGAGTAGTTTTCAAATACCTGTAAGCTGTCTTGTCCAGGATGTATGATGGGTGCGTCTGATTGGGTGAATATTTGATGCAATTATATCACCTTACAGTTTGATTATGATAATAGCTTGGCAAGTCCTTGTCCTTTGATCAACTTAGTGGGTTTTATGTGGAGGTCATACTCCAATAGTTTGACAATCCACTTCCCTCTTTTTCCCTCATTGTCTGGCTGGACCAAAATCTCTTTGACACTGCTGCTAGGAACAAAGGATATTATGCTAGACTGTAACACATAAACCTTGAAGGATTTGCGTGCTTTGACCAGTGCATAATACTTCTTATCTAATATATCATACTTCAGCTCAACATCTTGGAGGGCTCTGCTGAAAAAGGCTATGGGTTGTTCATGCCCTTATTCATTTTTTTGCAGTAGCACAACAACAATGGTTTCCTCTGAAGAAAAGGAGAAGATGAAGAAATCTTTGGTATAGTCAGGGATGACCAATATATGGGCTTCAAATAAATCCTGCTTGATCCTTTGGAATGTGGATTTTTCCTCTAGTGACCATTTTATCACAACATATTTCTTCAACATGTTAGTAATAGGCTTCAAAATTTCAGCAAAATTTGGCACAAAATGTCTAAGGAAGTTTATATTACCAATAAAAGACTAGAAAACCTTTTTATTTCTGGGGATATCAATCTCTTGAATGGAAAAAACCCTCTTTGGATCAATTCTTATACCTCCTACTGATATGATGTGGCCCACGAGCTTCCCTTCTAGCATGGAAAAGTGAGACTTCATAGGATTCAAAGGTATTCCATATTTCCTGCATTTCTTGAACACCTGATCCAAATGCTGCAAATGTTCATTATTAGACTTGGAGAAAATGGTGATTTCATCCAAGTATATAACCATAAATTGGTCCTTTTCCCCCACAAAATCTATGTCCATGGCCCTCTGAAAATTGGCCCCTGCGTTCATCATCCCAAAAGGCATCTTGTCATACATGAATGTTCCCCATGGGGTGATGAATGCTGTCTTTTATTTATCTTCCTCACACAATGCTATCTGGTTATAACCAGAGTATCCATTTAGCAAGGAAATTTTGTGTTCACCAACCACCCTCTGTAAAATATGATCCATCTTGGAGAGGGGGTAATTGTCCTTTAGAGAACACTAGTTGAGATTAATGAAATCAACACACTAGTGTATCTCCTCATTTTTCTTCCTTACAGGTACTAAGTTGGCCATCCAATTTGAGTACCTCAATGGTACAATGATATTTGCATACAACATTCTTTTCAACTCTTTCTCAATTATGGACATCAACATGGGATTAAATTGTTGAATATTCTGTCTGAATGGATTAGAGCCATCTTTTAGAGGGATCTTGTGTTGGATGCTGTTAGTGTCAAATGTCTTCAAATATTCATAGGACCATGCAAAAAAATCAACAAACTTTTTGATGAGGATGACATATTTGTCCTTTTGTTCTATAGCTAATGCTTTGGACAACTTGATGATATCGGGATTCTCAGGGGTCCCAATATTGCAATATGTTACCTCTTCTTCCTGATTCTTCATGGTAGCTCCTCTGTAAACATCATTACTGTCAAAAAACATTTCCAATGGCACCAGTCCTCTTGGAATGTGATTGGTTTTCAGCTCCACAATATCATGACCAACTAATGTCTTCAACAAATGATATTTTTTTTGATCCTCTAATTCCTCATTTTCACCTTCTTGACTTTCTTGATCAATTGAGGTATTGGAGAATTCATCAATGGTGTGTAGAAATATCTGCAGCTCTAGATCATTACTAAAGAATTTCCAGTTCTTTATGTTGTCTGGTATGGATGTTATATGTATGATTTGCACCTGATATTTAATATTTGGGCCAATGGGAGGCATGAAAGTGATGGAAGCTAAGGCCATAGAATCTGCCTTCTGATTCTGCTCTCTATGGATGAAGGAAATGTTAAATGCTAAAAATAAATTATCAACCAGGTCCCATACCTCATTTCTGTATTGCTTGAGTCTCTGTTGTTTAACCTGATAGATGTTGTTAACTTGATTGATGATTAACTCAAAATCACCAAAAATTGCTAGACAGTCAATGGCCATGTCTTTGGCATCCCTCAATCCCAACACCAGAGCTTCATATTCAACTATATTATTAGTAGTTTCAAACTCCATCTTATAAGAGAGTGTGATTACCTCTTCTGAACAAGAAATGAGAAGCATACCTGCACCAATCCTTCCTTAGATGAAGAGCCATCAAAATACATTTTCCATACTTTTTTTTGATGACCTTTCAGTGGTTGATATCTGCATTGGATAAATGATATTTCAGGTTGATCATCATTCAAATGAAAAAAATATGAACCAATCTCATTCTCAACAACATAAATTGGGTGATTGCTTGGGTTTTGATGATCACTGAAAATTTAGGCCAACTCACCTCTCTGTATAGCCTCCTATGTTCTCCTCCAAACAAAGGGATGGTGGCATAAGTGAGGTCCACTTTCAATGATCCTCCAACCTTCTTAGTCCAAGTTTTGAATAAGAACATACCAAACTTAGGGGGAATGTTAGCCACCACAATGTCCATCACTACACTCTTCATTAGTAATTGTGCCAAATAAACCACCATATCCTTTATCAGTCCTGTTAGCACTCTGTAATTTTCCCAAGGCTGTGGAGGCAGTCACAGAGGTAACATCAAACCACTTGGAGTCCTGGATCTAGTCCTCTAAGACTCAGAGAGGGCTCTCTCTGTCTGATCTAGATTTGTTTGTTGGGAATTTTAGGCTAGTTATTACTGAGCATAGGTTTGGTTTTTAAAATTGGTTGGCTGGAACAGGAAAGGAGGTCCATTGGGAAATGGAGTCAAAGAGGCATGATCCCATCAAGATAGTTTCTACAGGGAAAAATCACAAGGCAAGATAGGCATCTTGTTGGATTCTTTGAAATTTTTGGATGATATGAAAGAAAAAGGTGAGGAAAGAGGATCGTATCAGAGAAATTAAGAATTCTGAAACTAACCATCTAGTAGAAAACACATAAATTATCCAAAGCCATAAACATAGTGTATTTTAAAAAAAATTCTGATCGTAATATTCTGTTGAATAATTCAGAAAGAAAAACAATATGTGACAGGAAAAACATATTAAAAAAGAGACACTTCACCAAAAGGATATGCCACAGGAATCTTGAAATCTTGACTGGTATCACTGAAATTTGATTTAAAGAGGCTCTGTGAGCTATTTTACAAAAATTAAATCATGGTCCCCAACTGATCCACCATTGTACATTTGACTTATTACAATATATAGAACATACTCTCTCCAGGCTCAGGAGGTCGAATTCAACCACCTCGGCCAAAAATAGAAACAAATCCCTGAAAATCTTGAACTGTCAGCCATGAAAGATGGGCCAGACTGTTGAAAAAAGGGGTCATATAAAACATTTGTTTCTCCTCAATGGTTACACCTGTGTATAAACTAAAATATTTTATTGTATATGAGCATGTTCTGGAAAAAAACTTCTTTCAGGTTTTCCAAATTCATCTCCAGGTCTCTGAAACAACTCCTGCAAAATCATGATTGAAATAGGAAAAACAAAAAACTAAAAAATGGGGCTCAAAGATGACTTATATTCTCCCAACTGATGGCACTTGTGTAAAATATGGGAGAGTTTATTCTTCTCCATCCCGTGTTGAACAAAAACCTCTCTCGGATTTTTAAAATTCATCCCCGTTTTCCCGAAATCACTCTTGTAAGTCGACTAGTCAAAACTGGCAAAAAAGCGGGTTTGTGAATTTGGGGGGGGGGGGGGGGGGGGCGTCTGGGTTCACCATGCAGTGGCAAGTTTCCCTCCCAATACCACTTGCTCGGACCCCCTTGGTGTTGATGTGACATGAAGGAGGGGTTCGAGCTATAAGGGATTGCGTGAGTGTTTTAGACTTAGAATAACTTTAGATTTGATTTTTGTTTTATTTGTTAAATGTTTTGTTTTATTATGTTTTTTTTTTATATATTTTACGTGTTTTGTTTTAACATTTTTTTTTATTATTTGTTTTATTTTATTTTTATTTAATGTTTGATTAATATATTACTATACTTTGTTTTATTATTTAATTATTTTTTTAATTTATATGTATTTTATTTGTTTTATTGTTTTTACTTAATTTTTAATTAATGTTTGATTAATAAAACACTAACCTAATTACTAACTTAATTACTGATTACTAATTACTAATTTATTAAGAATTAATTTATTAGCAATAAAACTAACCTAGTTTATTAATCTAACTACATTAATTTAATTAATATTACTTTATTATGCTAACTAGTGTTAAAAATGCCACTAACCATTTATTACTAACCTAATGTTTTTATCCTAATATTGTTTATTGCAATGTAGGGACGAAAATGGCGAAGGGGTCAAGAAGTGAAGGATGAGGGAATGAAGGGCACAACAAAGTGATGAAGGATTGGGTAGGGTGATGAAGGATCGGGAGAAATGGATGGAGGGGGAAATGGAATCAACCGATCCCAACAAGCCATATGTCTTCATCATGGGGGAAACACCAAATAAGAAGCTGAAGAATCAAGTTACCTATGATTATAGGACCCCAACATAGGCTCCACCTGGGGATGGCAGCTCTTTCAGGAGGTGACAAGGACCACTAAACTTTGATCATGTAGACCAATGCTTTATCCATTGGGATGATCCCAAAATATTATTCTGCAACCTATACCTGTTTTGATCTTTCAACTGAAACCAAGTCAGACTAAAGACTGAAATTTGAAATTGGAAAATTGTTGAAAGGAATGCTCAGAGAGCTGAGCTTATGTGCACATTGATGAAAAAGATGCTCAATTGACTGAGCTTATTCAAAATGCTATCTACCCTATACTACTGAAAATCATGCTGAATCAAATAATACAAAAATGCCAATGAATCCAGTCAAGTAGCTGCAGAGATAAGTGGTCTGCTTGAATGTTTGTTAGCACAATAAAAAAGGAAACTTGACCTTTTTCCCACAGAATAAAAAATGCAAAGTGTAATGGCCACTGCCGAAAACATGATTGATATTTTATGATGAAAAAATGTGTCATGTAGTCAGCTATGGGATCAGGAAAGACATGACCTATTTCTTGATTTTCAACGAATTTATCGTCATAATTGGGTATGACACATAATATTTTTACATCGTTATACAATTCCTGATATGGCTGCAAATTTTCTGCTGAACATTGAAATGAGACTGCTGCTGAAACAAACCATGCAACTAGTTTCCTAATCATGTCTTGATCATAGTTTCTTTTAAGCTCGTAAATGGCCAATGAACCATGACTTTGACAACACAAGTCGTCTAAGAAATCAACTACTGGATATTGTAGGAACTGAGATATTTGTTGCATCGGTTCCAATGAAAGTTTCTGATCTTCTGTGTGCTTATCATCCATGACATGATTACAATTTTTCTTCAAAAATTGAAATGAATTAAAGCTTAATGGTACAGATTTATTTTGGGTTAAATCATACTCTGTCTCATTCTCTAAGCTTTCCTCTGGAATTTGAAAATCAATGTAGCTCAAGGGCTGCAATTCTGGGTCTAGAACAACTTCCATATCCTCAATGACATCTTCAACTAAGTGACCAGAACATTCTTCCTCTTTACTATCAACAACTTGTGTATACTTTTCTCTTAGAATTTGAAATGAAGAGAAACAGAAAGGCATAGATCTTTCACGTACTCTGAGATTTGCTGCATTTTCCTCCTTGATGTCATAATCAATATGCACAAGATGATTGTCATATTTGAGCTGTAACTGATCTTCTTCCTGCCAACAACATGCTGCTAATTGCTTTGAACAATCAACCTCTATTTCAGCCACATAATCATCATCATACTGATCATACTTGGGTAGATTATCCAGGTAAGAAATTCCATCAAACATGCACATCATATCAGTTGGTTGTTCCTCTGCAAGTTGAGATGGATTTTCATCTTTGACGGTGTTGTGAATTGAATACATGAAATGATCGTTTTCCAATCCATGATACCAAGGGTGAGCTGCAAAGTGTTTGGGAACAATGACCCTTTATTTCTCTGTAATCAATGGGACATGATGCCTTTTAACAACAAGTTGTTCTCTTATGATAGTTTTGTGCAACATTTCTTCCATGGTGCTGGCCATAATGTCTAGTTTAGCTTCTGAAGATTTCAGCTGCTCTCATATTTTCTTCCTTTCTTCTGCCTTCAACCTTGAAATTTTGATCAAAAAATTGGCTTCCAAACTAATTGCACTGTCCTTCATCTCCTTGAGTGTTGTAGTGTCCCTTTCTCTCAATTGAAAGGCCATATTTGGATCAAAGGCCTCTGGGTAGCATAAGAGAGATAAACTAGGAAGTGGTCTTATATCAACATGCATGGAATTGTAAACTTGATTGAATTTGACTGAAGACTGCTGCACTATTTCTCCTGGCTGTCTTTTCAAGTGATTATATTCTTCCAAAATGAGTAAGGGATTCCTCTTGATCACCCATTGATCCAAGAAAACTTTCACAAACTAATTTAGATCACTGATGCTTGCAGTTCGTAGATCTTTATACCATTTGTTATCTCTAATTTGCAAAGATAATGCAAAAAGCCTAATACTAACATCACTTTTTTCCACCTCAAAAAGGTCAAGATAATTTTCAAAACCTTGAATGTGTTTTTCAGCAGTGAAGTAGCCATATTCTCTGTCAAATATGGGAAGATATTGGAAGTAGTTGGCAGGAAATCATGGAGTATGGGAGGTAAGACAAGAGGCTTGTATATATCTCAGAATTTTATAGGTGTAGAAGTATGTACAGGGATTGTAACACTAGTCTTATCCTCTTGAGGCTCATCAGGTTGTACATGCTCTTCATAAATTTTGGCAGTATGATATGGATCAGGATCATGAGAAGGGAAGAAATAATTAAAAATAAAACCTATCATTTCTTAGATAAACTTCCAGCTTAAATACCTGATCTTTTTAGATGTTCTGGTCATGTTTTAGGTTCTTCCTCCAGTGGAGTCTTTGAATTGGAACTGATTTGGAGTTGATTGGAGCCGCCAGGTAGATGATTCAACCTTATTGTGTTTGATCACTGTCCACCATCAATCATCATATCTGGAAATTGATATGCTTTTTGAGGAAGGTTCCCCAGTATGGTCAACATTATGTTAGCACTCTGTAATTTTCCCAAGCCTGTGGAGGCAGTCATAGAGGTAACATCAAACCACTTGGAGTCATGGATCTGGCCCTCGAAGACTCAGAGAGGGCTCTCTCTGTCTGATCTAGCTTTGTTTGCTGATAATTTTAGGCTAGTTATTACTGTGCATAGGTTTGGTTTTTAAAATTGGTTGGATGGAACAGGAAAGGAGGTCCATTGGGCAATGGAGTCAAAGAGGCTTGATCCCATCAAGACAATTTATACAGGGAAAACTCATAGGGAAATATAGGAACCTTTTTGGATTATTTGAATTTTTTGGATGATATGAAAGAAAAAGGTGAGGAAAGAGGATCGTATCAGAGCAATTAAGAATTATGAAACTAACCATCTAGTAAAAAACACAGAAATTATCCAAAGCCAGAAACAAAGTGTATTTTAAAACAAATTCTGATCGTAATATTTTGTTGAATAATTTAGAAAGAAAAAAAAATATGTGACAGGAAAAACATATTACAGAAGAGACACTTCACCAAAAGGATATTCCACAGGAATCCTGAAATCTTGACTGGTATCACTGAAATTTGATTTAAAGAGGCTTTGTGAGCTATATTACAAAACTTAAATCATGGCCCCAACTAATCCACCATTGTACATTTGACTTATTACAATATATATATATATATATATATATAACAAACTCTCCCCAGGATCAGGAGGTTGAATTCAATCACCTCGGCCAAAAATAGAAACAAATCCCTGAAAAATCTTGAACTGTCAGCCATGAAAGATGGGTCGGACTGCTGAAAAAAGGGGTCATCTCACACATTTTTTTCTCCTCAATGGTGACACCTGTATATAAAATGAAATAGGTTATTGTATATGAGCATGTTATTGATGAAAACCTCTTTCTATTTTTCCAAATTCATCTCCATCCCATTGAAACAACTCCCACAAAATTATGACTGAAACAGGAAAAACAAAAAACTAAAAAATGGGGCTCAAAGATGACTTATATTCTCCCAACTGCTGGCACCTGTGTAAAATCTGGGAGAGGTTATTTTTCTTCAGCCCGTGATGAACAAAATATCTCTGTTATTTTGAAAAGTCACCCCCATTTTCCCAGAATCACTCTCGGAAGTCGACTGTTCAAAACTGGAAAAAAAATGGTTTTGTGAATTTGGGGGGGGGGGGGGGGGGT
>ML780342.1:1197350-1228542 GCA_009831015.1 Picea engelmannii
TTTAATATATTTTATGTGTTTTTGTTTATTTATGGTTTGTTTTAACATTTGTTTTTTTATTATTTGTTTTATTTTATTTTTAAAATGTTTGATTAATATATTACTATACTTTGTTTTATATTTATTTTGTTTTATTATTTAATTGTTTTTTTTTTTTTTAATTTATATGTATTTTATTTGTTTGATTGTTTTTACTTAATTTTTAATTAATGTTTGATTTATAAAACACTAACCTAATTACTAACTTAATTACTAATTATTAATTAATTAATCATTAATTTATTATTAACAAAACTAACATAGTTTATTTATTTTATTTATTATTATTTTTTTTTATGTCTAGAGGAATCAACAACTAGTTGGGCACGTGCTCGCGTTACACGTGGCCGTGTTATCCAACTACTACCACTATAACCTCCAGGTGTGCCCACGAGGCCCCATACGCGACACACATTGTAAGTCGGGGGGAGTTGAACTCAAAACCTCATGGAACTTCATTTTCACGGCACTTGCCAATTGAGCTGCCCCCCCCCCGGGGCAACTAACCTAGTTTATTAATCTAACTACATTAATTTAATTAATATTACTTTATTATGCTAACTAGTGTTAAAAATGCCACTAACCATTTATTACTAACCTAATGTTTTTATCCTAAGCTTGTTTATTGCAATGTAGGGACGAAAATGGCGAGGGGGTGAAGAAGTGAAGGATGAGAGAATGAAGGGTGCAACAAGGTGATGAAGGATCAGGTGAAATGGATGGAGGGGGAAATGGAATCAACCGAGCCCAGCAAGACAGATGTCTTCATCATGGGGGAAATGCCAAATAAAAATATGAAGAATCAATTTACCTATGATTATAGGACCCCAACAAGTCCCATACATTTTACTTCCTTAGAATCAAAGGAATACAAGTCTTGGTAAGGTTTGGTGATCTCCAGACCCAGTTCTTCCATAACAACTTTGGGCATAACATTGTGTGAGGCTCTAGAGTCCATGAGAGAGTTATGCAGGATCTTGTCATGAACATTTAAAGATATATAGAATGGCGAGGAAGCATCAGAGTGATCCTCGATGTGTGGACCCACTGTAATGGCTGGGTTTTCATCCTGCAAACTGATTACATCAGAAGATACACTAAGAGAAGTTGGATGCAGAAATTTCATGATAGTTTTTTTCAATGGTTCATTCTTCATCAATTCTGTCAAAGGCACATGGATATTGATATTACTTAACTCATGTTCCATGCTGAAAGAGGCTGGTGGCCTATAAGATTCCTTTATTTTAGGGACTGCAGGTTTAGATGGGGGAATTTGTTGAGTTTCAGATGACATACCTTTTCTCGGATTTGGCTTCAACTTGTTTGTTTTGATCAGAGGCAGTGGCTTTGGGAGCTCCTGTTCTTGTCCTCAAATCATATTTTTCTAGGGTTGGCCTTGAATAACTCCCCCTTCCCCTATCT
Source organism: Picea engelmannii (assembly GCA_009831015.1). Taxonomy (NCBI): domain Eukaryota; kingdom Viridiplantae; phylum Streptophyta; class Pinopsida; order Pinales; family Pinaceae; genus Picea; species Picea engelmannii. The sequence goes on from ML780342.1 coordinate 1,198,812, forward strand.
GATTACAAAAATGATTTGACAATTGTGCTACCTCATATTCTTGTTGTGTTAAACGACTGGCTTAATAATATGTTTCATTTAAACGTATAGCAGTATCATCCACAACATCACTGTCTGCATCCATTTCCTCAATCTGATTGTTCTGGAAAGGAGGCACTACCCTTTGATCATCAACATTTATCCTTTCCCTCTGCATTATCTGAGGGGCATCATTAGTCCTTCTAAATTGGTTTGGATTTATGTTTCCAACCCCTTGAAAATCCCTGTTTGGCTGTTTAGATTCCCATTTCAGTTTATCTATTTCAGATGTCAGATCCTTCAAAGTTTTGGTCATTTCATCAAGTTTGGGATCATACATGGCTGGGTTAGAGGAGGTAGGGGAATCCTCTCTCTGTTTATTCTTGTCTTTATCAAACCTAGTCTTTAACCTGTCTGATGCCAATATATTGGATTCAACCTCAATGGTTGCTTCCTGCATGGACAACAATGTGGTGGATCTTCTCTCCCTTAGCAGTAAGGAGAACTATGCATCAAATTCATTGGCATAAGTGATCTTGGTGGAGGATTCAATTGGTTTAATATCCTCTGGGATTCTACCATACATCTTATTGAACCTCTTGGTGAATTCTAAAATATATTCACCATTGTTTCTCTTTAGGGCCCCAAACTCAGTGATGTAGTAGAGATAATATCTCCTATCTCCCCATTGTTTTATGAAAGTTTCATCCAATGCCTCAATATCTGCAATGGAGGTTGGAGGAAGATCCCTTAACCATTTTCTTACTTCCCCATCCAGGATCTACACAAACAACCTCATCCACACATCTGCATATTCAATGTTAAAGTTTCATGCAAACTTGTAGAAGGCTACCAGATATTCCTCAATAGTTACATCACCTTCCCCATTATATATTGGTAAATATTTCATGTAATCTGTGTCTGGGAGGGAATGCAATCCTATAGGAAAAACTAGGGGTGCATGCCTAACAACAATTATGACATCCATCCTGTTAAAAGAAACCATGGTTTGGGTAACTTGAATATGAAGATTTATGGGAGCTACAGGGGTGGACGTTGGGCTGGACGATGAAGTAGAATCATGAGTTGAAGATGTCTGAGGTTCCTTAGAATTATGATTCTCAGGGCTAGGAAATTAAAGCTGCTTTTGATGATGGAAATAAGTAGACTCTTTGTGTGTAACTTTACCCTTGAGGGGGGAGGTATATCTCTGAGCTACTGTGGATTTTCTTAGTTTCCTTTTTGGTTCATAGACTACTGTGTTATTCTCAATATTAGTATGAGCCTTGGTGGATTTTCTATGTTTAGATTTCGATCTTTTGAATCCTTTTCTGGGTGCTAGTATTTCTTTTGTGAATTCTACTCAGTGGAGTTGCCAGGTGAAATATGGTAGTCTATATGTGTCTGAAATTTGTTAACCATCAAAGGTCATATCTAATCAACGTTGTTCTCCCAGAGAAATATATTTTGTTACTACGTTCCCCAGCAACGATGCCAGAAGATGTTGGTCCTAAGGTCTGCACCTGACTGCTAAAGGGAAAAGATAGGCCACCTCAAGTTTGTAATGATTGTTTTTTTACGAGTAGGTATTGTTGGTAAGCTCAAGGATAGGTTTTCAAATATGGTGCCCTGGTAGGACATGGAAAACAATATAAAAGTAGGTTCTTCTTTGCTAATGGTATGGGTATTAAACGAAAATTGAGGGTATGAAAAGACAAACAAAGACAAAAAAATCAAGAAATGAAATGAATCACTTGCTGTGTGAAAATTAAGACCTAAATAATATCTCAATACTTATACAAACATCTAGATGCAAATCATTCAACATGTTGCAAAATAGTGGATCTGTCGCTGAACAATAGCTGTATAACAGGTTGCATAATCAACAAAAAATAAACTAAAATAGTAGCTAAAAGAATAAGGAAATGTACATTGTACACATCACAAAATATGCATTCAAGATAAGAATCAACACATAAAGATTTGAGTAAGAGAACACAATTGTCATCAACATATATTCACTAGGTAGAAAACTTTACAATTAACTGAGCATGTCCAATTATTCTGCTACTTCTACTTTCATTTTGAAACTTCCCAACCCCTAAAACATACAAAGAATTCATATTTAATAGAGTTGCAAAGGTTCTGATCCATATGGGACTGAGAGATAACTCTGGATAACTAATTGTAGAACAAATTATTAATTTAACTAAAACATTTTCATGGAGTACAACATGTATATTTCACAATGAAATTTAACTCAAAGAGTGGTTCTTATCACACACAGAAGACCACTTATTAATTTAATCTAAAATAATTCTGGAATTGATTAACTAAAAACTGCTACTGTCTCTGAGAATGAATTGATGCATACGCTGGATGAAATGTGACTGGTAGGAAAACTAGGAGTGACAGAACAAAGTTCTGTATCAAGCCCTAGCATGCCTGCGAGTTGTTTAATGCTTATGGAGGGTAACTGGTTGTATGGGTAGATCATCTGCTCCTTTACTAAATTTTTGGAGTGATTTGTAATTGAGACCGAGACATAACCATCTGTCTGCAACAAATATCTCGACTGTTAAGTGCACTTAGTTTCAACTCATCAGCTACCATATGTACTTTCGAAAAGCTTTGCTGGAATGGCTACTATCCCAATAGTCATAGAGGGGGACATGGAGGAAAGCGTGCAATAGGAGATGAGGCGGGTGGATGTAGATTACATGGATGTGGGAGGTAACATGTGGCGTGTGATGAGAGGAGGAGTAGATGTAGCGAGGTGGACAATATCGGGAGGCAAAAGATAAGTGTAAGCGAGAGGTAAGGTGTCAAAAATGAGGGAACAAATGGCGAGAGGTGAGCGGTAGTGGTAGTGTGAGTGGGGAACAAGTGTCATGTAGTGACAAGCGAGAGTAGTGAGTGGAGGACATCTGGTGTGTTGTGAGAGGGGTGGTATCGGGAGGAAGGTTGGAAGGATTCTGGAGGGGGGGTAGGTGGTAAGTGGATTAAAGACGAGGGGGGGGGGTACAAAATGATGAGAAGTTGCCATGTTAGGTGGGGCTCGTGACGAGGAAACTGCTATTCTGGACCCCCCATCCCCCACACCATTAAAGGTAGAAAGGTCGGAGGGGGGCTATGAAACGCCATAAGGACTGTTGATCTGGAGGAGAAGGCTACCGCTGATGGTGATTAGTGCTGGATTTAGGCACTCTGCAACAAAACATATTTTCATCATGCCTTTGAAATCCTAATCGCATGGGAACTTTCGATCTATCTTGAAGGCTCGATCCTCACTGTTGAAATTTGATCATGTTATTTGCTTGTGTTTAGAGCTCGAATGGCCTGTTTTGATTGGTCGCCAGTTTTGTTGAATCTTACTGAGTTGTTAAAGGATTTGTCAAACCAGGTCGTCTCTTGCACACACACAAAGACTCGGTGGACCTGTTGTATTCTTAGTTAGTGGAAACTATGATGATGAGTATTCCAAATTCAAACCAGAACATGTGACCTCTTTCAAGAAAACAAAACAATGGTGCAAATATGCAAAGACAGACAGGGGTCATGAAGCTGAATAATTAAATAGTGGAGGATAAGCTAAGCAAGAAACCACAAAACTCATAATTGATGGATGGATAGTGTAAAGGAGGGAGAAGGGTAGGGGTGTAGACCTAGGTCACAACAACAACCACATTATTATTTAATTTATTTCTTGGTCAACCACTTTGACTATTCAATCTTCTCATCACAACTACTTTACCATAATTACCAAAATCACAAATTCTTGTTGCAACTAATTTATTTTTAATTATTTTCTTAATGCAAAAACTATACCCATGATTAACTCCTAGTTACCATCAATTTGACTAGTACACTTCTTCTAGGATCTTCTTGAATAATTGACTTATTTGACTTTCTAGGGGCTTCTAGATAACTCACAAGGGTTCTCCAACTTCATATGGACATAACTCTCTAACCGTGAGGAGTTATGTGACATTCAACATATCATCAGAAAAATAATGAAGAACACTATCCATACAAAATAGTCTTACCTATAAATACACTAATATTCATGCCTTTATACCTCAAACAGACTTGGGTCTCTTATCCATGCCTTTGTGCTACCAAAATTCGCTACCAGAATTTTCCAAGGGTTGACATCAATCACTAAGGGTTGACATAAATCTACAATATCACTCTCCAAGGGTTGACATCAATGACAACCAATAGTCCATACCAATTGTCCATCAACCTAATCCAACTGTCTAACAAACCCATTGTGGGAAAAAACACATAACGTTTTTCTTATTTGTCAAAGAGTACATTCATTGGAAGCACCAAATTCCTATTTCTCTAGCTACAAATGGAAGGAGAATCCAACCCCCTATTTACAGGCTGCAACCTGAAGGAAGCTCCAAATCCCTATTTTTATGGATCCAACCAGAAGGAGGCTACAACCCCCTTTCCTTGCCCCATCCAACTGCCCTGAAATATAACTGTAGAACACTTTGTCACTACCTTTGATGTTGTAACTGACAACTTGTTGTTTCCTCTATCCCTGATACCTCTGTTGCTTCTACTATATATTTTAACCTTGTATGATATTTTACTGCAAACATATTTTCAATAAAAGAATAGAAAATATACAATGACAAATACACAAATTAGACAGATATTTTTCCCTTGGAAACCCAAACTAGGAAAACTAACATATTCTATATTCATTCATAGTGATACATTGTTTACAATACAATATACATATAGGATCCAACGATATCCAAAATCCTAAATCAATGACCTGGATTAGTCAACAACCCTAATTCCTTAATTGGAAATAGAAAACCATCGACAAAAACCATATGTCAAAAACCCTCCCAACAATAGACATGAAAAACGAGGAAAAAATGTGACATGTTTCTCGAGGCAATTTTTTTTTCTTGAGGGTGCTACCCCCAAACCCCTGCGACCACCCAAGGGGGGGCCTAACACCCCACCCCACTCAAACCCCCCATGTGCGCCTGATGCAACGTAGCATACACTACCTCTTTCCATGCACATAATATAACACATACCCAACATTCTCCCACTTGTTGTTTTCTTTGCATAGAGGGGGTTAAAGGGTCACATAGTCAACAATCCAGGGCACCAATGCCCATGTATCCTCTACACCAAGAGAAATTCTCAGTGCTCACAGATTTTGTTGATGAATCTGCAACATTCTTCAAAGTGTCCACCTTCATCAACAACACTTTCTTTTCTTCAACCATGTCTCTCACAAAGTGATATTGAATATCAATATACGTTGTCTTTGAATGATAAGACAGGTTCTTTGCTATAAAAATTGCACTCTGACTGTCAAAATCTATCCTTACAGCTTGTTGTTGCAATCCAACTCTTGAAAAAAATATTTGTAACCATATTGCTTCCTTCCTTGCATGAGTGGCTGCCATGTATTCAACTTCTGTAGTTGAAAGTGCCACTACAACCTGTCTTTTTCTCATCCAACTGATTGCTCCTCCAAAAAGGTTAAACACATAACTGCTTGTATATCTCCTAAGATCTAGATCTCCATCCTAGTCTACATCCACAAAGACATGTATTGTTGGCACAGGGGCAGACCCAGGGTTCAACGCTACAAGAGCGCACCAACAAAACCCTAACTACCGACCCTTTCGGCAACACCTGCGAAGCAGATGAAGTCTCACCCAAGGTAGAGGTAGGGGTGGTTGCAGGACTCAAGTGTCTGCAACCTAATATGGGACATAGATCTGTGATTATATCGCTTACAGGGCACTTAGCATCGATCATTCATCAATATTCAACCCTTATTGTACTTCACAAATAGAACAGAGCATCACAACATTCATTTAGATCTAAAGTATTTCAACGCTTAACAACAGTAAAACAAATCAGATCCAGTAGATCACCACTAAGAATATTCATACATATTAGATCTACTTTCACATATATCTAAGAAGCACGAAGCATAAATAGATCTATCTAAATATATCAAAGCACTTAGCAAAATAAAAGATAAGCACATTGAGTCAAAGCATAAAGCATAACACGTAGATTTATGTGGTTCACCCCCACCCTGGGGCTATGTCCACCAACTCTTCTTATTTATTAGCATCTTCAATTGGTTACAAGCATGAAGCCACCAAAACTTGTTGCGCATAGGACAAAATATCTGTGCAGCTCGCTAGATCCTTCTTCCCTACCTTACAATACAAAGCCTTCTATATCTCCACACAGAGACTTGCACTAAGCTTTGCAAGCCTATAGAATACATAACACCTCGATCACATAGATCACACTTGGCACGTATCTTATATCACATAGATACAATTCCATGCTCTACTAGATACCTAGATGTCTATTTATACATACAAAAGAGAGCCTAAGCATGGGTAAACCCACGGGCCAACATCCATTTCCCATTACATATTCCCAAAACCCAAAAATGGGCCCAAAAGTGGGTCGAGATCTCGTGATCCTTGCTTTGTCTGGTGCTACATCTTTGATAGGCTATCAAAGTCCCAAAAACGGTCAAATATGACCAAGTGTTCCCAAAACTTGGTCAAGGGACAACAAGCCCCCAATACTCACCTGTGACTCATCCTGAGTCACTCTGGTCTGAGCAATTCTGCTTCGAACTCTTCGATCTTTTCTCAAGTTGCTTCGACCTGCTGTAATGCTACTGTCTCTTTCTCAGTGAAATCCTAGATGAGTGTGTCATTTATTGGTCCTTCTAGGCACTATTCTGCTGCACTCACAACTTGTTCAAGTTCTACTCCTTGGCTTTCAACTTTGATGAACAGTTGGCATGCCTTCTCTTGCACTAGTTGTAGTCATTGAGAGCCTTCCATCACTTTGGTCTGGATCATGTGGATGTTTTACTGGGTGGTGCGTTGCTCTGGAAACCTCTTCATCCTTTCGACTGGTGACAAGGCCTTCAGCTACGCCTGTAATGTATCTGCGTGCTTCTTTTCTTCTTGGAGCTGCGACTCCAATGCTTGTAACTTTGGATTCTTCGTGAGGTTTTCATACGTCTGAGCACTCCTATAGCTCAACTAATTTCACTCCAAGGAAAGATCTTTCATTCTGCCAACTGCGCTGCGAGAAGTTGCCTCTCTTAGGTCTCTGATTTCTTGAGGAGTCTCAGGCACAGTACAAAGTTCCAGGTTTGTGATGCGCTATTGAAGCTGCTGGATCACTTCTTCAAGCTGTGCCACCTGCTGTGGAATTCGTTCTTCAACTCTCACTTCTATGATGGTCACAGAGAAAAGTGATCTGTTGACCTATTTCTTTATTTCTAGCTGCTCTGCGATCAACTGCTCCTTTCTCTGGGATCAACTGCTCCTTGCTCTGCTGTAACTCTGCTTTCTCTTTGTCCCACTGTGCTTGAAGATCAAGTTTTTCTCGTTTGGTAGAACTGCGCTTCTTGAAAAGTACTCCCTGTACCTGTGTCAAAGCCTGGATGGATTGCACTGTCTCTTCCTGAGCTCATCGAAGGCAAGATTCAACTTTATCGGCGATATGGTGCAATTAGGTTGGCTCATCTTCTGGTTCTACTGTTCCTGTTGTCAGAGGCGCAGTGGAGACTGTGCGGCTAGACTGGAGTGCTTGCTGTACTCCTTGGAGTTCAATATCGATACAATTATACATATTCTCCTACTTCACCTCCTACTTTTCTAATACCTCCTATGAAGAATCGTTCATAGATGCAATGATGAAATTATAATAATCCAATGTGAGGGTAGTCCGCATCTTGGTTACAGGGGTTCAAGGTTTCTTCCGGGAGGAAGATTTCGGAGGCAAAACCTTTATTTTCTTCGATGAGTCCTCTTCGTCCCTAGGTGGTGGTACTTCACCTTTCTTTTGTTCAATTTATACGCCTTCTATCTCTTCCCCATCATCTTCTTCATTTGGTGTGATAGAGGCAGTCCTTACAAATGTATTGTCCATATCGTGAACCTCTTCAGGATTTTTTGTCTTACTAGGTCCGGGTGTATCCTGCGTAGCTTCTAGCCTGTCTACATCAAACAAATTTGTAGGGTTGGCTGGAATGAGAAGGTCTGCTGACCAGTCCTTGGTGATCTCTTCGATGTCTTCCTCGGTCAACTTGTAATAAGACTGTAATTGCTGCTTATACTCATCAACGCGCACTGTTATATAAATAAAGTGGCGGCCCGCACCAAACTTCATTAAGGGTAGAAACCTGTGGAGGGTATTCAGGGTCATCTGAGGCTCGGACTAGATGGCTTGTTTCAGCTGGTTGTAATAAGTATGGAAGAAGGAATTGGATTTCCACTACTTTTTCATGTCGTTGGAGTTCCATAGCATACAAAAATTCGTAGCCAGTGGTTCGAAGGGTTTGATATCCAGGAAAGTGGCACCTTCTAGTAGCTCCCAGGCAATGAAAGCGATTAGTATGTGATGCAGGAGCATCTCCAGTAGAAAGCGAGTGAGAGCAACGCCAATGCATTTTGACACAATATCGAGAAAACATGTTCAAAATTAATTTTGAAGTGGGGTGCGCCAAAATTAAATGAGACAATTAGGAAGGGGCGTACTCCCTGATTGTAATCAGACCTTGAGCGTCCCGCTCTCGTCTAAAGTAGATAGAGGCATTTAAAATATATTTATGTAAGTAGGTAGCTTTAAATTCTTAGATTTGACAGTTTAGAGCGTAGGAGGGAAACGCGATATAGACACCCTCATTGTATAGTTGTAACATTATGAGAATTGTCAAGATAGAGCATAGAGGAGAAGAAGTAGAGAGTTGTGTAGAAGAACCCATGTATAGATGTCCTGAATTAATACATGACACTTTGATTCAGACTCATGGTGTTGTAATGTTCTCTGTGTATGCTTGTTGAAAATTATGCTTAGTTTTGTTTTACTCTTTCTGTCATGCATTTGCTGTTTATGCTATGTATGTATGATTTCTTGTTGAATGTCTGAAATCTGAAGAGAGGGAGAGTGAGGAATGAGTTTCGATTGTTTCTCTATTTGAGTAAGAGTTTTCCTGCAAGGAGTGCAGTGAAATTGTCCACAAGGCATGCGTTGACAAAAGTCAGAGTTCGTCTCTGAAAGCTTAGGAGGGATAACATTTGTTCTCATTCTTGCAAAGGTGCAGGTTAAGCACAGGAGCCGTGCAAGGCGTGCGCAGACCGAGTAGAGTTTTAGGGTTTGTAACCTGAGGGAATTGTTGAAAGACTACTATCGCAAGGAGTGCACAGAGTCAAAGAATTCAATACTTGGAAGTATTGAAGGATTTCCGCAAGGAGTGCGTGCAAGAGTCTTCTTATAGACTTGAGTTGTGGAGAAATCTCAGAAGAGATACAGTCGTCAAAGTTGTCGAACAAAGCTCAAGAGGGATAGTGCTTTGAAGTGTTTAAAGGAGGCATAGCGACGTTGTTTTGTAGGTGGACAAGTTCCGTGAAGGAATACCTTGTTCATTTCGCAGGAGTTGTCAAGGAGGAATCAGACGATCGAAATTCTCCATGGAGAATTCACGAAGTCCCGAAAGCCATCAGATCTTGCAGAGGAGCAGGAGAATTACGACGAGTGGTTTCAAAAGTTCAAGATCAGGAGAGATAGGGCCATAGATCCAAGCCAACAAGGGCCATTGGATCTACTCGTGAAATTCCACTTCGGGGTTTCGTGGGTTGGAGGACCGAAAACCTTGCATCAAGATTCGCGAAATCGTGAAGTGCGAAGTCCCGAAAGGAAAGCCATTTTGACAAATCGGGATTCAACATTTTGGGGATCCTGAGGACAAGAGGTCCATGCATTTCGGCATTTGAAAGTCCAAAATCCTGATGGAATGAGGAGCAGTTGAAAGGTCAACCTTTGCGAGCGCATCGACGTTTCAGCAAATTGGGATTCGAGAATTCGGGGTTTGTGTTGGCATAAGATTTTGGGATTGAGAGTCTCGGACTCCCGATACTCAAAACCCTGAAACAGATAAGAACTGTTGAAGGGTCGTTAAAAACCCAAAATAAGGAGAAGGCGACACGTGGAAGGACAGGAGACTTCCCATCAAGTTGTGAAATAATGAAGTGAAGTACCATTCAGAATTTCAGGATTTTGGGAGTCGAGGAGCAGAGTTGCATGACATCACAACTCGCGAACTTGTAAAAGCCAGAAAGCCAAAATTGATATTGTACTATTTTGGGACTTTGGGATTTCAGAGATCAGAAGGTGGAGAAGACAGAGAGTTTGATCTTTTGTATCTTGAACTCCTGGTACGTGAAATCGTGCTGACCATTGGATCGAGAGGGGAATAAAAAATGTTGATCTGCTTAAAGGGGGATTTCGGGATTTCGGCAAATTGGGAATCAGGATTTCGGGAGTCAAGGGGAAGAGTTTCATGACACCGCAACTCCCAAAATCGCGATAAGGAGAAAGACAAAAAGAGAAAGGGGAAAGTCAAGTGTTGACTGTTTTCGACATTTCGGGAGTCGAAAGGATAGGACGCTTGAACACCGGATTCATGAAATTGTGAAGTCCGATCTCCCGAAGTATAAGGGGATATCCCTAAAGGTTTGTTGTGGGTGTAGATTTCTCTAAAGGGGAATAGAAGGGCCAATCGAGCTCTTTGGGCCAGAGGAGGAAAAGATCCTGTGTGGATCCCGATCTACGGATCTGGGGAAAGGGGTCTGCATCAAGTTTGGTATCAGAGCCTGACTCTATTTGTATACTTCAGATAGGGAAGTGAGAAAGAAATCTCAGCTATGCCACTGAGAAGAAGAGACAGACAATCACTCGATCTGCCAAAGGAAAGGGAGATGTCAAGAGAAAGGGGTAGGCAGGTGCAAAATCCAGCCATGGAAAGAGATATACATGACATACGCGCCAGATTTGTGGACGTGGAAATAAAACAGAGGCACATAGCTGGTGTTGGAGATGTCAATGAATCTAAAAGCGAAGATGAAGCTGGACATGAAGGAGAAGAAGTCACAGTAGAATATGCAACAAATGAATGCCTGATTAGGGTTGTTGCAAGAATGGGTGCTAGAGCAAAAATGGATATTCCAGTATATGAGGGAAACCTGGATGTTGAGGAGCTTCTAGATTGGATTAGAGATTTGGACACATATTTTGACTATGAAGATGTCGAGGAAGACAAAAAGGTCAAATATGTTGTCACAAGACTTAAAGGACATGCAACATTGTGGTGGGATTAGCTACAAGATGATAGACGCTGCCAAGGCAAGTAGAAAATCAAGAGTTGGGATAGAATGATCGCGAAGATGAAGGCAAAATTCATTCCCAGGGACTACCAAATTACTCTGTTTCGAAGGATGCAAAATTTGAGATAGAAGCTGATGTCAGTGAAGGAGTACACTGAAGAATTCTACAGGCTGAACATCAGAGCAGGTCATCGGGAAAGCGATGATGAAAAAGTTTCTAGGTATATGAATGGTCTATGATACAAAATTCAGAATGAGATGAGCATGATGACTATCCAAACAGTGGAAGATGCTTATCAGATGGCTCTAAAGGCTGAAGAGAAGATGAGCCGAAAGCAGGGTCAAAGAGGCTGAGGCAAAAGTCAGCCCAGAGGAAAAACAATTGTCCAAGATAGGAATCATAAGCCTAAGGAAGAGTGGAAGAAAACTCAACCTCAAACTGAGAGAGGTGGAAGCTCACAGAGAAGACAGTATGCCGAGTAGAGAGGACAATATGCTGATAACAACACTTTTCCTCATACTAGAGGTAGAGGAAGAGGCAGAGGTGGAGTAATAAAATGCTTCACATGTGGAAAAACTGGACACAAGTCTTATGAATGTCCAGATAAGAAGAAAGAAGGTGGTGAGACTCACATTGCCGAATCACAAAGGAAAAATGTTGAAGAAGAGGATGCTAAAGGCAGAAGATCACTGGTAATGAGGAAGGTTCTCTTAACGCTAGAGAAAGAGGCGGAGAATCCAGTGCAAAGGAGTTCAGTCTTTTACGGACTGCTTGCAAAACCAAATACAGGCCATGCAAGGTCATCATGGATAGTGGTAGCACAGATAATCTCATTTCTACTGAGATGGTAGAAAAGCTGGAGCTGGAGACTATTGAACATCCAAGCCCATACAGAGTTTCATGGCTACAAAAAGGACATCAGGTAAACGTCACTAAACAATGTTTAGTTGAATTTAAAATAGGGGGATATAACGATAAGATATTGTGTGATGTCATTCCCATGGATGTTTGTAATCTATTTCTGGGTAGACCATGGCAATATGAAAGGAATGTGATTCATGACGGGAGGAAGAACATGTACACCCTAGAGAAAAATGGGAGAACTCACATGCTGTTGCCAATTAAGGACAAGGAAGTAAAAACTGAAATAAGCAACACTGTACTTCTCATGAGTGGGAAGGAACTTCTTAGAGAGGTTAAGAAGAAGGAGGAACCACAATTCATTGTGTTTAGGAAGCCTAAAATTGTTTTAACCAACACAAGGGTAGATGATTTACCGGAAGAGGTTCAGAAACTATTGGAAGAGTTCGTTGATATAGTAGTGGACGAACTACCTCGTTCGTTGCCACCGATCAAAAGTATAAGTCATCAAATTGATCTCATACCTGGAGCTAGTTTTCCAAATAAGGAAGCGTACAGATTGATGCCACAGGAGAATGAAGAGGTCAAAAGACAGGTCCAGGACTTGATGGACAAGGGTTTGGTTAGAGAAAGCTTGAGTCCATGTGCTGTTCCGACAGTGCTCAGTCCGAAGAAAGATGGAGGCTGGAGGATGTGTACTGACTCGAGGGAAATCAACAAGATAACCATCAGGTACATATTTCCATTGCCAAGGATGGATGATCTGATGGATTGTTTGAGTGGGGCAATTTTTTTTTCAAAAGTTGATTTGAAGAGCGGTTATCACCAAATTCTCATGAGAGAAGGTGACGAATGGAAGACAACATTCATAACCAATGAAGGGTTGTATGAATGGCTTGTTATGCCATTTGGTCTAACAAACACATCGAGTACTTTCATGAGGTTGATGAATGAAGTCCTGAAGGATTTCATTGGAAAATTTGTCATTGTGTATCTTGATGACATATTGATTTTCAGTAAAATAGAGGCAAAGCATCTGAAACATTTGGCTATAGTGATGCAGAGGCTACAACAAGAGAAGCTGCTGATAAATATGAATAAACACTCATTCATGAAGATGGAGCTCATTTATTTGGGGTTTGTTATTTCTGCAGATAAGTTGAAGATGGATCCGTATAAGGTGGAGGTAATTAAGAATTGGCCATCACCGAAGAGTATATTTGAGGTTCGGAGTTTTCATGGATGGGATAGTTTCTACAGGAAGTTCATCAGGAATTTCAGTGGAATTAGTGCACCAATGATGGACACAGTGAAGAAGAGACACAAGTCTTTTCACTGGACAGAAGAAGCAGAGAAAAGCTTCAATTTGTTGAAAAGGAAAATCACGGAACAACCAATTTTGGTGCTGCCGGATTTTAAAAAGACATTTCAAGTAAAATGTGATGCAAGTGGATTTGCAATAGGGGCAGTCTTGAGCCAAGAAGATAGACCGATAGCATACTTCAGCGAGAAGTTGAATGAAGCGAAAGTGAAATACTCCACGTATGACAAGGAGTTCTATGCTATTATTCAGGCATTGAAGAAATGGAGACACTATTTGATTCCTAAGGAGTTTGTCTTATACAGTGACAATCATGCTTTACAATTTGTGACTCAACAGGAGAAGTTGAATCAAAGACATGTTAAATGGGTTGAATACATGCAGAACTTTACTTTTGTAATCAAGCATATTTCTGGAACTGCTAACAAAGTTGCTGATGCTTTGAGCAGAAAATGTTTTCTATTGCAGGAGTTCAGAGTCAAAACTTTGGGTTTTGATGATCTCAAAGAGATGTATCAAGATGATCCATATTTTAAGGAAACATATGAAGCAACTGAGAATCCAATTCTCAGGGACAGGATTCAATGGATAGAATACATGATCCAGGAAGGATTACTGTTTAAGGGTAATCAACTTTGTATTCCAAAATGCTCCATGAGGGAGAACTTGCTGAAGGAGAAACACAGTGGAGGATTGGCTGGGCATTTCGGTCATGACAAGACGTTCTCAAAATTAAACGAGTCATATTTTTGGCTAGGAATGAGAGTAGACGTCAAGAGATTCATGGAAAGATGTAGAATTTGTCAGCATTCAAAAGGAAAGAGGCAGAATGCAGGATTTTATCAACCGTTACCCATACCTGAGAGGCCGTGGGATGCAGTCAGCATGGACTTCATATTTGGGCTACTGAGAACACAAAGAGGGTTTGACTCAATATTTTTAGTGGTGGACAGATTTTCTAATATGGCACATTTTATACCATGTCAGAAAACCAGTGATGCAACTCACATTGTGAATCTGTTTTTCAAAGAAGTCATTTGACTTCACGGCTTGCCAAGGAGCATAGTTTCGGATCGAGACACCAAGTTCGTGGGACACTTCTGGAGAACCTTATGGAAAAATATGGGAACAAACTTGTTGTTCAGTTCAGCATATCATCCTAAGACGGATGGACAGACATAAGTTGTGAACAAAAGTTTGGGAGACTTGTTGAGGAGTTTGGTGATAGAACACCATAGTCAGTGGGAAAATATTCTACCACAGGCGGAATTTTCTTATAATGATTCAATCAATAGGAGAAAAGGGCAGAGTCCATTCCAAATTGTTTATGGGATGCATCCAAGAGGAGTTTCATAATTGAGGTATTTAGAACAGAGTGCAACTAGGAGTGCTAGTGCAGAAGATTTCACAGAAGCAATGAAGGAACTTCACAACTAGGTGAAGGAACGACTACAGAACTCGAGCCAAGAGTATAAACGCAGAATAGATCAACACAGGAGAGAAATTTAGTTCAAAGTTGGCGATTTGATTCTTTCACACTTGATAAAGGAAAGATTCCCAAAGGGGACATATAACAAACTGAAGATGAAGAAGATCAGACCATGTAAGGTCTTGAAGAAATTTGGGACAAATGCTTATGAGATTGAGTTACCCGAGGGGATCAGAATTTCTCTGATATTCAACATCTCAAATTTGTACCCTTATAAAGCTGAAGAAGCAGAAGCAGGTAATGAACAACCAAAGGTTCAGTGGACAAAACAGATGCCAGTTGCAGAGAAACCACAGATGGAAAGCATACTGGACAAAAGAGTTAGTAAAAGGACAAGGAGAAAGGAATACTTTGAATACTTGGTCAAGTGGAAGGGACATCCAGTTAAAGATGCCAGCTGGGAAAATGAAGAAGAGATCCAGAAGCATGGATAGACCGTGCGAGAGCTCATGGATAGGAGCCCATGAAAATTTTCAAGAGAGGGAGTATGATACAAGAGCATCGCCAACGCATTTTGACACAAGATCGGGAAAACATGTTCAAAATTAATTTTGAAGTGGGGTGCGCCAAACTTAAATGAGACAATTAAGAAGGGGTGTACTCCTTGATTGTAATCAGACCTTGAGTGTCCCACTCTCATATGAAGTAGATAGAGGCATTTAAAACCTATTTATGTAAGTAGGTAGCTTTAAATTCTTAGATTTGACAGTTTAGAGCGTAGGAGGGAAACATGATATAGACACCCTCATTGTATAGTTGTAACATTATGAGAATTGTCAAGATAGAGCATAGAGGAGAAGAAGCAGAGAGCTGTGTAGAAGAACCCATGTACAAAAGTCCTGAATTAATACATGAAGCTTTGATTCAGACTCATGGTGTTGTAATGTTCTTTGTGTATGCTTGTTGAATATTATGCTTAGTGTTGTTTTACTCTTTCTGTCATGCATTTGCTGTTTATGCTATGTATGTATGATTTCTTGTTGAACGTATGAAATCTGAAGAGAGGGAGAGTGAGGAATGAGTTTCAATTGTTTCTCTATTTGAGTAAGAGATTTCCTGCAAGGAGTGCAGTGAAATTGTCCGCAAGGCGTGCATTGACAGAAGTCAGAGTTCGTCTCTGAAAGCTCAGGAGGGATAACATTTGTTCTCATTCTCGCAGAGGTGCAGGTTAAGTATAGGAGCCATGCAAGGCGTGTGCAGGCCGAGTAGAGTTTCAGGTTTTGTAACCTGAGGGAATTGTTGAAAGACTGCTATCGCAAGGAGTGCACAGAGTCGAAGAATTCAATACTTGGAAGTATTGAAGGATTGCTGCGAGGAGTGCGTGCATGAGTCTTCTTATAGACTTGAGTTGTGGAGAAAACTTAGAAGAGATAGAGTCGTCAAAGTTATTGAAGAAAGCTCAAGAGGGATAGTGCCTTGAAGTGTTGAAAGGACGTGCAACGACGTTGTTTTGTAGGTGGACAAGTTCCGTGAAGGAATACCTTGTTCATTTCACAGGAGTTGTCAAGGAGGAATTAGATGGTCATAATTCTCCATGGAGAATTCACGAAGTCCCGGAAGCCATCAGATCTTGCAGAGGAGTAGGAGAGTTACGACGAGTGGTTTCAAAATTTCAAGCTCAGGAGAGATAGGACCGTAGATTCAAGCCAACAAGGGTCGTTGGATCTACTCGTGAAATTCCACTTGGGGGTTTCGTGGGTTGGAGGACCGAAAACCTTGCATCAAGATTCGCAAAATTGTGAAGTGCGAAGTTCTGAAAGGAAATCCATTTCGACAAATCAGGATTCGGCATGTCAGGGATCCTGAGGATAAGAGGTCCATGCATTTCGGCATTTGAAAGTCCGAAATCCCGATGGAATGATGAGTAGTTGAAAGGTCAACCTTTGCGAGCGCATCGACATTTCGGCAAATCGGGATTCGGGAATTCGGGGTTTGTGTTGGCATAAGATTTTAGGATCGAGAGTCTCAGACTCCCGATACCTGAAACCTTGAAATAGATAAGAACTATTGAAGGGTCGTTAAAAACCCGAAATAAGGAGAAGGTGACGCATGGAAGGATAGGAGACTTCCCGTCAAGTTGTGAAACAACGAAGTGAAGTACCATTCAGAATTTCATGATTTCGGGAGTCAAGGAGCAGAGTTGCATGACATCGCAAGTCACAAACTTACGAAAGCCGAAAAGCCAAAATTGATATTGTACTATTTTGGGACTTCAATATTTCGGAGATCAGAAGGTGGAGAAGACAGAGAGTTCGAGCTTTGGTATCTCGAACTCCCGGTACGCGAAATCACGCTGACTGTTGGATCGAGAGGGGAATCACAGCCGTTGATCTCCTTAAAGGGGGATTTCGACAAATCGAGAATCAAGATTTCGGGAGTTGAGGGGAAGAGTTGCATGACACCGCAACTCTCGAAATCGCGATAAGGAGAAATCCGAAAAGAGAAAGGGGAAAGTCAAGTGTTGACATTTTTCGACATTTTGGGATTTGAAAGGATAGGACGCTTGAACACAGGATTCATGAAATCGTGAAGTTTGATCTCTCGAAGTATAAGGGGAGATCCCTCAAGGTTTGTTGTGGGTGCATATTTCCCGAAAGGGGAATAGAAGGTCCAGTCGAGCTCTTTGGGCCAGAGGAGGAAAATATCCTGTGCGGATCCCAATCTACGGATCTGGGGAAAGGGGTCTGCGTCAGTATGAGAAGCCATCTAAAGTGGAACTCATATCCTTGGTCTTGCGCTTCTCTATAATCAAGCTCCAGTTGGTTTACAAGGTACTACTCCCAATTCATCTGTAGTCCCTCTTTGGTACAGGGGAAAACCTAGGGTTCAATGCTACAAGAGTGCACCAACAAAACCCTAAATATCGACCCTTTCGACAACACCTGCGAAGCAGATGAAGTCTCACCCGAGGTAGAGGCAGGGGTGGTTGCATGAGTCAAGTGTCTGCAACCTAAGCTGGGACACATATTTGTGATTATATTTCTTACAGGGCAATTAACATCGACCATTCATCAATATTCAACCCTTATTGTACTTCACAAATAACACAAAGCATTGCAACATTCATTTAGATCTAAAGTATTTCAGCACTTAGCAAAAGTAAAACAAATCAGATCCATTAGATCAACACTAAGCATCTTCATACATATCAGATCTACTTTCACATATATCTAAGAAGCACAAAGCATAAATATATCTATCTAAATATATCAAAGCACTTAGAAAAAGCAGAGATAAGCACATTGAGTCAAAGCACAAAGAATAACACACATATTTATATGGTTCACCCCCACCCTGGGGCTACGTCCACCAACTCTCCTTCTTTATTAGCGTCTTCAATCGGTTACAATCATGGAGCCACCAAAACCTGTTGCGCATAGGACATAAGATCTGCGCAGCTCGATAGATCCTTCTTCCCTAACTTACAATACAAAGCCTTCTATATCTCCACACAGGGACTTGCATTAAGCTCTACAAGCCTATAGAATACATAATACCTCGATCACACAGATCGCACTTGGCACGTAGCTTATATCACATAGATACAATTCCATGCTCTACTAGATGCCTAGATGTCTATTTTTACATACAAAAGTGGACCTAAGTGTGGGTAAACCCATGGGCCGACATCCCTTTCCCATTACATATTCTCAAAGCCCAAAAATGGGCCCAAAAGTGGGCCGAGATCCCATGATCTATGCTTCGTCTGGCACTCCATCTTTGATAGGCTGTCGAAGTCCCAAAAATGGTCAAATATGACCAAGTGTTTGTTAAATTTGGTAGCATCGACAGTCATTCTCCAATGAGAGGTCATATGGGCCACCCTGAGGCTAGCCAGGGAGAATCAACTAGTCTTGTGAGGTATTGACAAAAGCCAGGGGGAATGGACAACCTCTGTGAGTCAAACCAAAAGTTAGGATGAACGAGATGTTATGTGAGTCTAATGCAAATGTCAGGGGGAACGTACAACCTCTGTGAGCATAGACAGTCTAGTGCAAAAGTCAGGGAAAATGTACAACCTTTGTGAGCATAGACAAACTAGTGCAAAAGTCAGGGGGAACATACAACCTCTATGAGCCTAGTCAAACCATGTGAGCCATGAGCAAAAGTCAAGGTATCTAGAAAAATTTATATTGAATGTAAAATTCCTATGACCTAGAAACAAATGATATTCCTAATATTGCAAATGATGTAATTGTATTGATCTAGTGCCTTGGCACATGTAAATATTATCCACCATGAAGATAATTTCGATTTGCCTTGTCAAGAGTTGTAACTAAAGTCTTGAGTCTAGTTCTATGTTAGAACTAAAGTGTAATGAGTTGTAACTAAAGTCTCAAGTCTAGTTCTATGTTAGAACTAAAGTGTAATGTTGAGTTGTAACTAAAGTCTTGAGTCTAGTTCTATGTTAGAACTAAAGTGTAATGTTGAGTTGAAACTAAAGTCTTGAGTCTAGTTCTATTTTAGTAATGTTGAGTTGCAACTAAAGTCTTGAGTCTAGAACTAAAGTGTAATGTTGAATTGCAACTAAAGTCTTGAGTCTAGTTCTATCTTAGAACTAAATTGTAATGTTGAGTTGCAACTAAAGTCTTAAGTCTAGTTCTAAGTTCGAACTAAAGCATGTCAGTCTCAAGTCTAGTTCTATGTTCGAACTAAAGTGTAATGCTGAGTTGTAACCAATATCAAGTCTAGTTCTAAAGTTCAAACTAAAGTGTAATGCTGAGTTGTAACCAATCTCAAGTCTAGTTCTAAGTTTGAACTAAAGGATGAAGCTAAGTTATGACTAATGCATGCAATCAGGTTATTATTTCAACCTTCTCTTCCCCTCTTCAGCATATATAAGAAGAGGTCAAACCCTCTCCTCAACACAGTTTTACAACACAATCTTGAAAAAGAGTTTTCATATGCAGGTTGAGGGTGAAGTAATAGAGGAGCACATCAGTGATAAAGAGGCATCATATCAAAGGTGTATTTCAGCAAGGTCTTGTAAGTATTTGTTAGGTTAGAGTCATCTTGGCAAGCTCTTTGAGAGAAGTACATTCATGGTGGATATTTGTAAGAGATATTACATTATTAATGCAATAAAGGAATATTGTTTGCTGGGGTTTTTATCCCTGTACAGGGTTTCCCCAGGGTATATGTGTTGTTGATATGCATGTTTACTTATCTACATAATTATTTCTATTCGATTATGATTTGAAATTGTTGAAGTGTATTAAGCTGGAATCAAAGTATTGAAGAAAATAAAAGAATTAATCTGCATAAGAAATCAAGCTCATAATTTAACATGGTATCAGAGCTTAGGGTGTGTTAAACGTGTTGAAGTGTAGCAAAAGGTGCACATAGATCCAAGCAAGCTTGATTAAGTTTCCAGTGTGAGGACCATGGAATCCTCCATTTCAGTCAGGGTTGAAGATAGGCTCGAAGGAGCTACCAACTTTAATGTGTGGAAGCTCCGTATAACAAATATCTTGCAAGAGCATGATCTTGAGTAGTATGTGACCACAGTGATGGAGGAACCAATGGATAATGTAGGAATAATGACTTTCAGTAAGAGTCAAGCAAAGTCCAAGTGAATCATATCTGACTTAGTCAAAGACAGTATAATGCCTGCAATGACTTCACTGATTACTGCCAAGGACTGTATGGATACCTTGGTGAATCTGTATGAGAAACAGGCTCCAAGTCAGAAGAGGACACTTAAGAACAAGCTTAAGTATTTGAATACGGAGAAAGGTGAATAAGTGACATCTTTCTGTTTCAGGATATCTCAAATAAGAGATCAGCTTTTGGTCACAGGGGTGACAGTGGACGATGATGATTTAGTGCAAACCATTTTTGACGGTCTTCCTTCTTCATGGGAGACCTTCTTATCCAGTGGAAGTGGGAGAGAGATTCAACCCACATTTGAGAGGTTATGGCATGATTGCCTCTAGGAGGAGTGTCGCACAGCTACCAGGAGAGATCCAACGAAAGAAGAGCACTCAAATTTAGCATCAAGATTCAAGGGAAAGAAGAAAGGCACTTTCCAGAAAGGCTCTCAATGGAAGCCAAACATCAAAGGTAGATTCAAAGGCAGGAATATTGATACATCTAAGATTAAATGCTTTAGTTGTAATAAGTTGAGTCATTTTTCTAAAGATTGTTGGTTTAGAAAGAAATATCCTAGGAAAGGGAAACATCATGCCTCAACTGCTGAGGATGATGAATCCAAAAGAAATCAGAAAAGTCCTTCTAATGAGAAAGAAAATAGGAAAAAATATTATTTGGTTTCTACTTTATACAGTCCAGTTTCCACGGGGCCGAAAACTTGGTTAGTAGACAATGGTGCATCAAAGCACATGACAGGGTACAAGGAGATCCTCTCAGATTTAGAGACAAAATCTTTTGTAGAGTAGGTCGAGCTTGGGGATGAAAAATGTTACAAGATAGAGGGAGTAGGCTTTATCTCCTTCATATTGGAATCTGGGGCTAGACTTCATGTTGATGAAGTATTATATGTTCCAGGGCTCAAGAAGAATCTACTATCAGTTGCAACCCTTGAGGACAAGTTATATTGGGTGATCTTCAAGGACATGAAGGCACTACTATGGGCTAAAGGTAGCCACTTAAGTACAACAAAACCCATTGGAAATCGCAGTGGAGGACTGTACGTCATGTCAGGACAGTTATTTTAGGCATTGGCTCATGATGCGACTAGCTCCAACGAGTTGTGGCACAGAAGACTTAGACATATTCATTACAAAGCTCTTCTAGATCTACATAACATGTTATGTGGCATGCCTTCTATTTCTCTTAGTAAAAATGAAATTTGTAAGGGATGCATGCTAGGTAAAAATATAAAGAAAGCATTTCCTAGTAGTGACAACAGAGCTCAGGGCATCTTAGATATAGTTCATTATGATGTATGTGGTCCCATGTAATCTCCCTCACTCAGTGGTTGTTTTTATTATGTCATTTTTATTGATGATTACTCAAGAAAATGTTGGATATATTTTCTTAAAGATAAAAGTGACACATTTGATAAATTCAAAGAATATAAAGCCTTTATTGAAAAGCAGACAGGGAAGCACATCATAATCCTTAGAATAAAAAATGGAGGAGAGTTTGAATCTCTTCAGTTTGAGGATTTCTACAAGTCAACAGGAATAGAGAGACAATTGACTGTGCCATATAACCCTCAGAAAAATGGTGTTGTTGAGAGGAAAAACAAGACTATTTGTGAGGCAGCGAAAGCAATGATGTTTGACCAGGATTTGCCAAATGATTTATGGGAAAGAGCTACCTCCACTGCCGTGTATATTCATAAAAGGTGTCCACATGCTATTTTTAACGACAAGACTCCTGAAGAAGTCTTCTCAGGGATCAAACTTGAAGTAGGGAATCTAAGGATATTTGGATGTCCTGTGTATATTCATGTCCCTAAGGAAAAGAGGAAAAAGATGGAACCCTCAGGCAAGAAAGGGGTTTTTGTGGGGTACAATGAGAACTCCAAAGCTTACAAGATTTATGTACCAGGTCAGAGGAAAATAGAGGTAAGAAAAGATGTGACTTTCCATGAGGAAGCCGCATTTAATAAATCTAGAGAGCTTCAGCAGGATTCAGAAGCAGTTCAACCAACTTCACCCTCTTCTGAAAATGAAGAGTCAGATGATCAGAGGGAGGAACCTCGTGAAGGTCCAAGTAATGAGCCCCTAGAACTCGTTGAAGTGTTAGAAATAAATCTTGAAGAATCTCCAATCAAAAGGAAGCCATGGTGGCTTAAATAAATAGTGCAGGTGTTACACATTATTTTTCGTCATCCCTTTGATCGTTAATGATGTAAACCTATCTGTTGCCTTCCGAGGGGTCAGTGGCCTGAGTTCCTGAAGAGAGAAGGGAGAAGAACTTTTTCTGAGAAAAGAAGTTGCATTTTCCTATGTAAAAACCTTATAAAAAAGGAAGTTCACAGGTTGCTATATAGGCAGGGTGCGAGAATGACCAATTCTCACAGGTTGCACTATAGCCAGGGTGCGAATAGTTCGCAGGTTGCACTATAGATAGGGTGATAGAATGCCAGCACATGGGAAAAATGAGCATTTTCTCGAATCTTCTAGAAGGAGAAGCTTCTATGGTGAGGTGGCATCCGAATGGTTTGGATCTTACTCGCTTTCATGATTTAGTGGGATCATCCTAACCTCCTCACCTTATCCTCTTCAACTTATAAAAGGAGAGGAGTTCTCATGGAGAAAGTTAGCTTGGGTTAGCTTTGTTGATTCTCGAGATTTTTAGCTTTGGCTTGGTTAGAGTGTCTTTGATATTTGCTTTGTCAAGATAGATTGTGAGCAGCTATCAGATCTATGGTCTCAGAATTCTTGGAGTCAAAGTGTGTGGGGAACGAAGGACAGTTGGAAGGGACCTTACGACATCAAGGCAACAGTTGTAATCTCTCTTTCACATTTAATATAATACAGTAATATGATTCTTTCCTATAAAGCTTGTTGTGTTTTATTGTATGATTCCTTGATCACATACATAGGTTTATATTGAGTTTATGCTATCGCTATCACTTTGGTTGGTTTGTGTTGTTTTGATTTTGGCTGCACAAGAGCACTGGAGCGAAGCGGGAGCAACAGAGACCTAAGGAAAGCGTTCATAAGGTATGTACATGATTCTTACCTCTTAGTAAATTAAATATTTAAAACTTAAGGAAAGCGTCCTATTCTATCCTGTTTTGTTCTAGATCCAGGTGGATATAGGGAGATCGGTTTGTGTCTGCACTTACGGATTAATCCTGAAATAGAAGGAAGCAGAAAGGATAGCTGCTCCCAAAGGAAATTTCAGGGAAAGGAAGAGGCCTCATAGGTTTGGAGGCTATGTTGCACTGATGAGAAGAATTAGTGATTCCAAACCTTCTTCAATTAAAGAAGAGGATAAATTACAAGTATGGAAGGATTCCATGCTTGAGGAATACAGGTCTATTATAAAGAACAATGTTTGGGACATTGTGCCAAGGCCAAAAGACAAATCAGTGGTTTCTTCCAAATGGATCTATAAGATCAAACATGCAACTGATGGAAGTGTATAAAAGTTCAAAACAAGATTTGTAGCCAGAGGCTTCACTCAGAAATAAGGAATTGACTACGAAGAGACTTTTTCTCCTGTAGCCAGGTATACCTCCATTCGAGCTATTATTTCTTTAGCTTCTATACTTGGTTGGAAACTACATCAGATGGATGTAAAAACAACATTATTGAATGGAAAGATTGAACAAGAGGTCTTTGTGGAACAACCAGATGGTTTTATACTGCATAACAAAGGGAATCATGTATGCAAGATAAGGAAGGTCTTGTATGGTCTTAAGAAGGCTCCCAGAGTTTGGTATGATAGGATTGATGGCTTTCTTAAAAGCTTGGGCTTTCAGAAAAGTGATGCTGATGCAAATCTATACTTCAAGGTAAGAGGTAACCAACCTGTTATACTAATCCTGTATGTTGATGATATCTTTCTAACAAGAGATAAAGGGATAATATCCTGGTGTAAGAGGGAGATAACCTCATAATTCGAGATGAAAGACTTAGGCTTGATGCATTACTTCCTAGGATTGGAAGTGTGGCAAAGACAGGGTGAGATATTTTTGGCAGAAGGAAAATACACAGTGGATGTACTAAAGAGGTTTGGTATGATGGAATGAAAATCCATGTCTACTCTGATGGTTACCAACCCAAATAAGTTGCATGATTCTGATACAGGTTCAGATTTGGTGGATCCCACCATGTATAGGCAGCTGATTGGATCATTGATGTACATGATCCACACTAGGCCAGATATATGCTATGCAGTGATTGCAATGAGTCAGTTCATGACTGAACCGAGATAGAGACACTGGGTGGCAACAAAGCACATCTTGAGATATCTTAGAGGGACCATTAATTATGGTCTGAGATATACATCCAGTGGTGGTTTATTTCTGCATGGGTATGCAGATGTTGACTGGGCAGGAAGCCCAGTGGATCGAAAGAGTACTTCCGGATACTGCTTCAGTTTAGGATCCGCTATGATCTCTTGGTCAAGATGAAAACATGGATCCATTGCACACAGTACAACATAGGCTGAGTACATTGCAACAAGTGATGCTAACAAGGAATCAGTATGGCTCAGAAAATTGGTTTCTGGGTTGTTTGGTGATAAGCTCAAGACGACGGTGGTTCACTATGATAATCAAAGTTGCATAAAATTGACAAAGAACCTGGTATTTCATGACAGGTCAAAACATATTGACATGAGGTACCACTACATCCGAGACTTGGTCTAGAGAAAAAATGTAAGGTTACAGTACATAGCCATGAGAGAGAAGGTAGTTGATATCCTGACCAAGCCTCTGATGTCGAGACAGTTTGTGTAGATGAGAGGCAAGCTTGGTGTGGATGAGAATGAATCCCTCGCTGAGAGGGAGTGTTAAATTTGGTAGCATTGACAACCATTCTCTAATGAGAGGCCATATGGGCCACCCTGAGGCTAGCCAGGGAGATTTGGAGAATCAACCAGTCTTGTGAGGTATTGACAAAATCTAGGGGGAACAGACAACCTCTGTGAGTCAAACCAAAAGTCAGGAAAAATGAGATGCTATGTGATTCTAATGAAAAAGTTAGGGGGAACGTACAACCTCTGTGAGCATAGACAGTCTAGTGCAAAAATCAGGGGGAACGTACAACCTCTATGAGCATAGATAGACTAGTGAAAAAGTCAGGGGGAACATACAACCTCTATGAGCGTAGTCAAACCTTGTGAGCCATGAGAAAAAGTCAAGGTATCTAGCAAAATTTAGGTTGAATGTAAAATTCCTATGAGCTAGAAACAAACGATATTCCTAATATTGCAAATGATGTAATTGTATTGATCTAGTGCATTGGCATGTGTAAACATTATCCACCATGAAGAGAATTTCGAATTGCCTTGTCAAGAGTTGTAACTAAAGTCTTGAGTCTAGTTCTATGTTAGAACTAAAGTGTAATGTTGAGTTGTAACTAAAGTCTTGAGTCTAGTTCTATGTTAGAACTAAAGTGTAATGTTGAGTTGTAACTAAAGTCTTGAGTCTAGTTCTATGTTAGAACTAAAGTGTGATGTTGAGTTGCAACTAAAGTCTTGAGTCTAGTTCTATTTTAGTAATGTTGAGTTGCAACTAAAGTCTTGAGTCTAGAACTAAAGTGTAATGTTGAGTTGCAACTAAAGTCTTGAGTCTAGTTCTATCTTAGAACAAAAGTGTAATGTTGAGTTGCAACTAAAGTCTTAAGTCTAGTTCTAAGTTCGAACTAAATCAGGTCAGTCTCAAGTCTAGTTCTAAGTTCGAACTAAAGTGTAATGCTGAGTTGTAACCAATCTCAAGTCTAGTTCTAAAGTTCGAACTAAAGTGTAATGCTGAGTTGTAACCAATCTCAAGTCTAGTTCTAAGTTCAAACTAAAGTATGAATCTAAGTTATGAATAATGCATGCAATCAGGTTACTATTTTGAGCTTCTCCTCTTCTCCTCTTCAACCTATATAAGAAGAGGTCGAACCCTCTCCTGTTGTTGGGGAAAAACACCCTACGGACTAGCAAATAGAGTTCAGACTTTGCATACAGATATGACCGAATAGAAATTACTTTCTACCTTCATCCCTAGATTTAAATCCCCTTTTCTTAGTAAATGCATGGAAAGATCAACCTACCTTGTTATCGGTGTTTGATGTCGATCCTCTGTTGTGCTTGATTACTTGTTTGCAATGCTCCTTCCCAAGCTGACCTGCATTCAAGACGAGCAACAACTATGCATGCATACTACTTATATACTAATGGGTTAGAAATCAAACATAAACTAATCAAACCATAAAAATTTCATGAATTGGGACGGGAAAAGCATTATGTTTATTACTTAAAATGAGTCAACTTACAAAAGTTGAGACCGACCACCACTCCTTGAACCTGATCCTGGGCTCCTCTTCTTCTATCCTTCAACTGCTTTGATTTAAATCTCCTTTGGCATTAGTAAAGGCTAAAGGGTTGGGACAATGGAATACGTAAATGGGCAAAGTTTCTTTGCTATATTTTTCCTTCTCCAAATGGTACCCCTACCCCTTATTTTATAGGCTAGAAGGAGCTAGGTATTTGGATGAACCCTCGGCCATGCATGGCTAGGAGTTTCAGTTAACTCAACCATAGCTTTTTGTTCCATCGACAAATTTCATTTTTTTCATGCTTTTGTCGGTCCATGCAGGCTGTTTTGGGTCAGCCAGCGTGTACACGCATGCACTAATGGGTTAGGGCACGTGGGCCTTTACACAAGAGGATTTTCAAAGAGTTGTTCAACTATGTTTTTGGCAAAGAAAGGATATGAGTTGGCCTGATTCCAGGTAAGCATGTGTGGTGCAATTTATGGTTATAACAGATGCCCCCTAATGTGTGAGGTCAGAAGAGCATCTGATGGCCGAAATACATTACCAATCTTTACTGATGTGCTGAACGATTGAGCCCAAGGATTAGGAACCAGGAGGCGCCATCTGCAAAATAACAAATGTCTCATCGAGGCGGGCATACCCATGCTCGGGATAAAAATAGAACCATGGCTACCAATCAAATACACTGTAGATCCATGTCAAATAACTATAAAGAGTAGCTGTGAACAATACATAGCAGAGCTACATCTCAAAATCAGAAAGATATACATATAGAGTATCCATCTTCCAGAAGCTGATTCGGCCTGATGGCTGAATATGAGATCTTCAGAGCTCGAGAAACAACTTCAAAATCTTCCAAAACTTGGGTAGGAGTGTAATATGAGTGTACGACTGCACTACCTAGAGGTCTTCGATGGCTCGTCGGTCATGGACTTGATAATCTTGATGATCGAACTGAAGGCTTCAGTGATTTCGAACAAGGACTTGATTGGACATTCAGGATGGCCGGGTATGCAGACAAGAGACATATTGCAAAGGGGCTGACTCAGGCTTAGTGACAAACTTCCCTTGGACAATAGTATGACAAGTGATGAGACTCAGGCAACATATATGTTAATCATAAGTCTACGAAGCAGGAGGCAACGCAAACTCTCCATATGTTTGGAAGAATAACCAAACGGTGGAGGACACAACTCTATATAGCGAGAAAATCTTCCTAAGGTCATACTACATCCCATAGTCTGATGAACAAACATACAGATGTGCTTTATCCAAGGGAGAATCATTATGCTGCCAATAAAGAAAATACTTTTCCCTTCCTCTTTTTGGGGTATATTTGATTTTTTTGTTCTTTTCGATAATTTTGGAAAAAGAATAAAGGAATATTATGTTACAATGGAGGAACGAGTATTGCAAACATACAAGCTCAAGGCATAAGGACAACACTGATGTTCTAGTAAAATGATACTCGGGAAAAATCCTCCGGCGGCCAAAGGTGTTAAGACGCAGAAGCAACCTGTCACAAGGCTAGTGGATAAGGTATGTAAATGCGGTTGATAAAACACACAATGGTAACATTCTTCGATGTAAGTTTAACGAGCCCAAAGAAGGTAATCTCGGTGGTTTTTCATATTTAGAGAGTCTGAAAAAACATAAAAGGAGACTCCATTGGGGTACCTTTTTTGAAGATAGTCTAGTCGGTTCGAAAAGGGGGTAAACTAGCACCTATTAGATGTCGATTCAAAACCATTTTAATGAGCGTGATAAGGACAAGATCACTCAGCCATTTTTTCACTTTTAAGAAGTCTGAAAAAAACTTAACTATGGACTCCGTCAGGAATATTCTTCTGGACCAATTTAACGAGTGTGAAAGAATAAGGTCACTCGACGATCTTTTCAATTTTAGGGAGTCTAAAAAGAGCTTAACTATGGACTCCGTGGGGGTTTCTTTTTCGTAAGTTTAGTCCCTCAGGCCCGAAAAAGGGATAAAATTATACCTGAGAGTACTCTTCTAAAGAACGACAGTTCCATAGAGTATACCTTTGTTCATATAGTTGACCGTCCGGACCGAAAAAGGGGTAAACTACCGCCGGATAGACGTGACTTCAAATTTCAGTTTAACGAGCATGAAAGGACACAATATCACTCGACAATATTTTCATGTTTAGAGGGTCTGAAAAGGGATTAAAAGGAGACCCGGTATTTTTAAAGACGACATGAACACCATAATGCAACCAGGACCTACTTAGGGCATCCATGTTTTGTTCTGGTAAGCTCTACCGCCAAGTTGTGACACTTCTAAAGCAGATATGATGGTTCTGTGTCAAAACCTGATGGGATCGATCCTATAGCAGAGGAAAAAGACAGTGAGACACAAAAGTCAGGGTAGTAACCTAACCTATATGCTCAAGTTGATTCTTGGAAAAATTTTCATGGACCGTCAAAATTTTCTCAAAACTCAAAAAAAGTGTCCCAATACCCGATCAAATCCCTCCCATATAACTCCTGAATCACTCGAAATGGTTTTTGGTATAAAGAAACTGATAAGGGAGCCCAAAAAAGTGACAAAAAGAGGCCAAAAAGTCTATAAATAGAAGCTGGCAGCTCATTATCACCATTGCCAATTTTGAAATTGACTCTAGAGCCAAAAGACCCCCTTTGCTAAAAATGGTGATTCTGGGAGCTACAGTGGACGAAACGAACTTTCGCTTGGACCAAGTAAGTACAAACTCCCTTATCTAGCTATTCAATTCTTCAATTTTGTCTTTAAGTTTGTTTTTTGGGTGGGCGTCGATGTTTTAGGATAAATCCGTAAGTGCGGACACAAACCGATCTCCCCAGATCCACCTGGATCTGGAACAAACAGTGACAGAATACTACTCTTTCCCTAGTTCTAAAGTATTGAATGGACAAGAGAAGAAGGATGATATACTT
>ML780342.1:1243132-1329903 GCA_009831015.1 Picea engelmannii
CACCCTGACCTTTAACACAGTGCGGAAGGTCCGCAGCCAGACTGAATGCAGCCTGCGGAAACAAAGTACCTCCGCAAGGCAATATATGTGCAGCCTGCGTACTGTCTCCAAAAGAGTGATTTTGAGAAACTGACAAGTGTAACTTTCTTCATGAAAATGATCTTAAAGAAGAGCTAGATCTTCTATCACCATGTCATTATCATGTCATCATCTTGATAACCAAAAATGAGGATAACAGTCGACCTTAAAAAGGTCGGACCTAGGTACACGCGGGCTGTCTCTAGACAGGCCGCATGTACACTCAGGCAGAGTAAAGTCTGCCTGCATGTACATGCGACTGTCGCCTCTACAGTTTGCGTGGACCCTCCTTTTGTAGAAAAAAGAGAACTAAAGGGGAAGTATTGACCCTCGTTTACTTTGTTGTGTTGGAAGGATATATGTCCAGTGGAGGGAAATGGAGCATGAAGCAATCAATGAGTTGGTTGCGGGAGATCCGAATGTCATGGCCGTGTTGATGCAATGTGGTTTACTGAAGTTCTTCCTGTGTCCATTCATGCGAGCGCAACCAAGGCTACTGAATGCCTTGATTGACTACTGGCACCCTGATGCAGAGGCCTTCATGCTAGAGGGGCAATCACTGGTGCCCACCACTAAGGATATCTATTTTTTGACTGGCCTCTCAAGGAGAGGGGAACCAGTCAACTTCAGGACGTTTCTTGCAGGACCAGATAAGATATTGGAACTGATAGCCGAGCACTGTGAGGCTGGGACTGATCGTGTGGGCTCCCAGGTACCCATCAGTAATATCACTAACCTATCGTTGTAGGCGATATTATTACTGATTGGGAAGATTACCGGTTCAATAGCCTTGCATCAGGCGTCTCGCGCATAGATGAACTGTGCTATCCAGTGCTTGAATGCACATATTTTTGACTGGAGTACCACACTGCTCGAGTGCATGAAGAGGCAATTGACAGATTTTCGACAACTGACACAAAGGAACTTCGGGTTCGGGACGATTTTGTGTTCATTCTTCTTTGAGAGAGTTCCGAGCTTTAGTCCTTGGGTAGTAGTACGAGGACATCAAGCCTCTTTTCCTGTAGTGTGTAGATGGGTAGTATTACTGCCATGACAGGGTGGTGGAAGGACCATTGATTCCTTTGATGATGACTTCTTTGCGTGGCTGTCACGACAGATCCCTGTGATCGAGGATTACCCATATGCAGGGATAGATTTTTCTAGAGATCCTGAGATACCCGTGCCTCCTGGTGAGGAGCGAGGGGAGGTGGGTAAGTCTCCACCTTTTTAGTTTTTTTGTTTGCATATGTAATTTTTGTTATATATATCATTTTTTTTTGTATGCCAGAGTATTTGATGGGTATACTTTTGTTGCATGCAGATGTGGGACCCGTGCGACCTGCTGATTATGCATGGAACATGCGTCATCCTCAGCCAGAAGCCGCAACCGCCGCCGCCGGGGGAGCAGTAGTAGTAGGGAACCTCCCAGCCAGGGAGGCTGAGAGGGTCCTTAGACAAGTTGAGCGGAACTTCACTGCACTCACTCGCATAGTCCTGATGGAAGAGATAGAGGACCTGCCGCCATCCATGCAGCCTCATGTAGTGGGGGCACCTCGGACGTGGGTCCGTTTGTTTAGGTGTTTAGCCCATGCTGTGGATGATTATAACAGGGCCCATAGGCCCTGAATCTATTTAGACTTTTTGCGTGCCACAAGCACTTACTTGTATATATGTTTTGAGGGCATAAGCCCTGTGACTCGTTTATAGTCCCATTTTTGAGGCGCTTGCGTCCATCTATGTACTCTGGTTGTTTTATGATGCCATATATGTTTTTTTTTTTTATCTTTTGTGTCTTATGGATCACGTGTGCAAAAATGTATTTACATGCTTATGTTAATGTTCTTTCATATGTGTGCAAGATGCCAATCTAAAATTTGATTAGCTAGAGTATCTGTCATTTGGTTTAATCTCCTAGGAATATGAAAATATGTAATATAATCAAAGTTTCGTTCTAAGAGACGTACCCTAAGGAATTGTCGGTGTAAAGTTGGATCATGAACCCAGTATACTCTGTTTAGCTGAGACACAACTAGTTGAGAGTCGAGATAGACCCAGAGATGAGAGATACCCAATGACAAAGCGTCACGAAGCAACTCAATAACTGCACTATACTCGGCGACATTATTTGTGGTGTCACCTAAGCATATACCTCCGGAAGAGAACAACTAGCCCTAGGGTGTAAATATTACCCAAGCTGCGGAGGCAAGCCTCCAAGTGTGCCAACTAGCACCGTCTTCATACCCAATGAACACCTCAGAATCACTTGACATCTGCCATATTGACGAAAGATAACATCAATGACACGTCCATAACACTTAAAAGAAACTAAAAATTAATAGTACAAAGACTATACATATGTTACAAAAAGTTACCCACAGTGACCTGCCTATGAGTAATACTTCTTGAGGTAGAGCCCATTTCTAGGCTCCACCAAAGAATTCCCTTCAAATTCAACCAGATGATAAGCGCCCTTTTTTAATACCTGTTTTATGATGAAGGGTCCGAACCACATGGGGTTGAATTTTCCTACCCCTAGGGGGTCCTTATCTTGGTCATAGACCAGGACAAGGTCGCCTTCATAGAAAATCCAAGGATGAACGGACCTATCATACTGACACTTGAACTTATGTTTGTGAGACTCGTTGGCCAGGGCCGCATCACAACGCTGGTCATTGAGCTTCTCAAGGTGTACTAACCGTTCTTCAAGTGGAGAAGTGTCTGGAAATAATTGTACTGCCAATTGTAGAGATGGGATCTGACATTCGATGGGAAAGAATGCCTCCAACCCATAAATGAGTTGAAAAGGTGAGAAACCAGTTGTAGTCTTAACAGATGTTTGGTAAGCCCATAATGCCGAGTATAACATCAAATGCCAATTTGACTTGGCTGAGTTGATAGTTCGTTGTAGAATAGTCTTAAGAGTTTTGTTTATAGCCTCGACCTGCCCATTGGCTTAGGGGTAGTAAGGTGATGAATGCTCTTTTCATAACCCAAGATTTGATGTTAATTCAGTCATCATTTGGTTCTGAAAGTGACTGCCATGGTCAATGACAATCTCCCTCAGGACGCCGAACCTTGCTATGATCTGATTGAATAAGAAGAGAGCTGCAGTCTCTCCATCATCTTTAAACGTTGGCATAGCTTCGACCCACTTAGTGAAGTAGTTGACAGCTATGATGATATAGCGGTGCCCCCTTGTTGACGGGGGGTTGCAAGTAGTGTAATCAATCCCCCACTTGGTGAAGGGACCAACTGTGATGACAGGAAACATAGGAGCGATATGTGTCGTCATCTTTCGAGAGAAGATTTGGCATGGATGGCACTTCTTGACTGATTCAATACAATCTTTGATAAGTGTCGGCCAGAAGTAACCTACTCGTAGAATTTTTTGGGCTGTTGCCAACCCATACAAATGACCGCCACAAGCTTCGGTATGGAAATCATTGAGCACGATGACTGCCTCCTCATGTGTGAGACATCGACATAAGATGCAGTCTACACCTCTTCGATGCAAAGTATCATCGAGTATGAGATAATTCTTAGCCTGATGGCATATACGCCGACGCTCGTCACGAGAAGAAGAAGTGGGGCACTTCAAAGTCTTGAGATAGATAAGTATATCTCCATACCAGGGATCTGAAGATGTGATCAAAATCATATCTCCCCAGATAGGCGATTCTTCAGGCACAATGTCACCCGACTCAATTGGAAGTTCCGAAATAAGCTCTGCGAAGACCAATGACTTTTTGGACTTTGCTAAAACGAAGTCTAAGTCAAATTCTGGAGGATTACTATCCATCTACTGATTTTTCCACCTATAACCCATCGTGTCAACATGTACTGGAATGGATTCACGATAGAAATGATGGTGGTCTTGCGAAACAGAACATAATGCCGGAACCGTTGGACAGCATGAACTGCTGCCAATGCAAGTTTTTCAATATGAGAATAATTGAGTTCCGGTCCTACGACGCCTCAACTCAGGTAATAGATAACTTATTCTGAGAACAAATCATATTCCTGAACTAAAACCATGCCAATGGTAGACTCTGCGGAAGCCAGATATAATAAGAAATCTTTGTTATGGTTAGGTGGCCGTAACAGAGGGGCAGTTGTGAGGGCATGTTTTAATGTGTTGAAAGAGCGTTGAGCAGCTTCGTCCCAGAGAAAAGGAACATCTTTCTTTAGTAAACGCATAAATCCCTTGGTGATTTCGGCATAGTTGGCGATGAAGCATTGTAAAAAGTTCGCCTTGCCTTGTAGACTCTGAAGTTGTAGGATTGTGTGTGGGGGGGGCAACTGAATTATTGCCTCCACCTTGAGAGGATCGACCATGATCCCTGTTGTTGATACGATGAAACCTAACAAACATCCTAACATTACGCAGAAGCTGCACTTGTTTGGATTCGAGCAAATCCTAAAGTAGCGACAACGTTTGAAGATTAGTCTAAGGTGTGTGGGATGATCCATTCTCTTACAAGATCAGGATGCTAAATCATCTAGATAAGCCTCAACTATATGCTTAAGATTATGAAAAGCAAAAGACATGGCCCACTGGAATGTGGATTCAACATTTTTAGGACCAAAAGGCATATTACGATACGCAAAAGTACCCCAAGGACAGATATTGTGTTGGTCTTCAGGTTTGATTTGGATTTGATTATACCCCGAAAAACCGTCCATGAAAGAAAAGGCTTCGCAACCAACACATTCATCAATGATATGATCGATGAATGGTGTTGGAAAATTATCTTTGGGACATGCCTTGTTCAAATCACAGAAGTCGGTACATACAAGAATCGTGCCTTGTTTTTTATTGACTGGCACAAGATTTGACACCCATTGAGTCAAATGGATAGGATAGATAAAACCTGCCTTTTGCAATTTATCAACCTCAATCTTGATGGCTGCTGCTTTCTTAGGATTAACTGGATGAAGTTTCTGTCGAACAGGATTGGCATCAGGATACGTTGTGATTTCATGTTCAACTATTTTTGGATCGATACTTGGCATTTCCTCATAAGACCAGGCAACAACATCGCGAAATTCTTTGAAAAGATTCGTGTAGATTTGAATCTCTTCGGGGGAGAAGTCTACTCCGACGAAGACATTCTCCATGACGCCAGGGTTTCAGGAGATGTTGATTGGTATAGTTTCAACGATAGTTGCCATATTTTCCTCAGCATAAATTTCATGTGTAGCTAAGAGATTAATAGGACATGGCTGATCTCCCGTCATGGTCATGGTGAATTCTCCAGCTTCGATTCGGCTTAACTCTGGGAGGAAATATGATCTGTGATGAAGATCTTCCTAAGGTTTGTCCAGACTAGTCATTGCTTCGATTACTGCTTCATTAGAAGGAAAGACTAAGTCTAACGAATCAATGTCAACGAGAGAACCCTGAGCCCAAATAGGCTCTAGGAGTGGATCTAACTCTTGTGCGGGAGTCGGATCAAGGTTAGATGAAGCTTGCTGGACTAGAGAGTACGCTACTTTAGCGGCAGACAAGGGCATGGACATGCCTGGGTTCCCTGTCTCATCCATCGTGGCCGATGGGCAAGGAAGAATCCATGGATCCTCGAAGTAAGTCATGCAGAACGACGAAACTTGAAAAATCTCAACCTTATGGTGATTAGATATAAATTTGATATCGCTTTGAGGAGGTGAGTAATCAAAGGTACCCATCAAGGATGGGCACAAACAAAATCCTATGTTGACGACACCTGGTTGAGGATTATCAATCATCGAGACCGTGGATGCCCCCAAAGATGGGTCAGGTCTAGAGAAAGACAATTGATCGATGGTCACTATCTGACCCTCGTGTGGAAACAAAAAGACCTGGAAAACTGTAGCAACCATAGCTTGCATAGCATAAGTCCAACTCCGTCCTAACAAGAGGTTATAGTCGAGGGGAGCGTCAACTACCTCTACTTCAATACACACGGTCTTCCCTCCTAACTACACGAGGAAATAAGGAACGATGCCATGTGGTCGGAAAGAACGACCCTCAAAAGCAGTGAGGAGAGTAGGTTATGGAGACAAAACGGGCTGGCCAATGGCCTTCCAACATGCCAATGACATAGCGCATGTCAAGGCACCCTCGTCGACCACAGTGCGGAAGATATTCCATGTAAAATTTTTCTTGGGGTAAGCCACTACTATCTGAAACGCTACGTGGTAAGGTAGACAAGGTTTTAAGTCAGTTGTATCTAACATGATGGTACCCAGATTACAAGTCTCAGTAGAGCCCAAAGCGGTTAACAAAGATTTCCTCTGAGAAGGGAAACTTTGGAGGACCTCTAAAGCAGACATCGCACAAGGGGTTTGTGATAAATCTTCCAGCATAGAGTAGTTCTGGGTGGTCCTTGCATTTGGGTTATGAGAATCCTTTTTAAATGCACCTCTTGGAATGTGCGTCATTGTTTCTCCCAACGTCTTCTCAATCTGTAGAGGAAGAGATGGGAGGTCAGCTTCTTTTCCCTTATCAGAAGCGCTTGGTTTACTATAATTGTGCACTCTAGTCGATATGAAAGAATCACCCCTAACCATATATACGTTCACGGATGAGGGGTTATTTGGAATTGGGAAGTTTTCTTGGCTACCCCCTTTCATACTTGCAGAGGCTTGAGTTAGATTTTGTCCATGTTTAAATGGGTTTGTCAACACCGCCTGTTGTTGCTGCGTGACAAATTTTTGGGCCTTTGCAAGTCGAGGACATAGATGGGTCGGGTGGTATTCCACGCACAAGTTGCAATGATACCTCGCCTTCCATTTTTTAGTGTTGTCCCCACCAGCATTATCATTGGGTTTTTTATCCCCCTTACCCTTCTTTCATTGTTTTTTCTTCCCTTCAGGATGCTGGGGGGCCTTTGGGTTAGTCGACTACACTGTGTGTACTTCCGACATTTGGGTAGGGGGAGCAGCCAAAGTAGTAGTTTGGCTAGCCGCTGTGTGTTGTATGGATAACTGCTGCAACTGCTTTGTCAATTGCTCAATGAGATTAGTTTGTACTGAATCGATGATACCATCGGCATGCGGTCCGACTCTTTGTCTAGTTTTATTCAGTATTGAATGTGGTGCATCTGGCAAGATGTTGTATAATAAACTGGACTGAGAATAGATGAGCTCAAACTATTGAGCCCTCATGATGGTGTCTTCTTCAGAGTAAACTATGGATGTCGCGACATCTTTGGATAACTGCGGGACCAAAGACTTAAGGAACCACTCAAGCAGGAATGCTGGTGGGACTGGTACTTTGATTAAACTCTTTTGACATCTCCATTCTCGGATGTGATCGGAGATATGGTCCGCTGTTGTCTGTTCGAAATTAGTGAGAAAATTTGTGCCAACATCGTTTCTCACAGGTAACTGGAAATGGTTAAGGAAGGCCATCACCAATTCACCAAAAGAAGAGTATCTTGAGCGATCGAGCTCAATGTACCATTTCGCGACACTCCCAATGAGAGTACATTGAAACAATCGCAACTGTATGGAGCCATATTTCAATGAGTTAGATGAGCACAAAAGATGAAAGGTAGTCACATGATCTCCTGGATCTTCATTAGGCTTGGCTTCGAACTTTGAAATGTCCGAAGGCAACTTCGTCGGCATAGGAGGCCAACGCAGATCGTGACAAATGGGGTCATTCAACAACCTTGTCAAATCTGGCAAGTGTAAAGTTTCCAAGAATGGCAGTTTGGGTTGCTACTGATATCCAGGGAAAAAGGGTCCTGGAGTTTGACTGGCACCAGGTTGCCAGGAAAATTTTGGCTGCTGACCCGGATTCTGGTAGAAACCATGGCCCTGGCCAGTGTAAGGATTTTGCATATGTGGAGACATCATCGACTGATTTCCCAAATAGGACATAGATGGTTGTGCATGCATTGTATTCGAAGGACTTTGGGAAGGATTGCCCCATGCTGGTCCCATGGGGATAGGCATAGTAGTTTGTCTGGGGTTCCATTGATTATGGAAAGAATTACCCCAGATCGACATTCCGGAGGAGGGAACGGATCCTTGCTCTGAATTCCAAGGTCCTGTTATGTTTGCCACTTGTGCAGGAATAGTACCCTGAACAGGAGTAGATTGTCCAAAAATGGGTTTGCCCCCAGTCGAGAAAGCGGCTGACGAGAATGTGTTGTTACCAAATGTTCCATTCCGAGAAAACGGTGTCGAACCTACCGGCATACTATGCAAAGGTGGTCCTTGACTCCCCGCTCCAAATAAACTATTGGGTGTAGGTTGCCCGGTGGATTGTTGATGTCAGCCACCGAGTGAAGGGGACGAAGGAGGGATATGACCTCCTCCGTAAGGAAAAATGTTAAAAGGGACAAGAGTTCCCCCTAAGTGACCTTGCAGAGGAGCGCTAGAGCTCCATGCCCCTAGACTCAAAGTCTGTAAAGTGGAGTAGGAAAGTGCAGGACTTGTACTCGAACTAGGCATCCCATATGAGAACGGAGGGCCTGTCGCACTAGGTGTGAAGGGGGTTGTGGCCGCCGCCAAAGATGGGTTTGGTCCACTGTACGACGTAGCTGCAGTCGAGACCATTGTGGCTCAGACCGGCGATGGTGGGTTAGGAGGTGGAAGCTCTCCTGTGGTGACAGCCGTGGTGGGAATCAAAGAATTCCCAGAAGAAGTAACAACATTTGTTTCCATTGTTGTGTGTGACACTGTCTAGCGCTCATGAAAAAATGGTATAATAAAAGGTGCCAAGAAATTAGTGGTTGGGGTTTCAACTGAGCCAAGAGTGGTTGCTTCAAGGTCCAAAATGGTTGATTCCTCTGGAGGTTTTTCGGGCACAATAGGTTGTAACCCGGTTGCTTCAAAATACCCTTGTTGGTCTAGCTTCCACCTTAATGGTGGCGGGGGTGGCTCCAGTGAAATCGACAACAGGCCAAGAAGCCTTCGTGACCGACGAAGCTCGGTATCCTCCACTGTGTGAGAAGATCCAAGACACTCTAAGGTAGTCTAAACAACCAAAAGTAACACACACTAAGAAAAAATTCCCTAGAAGATAAGACAAGCAAACACTAAATTAATTGGAAGAATAGTTACAACAACCAACACTAGAGCAACTTACCGGTGCAAGTGAA
This sequence comes from Picea engelmannii, assembly GCA_009831015.1. Classification (NCBI taxonomy): domain Eukaryota; kingdom Viridiplantae; phylum Streptophyta; class Pinopsida; order Pinales; family Pinaceae; genus Picea; species Picea engelmannii. Next base: position 1,252,303 of record ML780342.1, read on the forward strand.
ACTCGAACACAGAAGCACCCTCCGGGTATAATCTACAAAGTGTGGCCCAATTTCTGTCCTAGGTACCATGGTATAACCTCGCAGTCACCTGTGTATGTCCCTAACAAATATTGGCAACTAGGTTGCCAGCACGCGAACAATCACCAGGCGGATACAGTTGAAAGTCGGGTAGACCACAATGAGCAGGGTATTGAGCCCGAAACATGTCAAGGGTATCGAGAGAAAATGGTCCGAAAGACAACTGAGGACCTCGAACGGATTCGAGACCCACGAAGCCCCGTGGCAAATGCAAACGACGGAATCCCAAAACAAGCCCTCTATATGTGTTTTCCACTACGATTGGTCCAGCTTTGGAGGGGTTATCTCTGCTACCTTTCCGCACGTGACCTCATGTTTATCCCCTGTGTTAGAGGGGGGTCCCGGATAACTTCCACAAAACTGGACTTAGACACTCCCTATCTCAGACTCCAATGTTTGATTTTAAATGGCCTTGAAGAGTTTCCTCTCCAACTTAATCCAAGGCCCTAATCTTGAACTAGTTTGTGACCCCTACAAACGTAAAAGTCTAGTAGATTTTAAATTTAGCGTTACTTTTATGGATTTGTCTTACGTCAAGGGGTATGTGGGTGAAACTGATGATGTGTAAAAGACAAAATAAAAAAATGAATAAAAAAGATGGAAACAAAACTTTTACTGAATGCAAAATTTTAACAACTTTTCAAAAGAAAGATTTTTTAACTTTTCTAAGATTTTGGACAACAAACTCAAAGGAATTTCTCTTGACTATGAGATACTTATGATCTAAGTGAACTGCAAAAACTTATGAAATGAAAGACTTTTCCTTAGCTAATGATGCAGAAACACACTCTTCAACCAAAGAAGAAAATGAAAAGAGATTTTTTTATTTTATTTAAGTGCTAGTAAAGAAAGAAAGGGAAAATACCGACAAGCAAAAAACCAAGAAAAAAAATTCTAGCTTAAAGCACAGATTGCAAAGAATCAGATTAAAAAATCACACAATAGCAATTGTAAAAACAATGACTCTCACACTTGTCTAAAAACCGTAAAAAAAATAAATAAATTATTTTTCTGACAACGTTTTAAATGAGAAAAAGAAAGCTAAGGGTAAGAATAATCCTAAGCTACTGACTATTCAAACAGAGACTCAAACACCTGAGAGGAATACTTCTTATCAAAGGAGAGGATGACTGCCTCACCCTTAACAAAAAGTATCCTTACAAGCACGCGACTGTCACTCAAACAACACGCGTGCGAACGCGCGCTGAACAACAACAGAGGGCGTGTACATGCGGACTGACCTTGTATAGGCCGCGTGTATATCTAAACTCTAAGAAAAAATGAAAATAGACAGACCAAACCAGAAAGAGACCTCTGGTATTGATAACCAGGATCCTTTGAAGGCTTGGATACTCTTTCTAACAGAAAAACAAATAACGCAAGGAAAAAATAATAAGGCAAAAATAATCTGAGATAGGACTGTTAGCAAACCAGACTCAGACAGAATTCCAAAAAACCCCCTGAGAATATATGATTCTGACAGGGAGAGGAGGAATGCCTCTAAGGTTCTCTGAACTCCTACATGCTACTGCTATCTCTACAGCTAGCGTTCACACGTGGGCTGTAAGAGGATAGGGCGCGGGTACAAGCGTGTAGGCCTTGTGCAGGCCGCGTGTACCTCTGTGGGTCCCGAAAAACACAGTCAAGCAAAATTCAGGGAAAGATGGTATGGAAAACCAGACTCCCTGCTAGCTCAGACTTTACAGAAATGAAAAGAAAAGACAAGCAAGAAAAACTAGTCTTTAAACTACCCAAAAACTAAATAAAATTCTAGGAACCCTAAAGTGTTATTTCCCCAGTACGGTCGCCAATTCTATTGTTGGGGAAAACCACCCTGTTAACGCTCTGTAATTTTCCCAAGGCTGCGGAGGTAGTCACAGAGGTAACCTCAGACCACTTGGAGTCTTAGACCTAGCCCTCCAAGACTCAGAGAGGGCTCTCTCTGTCTGATATAACTTTGTTTTAATAGGTATTAGGCTAGCTATGAAAGTATGGGGTTGGGGTTTTTGGTTTTTAAATGGTTGGTTTGGGATAGCAAGAAGGGGCCATTGGGAAAATTACAGAGCGCTAACAGAATGGCGACTCCACTGGGGACCTTTCCCCAGTAGTACACTTCAAAGCTCCAAATCTGATCATTGATGGTGGACAGTGACCAGACACAAGAAGGATGAGATCATTCACCTGGCGACTCCAAATTATCTCCAGACAGTGCCAACTCAAAGACTCCACTGGAGGAAGAACCTGAAGCATGGCCAAGCAGCCTAGAAAGACTAGGTACTCAATCTCAAATTGCATTCAAGACATCTTTGGTTTTATCTGCAATTACGTTTTGTCTTATTCTAAGGTTGATCAAAATTATATTGCTGAAGATTACATTGACCACCTATTGATTGATGAGCCTCAAGAGATCATATCCCCAATTGTAGATTATGTACATACTCATACACCTGTGCACATCCCATATGCACCTGTAGAAGCCCTAGTGAGACATAAGCCTCCTGCTTTATATCCTACTATTGCAAAACCTTTGGATGGTTGTAAGCCTCTTGCTTCATCTCCTGTGATTGCAAAAGTCCCAGACTGATACCAGCCTCTAGATTTTCCTCCCATCCTTCATGACCTCCCTATCAATTACATCAATAATTTGCCTAGGTTTGATGGAGAAAATGGGAAGATCACTGCTGAAAAGCATATTCAAAACCTTGAGGATTTCCTTAACCTTTATGAGGTCGAAGATGATGATGTCTGTATCAGAATTTTTGACCTGTCTTTGCAAGGAAAAGTTAATAATTGGTTTAGAAGTCTACCAGCTACAAGCATCATAAATTTTCATCAGTTCATGCAAGTGTTCTTAGATAGGTGGGTGATCATGGGAAATATTTTCCTCATCCTAGAAGAATATGACCACTTGAAAAGAAAGCCTGGAGAGATAGTACAACAGTTCTCAACCAATTTCAATGAGGTGTATCATTCAATACTTGTGGATGTAAGGCCACCTCCTGGTTTAGCTAAATTGCATTTCCTAGATGCCTTCGATCCTGAGATGACATTCCGGTTAAGAGAAAGGAACACTACAAGCCTTGAAGAAATGCAGAGCATTGCAGTTGATGTGGAGACCAACTTGCTGATCAAGAGGTCAAAGGTAAAGAACAAAGAAAAGGAGCAGCTGGAGTCATCAGAAGCTAAACTAGATATTTTGGCCAGTGCCATGGAAGAGATGATGCAGAGGATCAATAGGAAAGATGAGCTTGCTGTCCAAAGACATCATGTTCCATTGATCTCAGAGAAAGAAAAGGTCATTGTTCCCAAACATTTTTCTATTCATCTTTGGTACCATGGTTTTGATAATGATTCTTTCATGTATTCAATTCACAACACAGTCAAAGATGAAGCTCCATCTCAACTTGCAAAGGAACAACCATCTGATATGATGTGCAAGTTTGATGACATTCCTCACTTGGATAATCTACCCAAGTGTGACCAGTATGATGATGATCATGAGGCTGAAATAGAGGTTGACTGTTCAAAGAAACCAGCAGCATGTTGTTGGCAGGAAGAAGATCAATTACAACTCAGATATGACAATAAATCTGCACATGGAAATTATGACAGCAATGATCAAAGTGCAGAAAATCTCAGAGTAAGTGAAAACACTTTGCCCTTATGTTTCTCATCTTTTCAATTTCTGAAAAGAAACTCTAGGCCAGTTGTAAATAGTGAAGACAAGAATTCCTCTAATCAATCAGTTGATGATGCCATTAAGGATATGGAGGCTATTCTAAACCCATAATTGCAACACTTTACCTACTCTGAGTTTCAAATTCCAAATGAAATCTTAAAGCCTGAGACAAATTACGATTTAATCCAAAATAACTCTGTACCATTGTGCTTTAATTCATTTCAAATTTTGAAGGAGACTCTTGAACAAGTGTTGAAGGATAAATACACAGAAAATCAAGAAGTTTCAGTGGAACCAATGTAACAGTCAGTTCAATTTCTATAGGATCCAATATTAGATGTGTTGGATGACTTGTGTTGTCAAAGTATTTTTCCATCATCCAACTATGGGATAAAATGTTGTTATGATATTGACATGATCAGGCAGTCAGCTACAGGGGTGTGTTCAACAAAAACATATTTTCAAAACCCATCAAAAAAGTTGCAGCCATGTCAGGAAATGCATGAGGATGAAAATAACATAGGTACAGTGCTAGAGCATGTCGCTCACCTGGAAGAATCCAAAAATCAAGGAACGTGTCGGTTTTACCTTGATCCTATAGCCACCTATATGGATAAATTTTTCACTGGAGAACCCCAATCTATTCCTAGCATTACTTTGGTTCTTCGGGATTGCCGGGGTCTCTGTTGTAAAGATCAATCATGTTTTCAGCAACGGCCATTACACTTTGCAGTTTTGAATCTATGGGCAAAAGGTCAAGCTGCTCTTTTCACTGTGCTAATGAGAAGTCAAAAAGTCCTCTGGTCTCAACACCTACTTGATTGGCTTCATTGTCATTTTTGTATTATTTGATTTAACAAAATTATCAGTAGCATAGGGTAGGTAGGAGAATGTGAATAAACTCAGCATTCTAAGCATCTCTTTTTCAGCAGTGTTCATTTGATTTGGTTTCAGTTGCAAGATCAAAATAGGTACAAGTTGCAGAATAAGATTTTGGGATCAGCCCAATGGACAAAGCACTAGTCTGTAGGTCTGTGGTTCTTGACACCTCCTAAAAGAAGATGCCATCCCCAGGTGGAGCCACTGTTATAACCCTATAATTCATAGTATCATCTGTTGACTGGAAATTTTTCACTCTGGGTGTATAGGTTTGCAAATAATATTTCATCTCTGCAAATTATTTTCAAGGGAAGTAGTGCACCAAACCCTCAAAAAGTCATTAAGCCTAAGTTTTGCCTCATATACTGCATTCGCGCCTGAAGAATAAAGAACGCGCTTAGATTGACAGTCGATCTAGCAATGCGTAGATCGATGGCTAACAGTGGATTCCGGATCCCCTCGACTATTCTGCTTTTAATGGTGGGGGGCTCCAGAATGGTGATTAAAAAGTGCGCACAGATCTGCGGTTGTCATGGAGGCACACAGATGGACGGTCTATAGGCGTTTCAGGACCCCCCGATCGTTCTGCCTTTAATGATGGGGGGGGGGGTCCGAAATGAGGCGGGGTTTTCCGGCCGGCCCTATCCCAATGCGTCATCCATCCATCGCATCAGGCCTCCTCTGCTCCAGGCTACATCCTTCATTCACGCTGCACCTGTCAGTTCCTCACCCTTCATTCCTTCACCCCTTCGCCAATCTTACCCCTTCATGAATAAATGAACTTAGGATTAAAGAAAAAATAACAATAAGTTAGTTAGATTAAATAATAATAATGTTAGTATAGTTAGAATAGGTTAAACTAGCTAATAAATAACTAGTTAATAATTAAGTTAAAATCTAAGTTAGTAACTAGGTTAGTTTTTAGATTAAATAAAACAAATTAATAAAACAATAGAAAACATATATTAAAATAAAAAACATAAAAATTAAATAAAAAGAAAAAACAATAAATAATATAAAACATATATTAAAATAAAAAACAAACAAACAAACAAAAACAAATTAAATATAATACCAATTATATTAAACACATATAAAAAAACGTATATAAAAAACATAAAATATAAAACAAAATACATTAAAAAACCAAACGAAACTTTAAAAACAAAATAAAAATATATGAAAAAAACAAAACTTAAAAGCCTACACTATCCTAATTCTACCCACCCCCAACTCCCGCTCACATCAAAGCCCACATGAAAATCATAAACCAAATCAAACGGCCGTTAAAAATTCCGGACCCCCCCCTCACTATCCAGAGTTTAACGAGGGGGGGGGGGGTCTGGAATGGTTGTTTTCCAATACCACCCCCCGGATGGGTGTCTCCTCCCTATTCCAGTGGAACCCCCCCTAAAACCGCTTACCACCTCAGGGGGGGTCCGGAATACCGTCTTTTCGAAAATAAAACCGCTTTTCTCATTTTCACCATTTTTTGCCTGTTCAACATGTCTTTTTCCGGAGGAGATTCTGGGAAACTGGAAATGATTTTTTAAAAAAAAAGAGATATTTTTCTCCGTAACAGGATGAAGAACAAAAACCGCTCTCATTTTTTTCACAGGTGCCACGAGCAGGGAGAATCAAATCCATCTTCGAGGCCCTTTTTTCCATATTTTCGCTTTTCCGTTACAGTCCTGATTTTGCGGGAGCTGTTATGGCCAGATGGAGATGAGTTTGGAGAAACCGAAGGAGGTTTTTGTCCACCACATGCCCATATGAAATAACCTCCTTCATTTTTTTCCCAGGTGTCATATTTGAAGAGAAACAAATGTCTTTTTGGACCCCTTTTTCGCAGAAAAACGGTCCGTCTTTCATGGCGGACAGTTCCAGATTTTGTGGGATTTTTGGCTATTTTTGGCCGAGGCAGTTAAAAATGACACACACAACTTGTTGGGGGATCTCCCCTATTTATTCAAATATGATTTTTAATGTAAAGGTTGTTGATCTCACACCCAGGAAGGCTATTCCCTGTAACATTTTTCTGATTCACCAGGAATACAAAGGGACTTTTTCACAGGATTCCTGTGTGTCGACGATTGGTGAAGTTTTCTTGCTTCGTTGAATGTGATTCTAATCAGTCTTCATTATGTTTCTCTCTTTCTAATTTTCAATATGAGATTTAACGCAAAATTTATCCCTGATACTCTGTGCAGTGCTTTTGAGAATCTTAATGTTTTCCTCTGATACTATAATGAAGAAATTCTTGGATGCTTTTTTGTTGTAGTTGATTATCTCGTCTGTTCCTCTTTTACATCACTTTATTTCTAAAGAATCCAACGTCTACATTACCTTTCCCTGTGGAAATACCTTATAGATCTATGTTCAATTTCAAACTTGTCACAGACCCCATAGCCCAATGGTCTTCTTTTACTGTCTCAACCAGAAAACCCTAAGAACATAACCCTATTATGCATAGCTAGCATAATATCCTCTTCCAAAAAAGTTATATCAGATAGAGAGATCCCTCTCTGAGTCTTGGAGGGCTAGATCCAAGACTTGAAGTGGTTTTGATGTTGCCTCTATGACTGCCTCTTCAGCCTTGGGAAAATTACAGAGCACTAACACACCCTATGGACTAGAAAATAGAGTTCAGACTTTGCAAGCAAATATGAATGAATAGAAATTACCTTCTACCTTCATCCCTAGATTTAAATCCCCTTTTCTTAGTAAATGCATAGAAAGATCAACCTACCTTGTTACCAGCGTTTGATGTCGATCCTCCGTTGTGCTTGATTACTTGTTCACAATGCTCCTTCCCAAGTTGACCTGCATTCAAGATGACAAAAAACTATGCATGCATACTACTTATATACTAACGGGTTAGAAATCAAACATAAACTAATCAAACCATAAAAAGTTCATGAATTGGGATGGGAAAAACATTCTCTTTATTACTTAAAATGAGTCAACTTACAAAAGTTGAGACCGACCACTGCTCCTTGAACCTGATCCTGGGCTCCTCTTCTTATGTACTTCAACTTCTTTGTTTTAAATCTCCTTTGGCATTAGGAAATGCTAAAGGGTTGGGACAATGGAATATGTAAATGGGAAGAGTTTCTTTGCTATATTTTTCCTTCTCCAAATGGTACCCTTACCCCTTCTTTTATAGGTTAGAAGGAGCTAGGTATTTGGATGAACCCTTGGCCATGCATGGCTGGGAGTTTCAGTTAACTCACCCATATCTTTTTGTTCCGTCGGCAACTTTCCTTTTTTTCATGCTTTTGTCGGTCCACGCGGGTTGTTTTGGGTCAGCCAGCGTGTACACGCATGCAGTAATGGGTTAGGGTGCATGGGCCTTTACACAAGAGGATTTTCAAAGAGTTGTTCATCAGTGTTTTTGGAAAAGAAAGGATATGAGTTGGCCTGATTCCAGGTAAGCATGTGTGGTGTAATTTATGATTATAACATCTCCTCAACATAGTTTTACAACATAATCTTGAAATAGAGTTTTCATATGCATGTTGAGGCTGAAGTAATAGAGGAGCACATCAGTGATAAAGAGGCATCATATCAAAGGTGTATTTCAGCAAGTTCTTGTAAGTCTTTGTCAGGTCAGAATCATCTTGGCAAGCTCTTTGAGAGAAGTACATTCATGGTGGATATTTGTAAGAGATCTTACATTATTAATGCAATAAAGGAATATTGTTTGCTGGGGTTTTTCTCCCTGTACAGGGTTTCCCCAGGGTATATGTGTTGTTGATATGCATGTTTACTTATCTACATAATTATTGCTATTCAATTATGATTTGAAATTGTTGAAGTGTATTAAGATGGAATTAAAGTATTGAAGAAAATAAAAGAATTAATCCACATAAGAAATCAAGCTCATAATTTAATAGTGTTCCCAAAACTTGGTCAAGGGCCAACATGTATGTACAAAACTCTGTCCAATCCTGGTCTTCCTTGGTAGCACAATCCATAGCTAGCAGTGCCACACAAATACTCGAAAACCATTTTGACTGTTGTCCAATGCTCCTTCCATGGTTTTGACATATACCTACTCAAAACTACCACTGCATGTGCAATGTCCGGTCTAGTACAGACCATTGCATACATCAAACTACCAACTGCACTCACATATGGAACATGAGACATGTCCTCCTCCTCTTCTTGTGTCTTGGGATGCTGATCTATAGAAAACTTTAAACCAACAAGAATAGGGACCTTGACTGGTTTACATTCCTTCATATTAAACCTTTGTAATATTGTCTCGACATATTTTCTCTGATTTATCTATAGTTTCCTCTTTTTTGCAATCTCTTTTAATTTCCATACCCAAAATGAAATTTGAAGCACCGAGATCCTTCATGTCAAATTTAGAGGACAATTGAGTTTTAACATCTTGGATAATCTCCTTGTTGTTTCCTATCAACAACGTGTCATCCACATACAAGACCAAATAAATCAAATGATTACCAATTAATTTAAAATACACACCGTGATCCTCTTTGCTTCTTGTGAATCCAAGTCCCATCATATAATTATCAAATTTTTGATACCACATCCTTGGTGATTGTTTTAAACCATACAATGAATTTTTCAGCTTGCATACCAACTCCTTCTTTCCATTCATAGGAAAGCCTTATGGTTGCTTCATATAGTTTTCTTATTCCATATCCCCATGTAAGAATGTTGTCTTCACATCCATCTATTCTAATTCAAAATAAAATGCAACAACAACAAATAACATAAATCTTATTGAAGTTAACTTGGAAATAGGAGAAAAAATCTCACCAAAATCAATTCCCTCAACTTGGGAATAACCCTTTGCTACTAACCGAGCTTTGTATTTCTCCACTTTTCCTTCTGCGTTCAACTTCTTTTTAAATACCCATTTGCTACAAATGAGATTTCTTTCAGTCGACAACTCCACTAGATCCCAAGCCTCATTCTTATCCAAGGCTGCCATTTCTTCATCCATTTCCTTTTTCCAGAGCTTTCCATCCTCTGAATCCACTTCCTCCTTGGCAGTTCTAGGAGCATCATCAGTAATAGACAAAGAAAAATTTGAATAGAAATCAAATGGAGTATACCTTTCCGGTAGCCTTCTTTCTCGAACCAATCTCCTCAATACTGGAGTATGAGGGTCTTCTTCTTGTGATCCTGTTCTTCTGTAGAGTATGATTCATCATCCTTTAAATCAAACTCTATTTTATTTGGTTCTTCCTTACTTGGTAGGACTTTTTGTTTAACAACATCCTTCATTTCTCTAAATATCACATCATGGCTATACACAACCTTCTTATTTTTTGGGTTCCAAAGCTTATAAAATTTGAGACCATCTTTTTACCCAATAAAGATACACTTTTCAGCCTTCTTATCTAGCTTACTCCTTTTTTCCTTTGGAACATGAACATAGGCCTCACAACCAAATACCTTGATATGTGTGAGAGAAGGTTTCTTACCACTCCATACCTCTTATGGAGTATTGTCATCCAAAACTGATGAGGGTGATCTGTTGACAAGGTAACATATAATACCCACTACCTTTGCCCAAAATTCTTTCCCTAATCTGACACCACTGAGCATGCACCTTGATTTTTCCATCAATATCATATTCATCCTTTCTGCAACTCCATTATGCCGAGGTGTATATGGAGTAGTATTCAACCTTTTGTATACCACACTTCTTACTGAATTATTCAAATTAATTCCCGCATAACTCTTTGCCATTTTCTGTCCTCATCACCTTAATTATTTTCTCTGTTTGATTCTCAACAGGAGCCTTAAAATCTTTAAACCTATCAAAGACTTTAGATTTATTCCTGAGGAAATATATCCAAGTATTCCTTGAGAATTCATCTATAAATGAGACATAGTACACATATTTTCCCAATGATGGAACTGACACAGATCCAAACACATCACAGTGAACTAACTGTAAAATTCCTTCTTCCCTCGTTGCACCAGAGGGGAATCTTACTTGATTCTTCTTCCCATATACACAATGTTCACATAAATCAAAATCCAGAGAGAAATTAGACATACCTTCAACCATACCTTTACCGTGTATTATTCAAATACCCTTCTCTTCGATATGGCCCAGTTTTTGATGCCACAACATAACCTTTTCTCTAGAGACTATAGGAGTTCTTTCTTCTTCAACTCCAATATCAGGAACAATGGAACTATTACACCCATCACTAATAGTGCTTCCTTGTAGCTTATACAAAGTTCCAAACCGAACTCCCTTCAACAACACCATTGCTCCTTGAACCATCCTGCAAGTTTCATTTTCAAATATTGTTTTTACCCCTGCATCATCCATTTTTCTTACAGAAATCAAATTTTTGGCCAAACCTGACATGTGCATAACACCAGGTAGTGTTCTAATCCTTCCATCTATGAGCCTTGAATTTTCCTCTTTCTATGATTCTGGTTTTCGAATCATCACCTAGGAAAACATTACCTCCATCATACCTTTCATATTCAGAGAACCACCCCCTGTGGGGAGTCATATGAAAGGATGCACCTAATTCAACCAACCATGCCTCATTATCTGCATGTGTTCTTGAAGAAGCCAAGTACACATCCCCTCCTTCTTCCTTGGAGGTATTTTCTTATGTATAAGGATATTTTTTAGATCCCTTCTTTTTCTCAACTTTGGATCTATACTGCTTCTTGTAGTACCCTTCTTTTCCACATCTCCAACATACCTTTACAAATTTTATGGGAGACTAATATATTCCCTTAGACTTAGATCTCCCACTTGAGTACTTATATCTATTTCTTTCCTAGGAGCGTCCTCGTGCAAATAATGCATCTATTCTCTGTCCTTCCATGTTCTTTCATCTCATCTCCTCCAAAAAAAAGGATGAGACCACTTCATCAAACTTCAAGGCAGTTGTATTACTACCTATGGCCACAACCAGACTATCCCACGAGTCTGGTAAAGAGCACAGTAAACTGATACACTTATCTTCATCTAAAATTATAATCTCAAGAAATAATAATTGACTTACCACAGTATTGAAGGAATTCAAATGCTCTGCCACCGAATCTCCATCTCTCATCCTCAGGTTATACAACTTCTTTCTCAGGAATATTTTATTTACTAGGGACTTATATTGATACTGTTTATTAAGGTTGGTTGTCATTGATGTCAACCCTTAAAGAAATCCCCGTAGCACAAGGTTTGGGTAATGGACCCAAGATTGTTTGATGTAAAGATGACTCGTTATTGTCTTGTCATGGTTGATAATAAGTAGAAATGGATGAACTCCAAAGTGGTCCCCTTATGGTGAAAGCCCTCATGGGAAGACGCTTTGTGGATTGAGTTATCCTCTCCAACATACCTTTACAAATTTTATGGGAGACTTATATATTCCCTTAGACTTAGATCTCCCACTTGAGGACTTAGATCTATTTCTTTCCTGGGAGCATCCTCTTGCAAATAATGCATTTGTGCTCTGTCCTTCCATGTTCCTTTGTCTCATATCCTCCGAAAAAAAGGATGAGACCACTTCATCAAACTTCAAGGTAGTTGTATTACTACCTATGGCCACAACCAGACTATCCCACGAGTCTGGTAAAGAGCACAGTAAACTGATACACTTATCTTCATCTGAAATTATAATCTCAACAAATAATAACTGACTTACCACAGTATTGAAGGCATTCAAATGCTTTTTCGTCGAGTCTCCATCTCTCATCCTCAGGTTATACAACTTATTTCTCAGGAATATTTTATTTACTAGGGACTTATACTGATACTGTTGATTAAGGTTGGTTGTCATTGATGTCAACCCTTGAAGAAAGCCCCGTAGCACAAGGTTTGGGTAATGGACCCAGGATTCTTTGATGTAAAGATGACTCATTATTGTCTTGTCATGGTTGATAATAAGTAGAAATATATGAACTCCAAAGTGGTTCCCTTATGGTGAAATCCCTCACGGGAAGACGCTTTGCGGATTGAGTTATCCTAGAAGTATGGTTAGAGAACCCATGATTATTTGTCGAATAATGAGATGAAGGTCATTGAATTTTTCAGTGAAACTATCCTATATGGATAGTGATTGTCATGACATTTTCGGTGGTATGTGGAACGTCACATAACTCCTCACGGTTAGAGAGTTATGGCCATGAGAAGTTGGAGAACCCGGGTTTGGGTAATGGACCCAAGTTTGTTTGATGGAAAATGGTATGAGTTTTGATATATTTTTAGGTAATACTATTCTATATGGATGGTACATGTCATTCTATTTCTGGTGGTATGTGGAATATCACATAACTCCTCACGGTTTGAGAGTTATGGCCTTACGAAGTTGGAGGACCCTCTTATGTCATCTAGAAGCCCCAAAAGGTCAAAGTAGTCAAAGTGGTTCAAGAGATTTTAGAAGGTAAATAATAAAGTGAAGTGATGAGTGTACTATAATTCAAAGTTAATAAAAAATAAATTATTTAAATAATAAATTTAATGGAGAAATTAGAAGTGGGTTAACCCTAAAATAAGGAAAGTGGGTAAAGTGACCTAGAAGATGTTTTTAAGGAAGCTACTTGGAGAGTATAAATAAGAGGCAAGACTATCTCATTTTAAACACACTTGAGAATATTGAATACATATAGGTTTTTGAGGTAACCAAAGGATATCTAAGATGAATTTCCGAGTAAAGTGAAGAAAAGAAGGCCAGAATTCAAGGAAGGATAAATTCTTTTGATGATGCTTTCTACGGTATGTTTTTTTCAGGTCATCTCACCATTTTCACAATATTTTTTTTTATAGAATGATTCAAACCATGAAATTTCTATTCCATTGAGGAAACACATCCAAGTATTTGTGGTAAAAATTTCATCGTGTGGGTCGTTGTATTTTTGGATTTACACTCCGTTGAAAATAGGGTTTGTGGCTAGTCTTGAAACTAGTAAAAAACAAGTGTTTCGGGTAAAAATGTCATAACTTATTCATAACAGATCCAAATTTAGTAAGAAAAAATGTGTTGGTTAGATTACAGTATTCAGCATACTGTATAACAGTTTCAGATCAATTAAAAAAATATTCCATGTGGGGCATGCTCTACAAGGTCGCTCTCTAGAATAAACCATAATTCAACAAGGTGTGCCATTTTTGCTACAACTCCTTTTCTGAGAGGTTACAAGTAGTGAAACTTGGAGGAATTGCATAAAAAACACTGAATAAAATTGTGTATCAGTTTCAGATCTTTATTCATTATAGGTACAAATTTATGATTATTTCAAGTTAGGGTCGTTGACTAATCCAAAACTAGTCTTGTGAGACTAAAGAAACGTTTGATGAAAATGCTAGTCTCTTGTTGTTAAAGTTAAGGAAGGTTTGCAGGTATGTGATCATATACACTAGGTCTTTTATAGAGTTACAAATCATATTTGGATGATGAAATTGATGAGGGCTTTTGGTTGAGGTACAAGTTGGGTATATGGTTGAGACAAGTAGTTGATGAGTTGACACATACATGAGGTGCATAGTTGATGATGTTGGTACATATTGATGAGTCATAGTTGATGAGTAATTGAAACATGATTGGTACATACTTGGTTGCACTTTTTTATGGTACAAGTTGATTACAGATTGTTTGGTATAGGTTGGTGCATGGTTGATGCACTTGTTTATGGTACAGGTTGATTACAAGTTGAGGTACAGGTTGATGCATGGTTCAGGTTTATTGGTACAAGTTGTACATCATTATATCTCACAGTGACAGGTTGACAGTGGTTCCATCATTCTACTTATACTTCAAGGCGGTTGGACGGGGCAATGACATGTGGTTGTAGCCACCTTCCGATTGTAGTCGGAGAACACAAGGGGTTGTAGCCTCCTTCTAGTTGTAGCCAGAGAATTGGGGAGTTGGAGCTTCCCTCAGGTTGTAGCATGAGAAACTAAGGGGTTGGAGCCTCCTTCCAGTTGCAGCTAGAAAACAAAGGAAGTTGGTGCTTCCAATGAATGTAATTCTTCAAGACATATAAGAAAAAACATTCCGTGGTTTTCTCCTGATTTGGGTTTCCACGTAAAACACTGGTGTACTATGTATGTGTGTGATTGTTCATTTATTATTGCTCATTATTGGATAATAATTATACATTGATATAATACTTGGATTATTTGAAGAAAAAAGATTATGATTACGCTATTACTGATTCACCCCCTCCTCAATAATCCAACAATTGGTATCAGAGTAGGTTCCTTGAGAAATCAGTTTAACCACTGAAAGGTAGATCATGGAGAATACCAACTTTTGTAAAAATGGAATACCACAGTTTGATGGAAATAAGTATGATTTTTGGAGTATAAGGATGAAGACATATATACAGGCACATGGATTTGAAGTTTGGCAATCAATTGTAGATGGATACACAACACCAATAGTTCCACCAAAAAATGAAAAAAACAGTAAAACTCGGTGAGAATAATTCCAAAGCCACAAATGCACTTTTGAATGGTCTCAGTAATACGATTTTCACCAAAGTTGCACATTGTAAATCCACTAAAGAGATTTGGGACAAGCTTCAAAATATTTATGAAGGAGATACAAAAGTCAAAGAATCAAAGCTTCAAACTTATAGAGGTCAGTTCAAACAACTAAAAATGAAGGAAGATGAAGATATTGCAACCTACTTCTTATGATTCGATGAAACAGTGAATGCAATCATAGGACTGGGAGAATAAATTGAAGAATCTGTAATTGTTCAAAAGTTACTAAGATATATTCCTATGAGATTCAACCCTAAGATATCAACACTAGAAGAAATATCGGATCTATACTCAATAAGCATGGATGAACTGCATGGAATCTTCATAGCATATGAAATGAGAACTGAGAAGAAAAATCCAGATGTAAAAGAAGCAACCTTCAAAGGATCCAAAAGATCAAAGAAAAATAAAAAGGTACATGAACAATATAGCAGCAACGGTGACGTCTCGGAAGATGATGAAGAAGTGGCCAACTTCGTCAAAAGACTGAACAAGAGAACCAACGATAGGTATAGAGGTAAACTTCCTTTAATTTGTTTTAATTGTGATGGTATTGGTCATTTTGCTACAAATGTCCTCATAAGAAAAAGAGAAATGATGAAGGTTACTCAAAAGGAAAACACACATATAAAGACAAAAGAACTACAAATAAAGATTTCAAGAAAATCTTATGCATCAAATAAGACATCTAATCATTAGATGAAGATGAAATCAATGATAGTGAAACATGAAGAGTTCTATTCATGGTAGTAAAAGATTCTGACAAAGAATACTCTGAAGAAGAATATGAAGAAGCCGAAGAAGGATATGAAGAAGTCTAAGATGAAATTGAAGATGCAGAAGTTGACTATCGAGAAGAATTAATGTGTGCCATAGAAGTTATCAAAAGAGAAAAGAAGAAAAACAAGAAACTACATACAAAACTAGACAAGAAAAAAGACACACGAGAACTAGAACAAATGATCACAAAATTGAAGGTTCAAATAGAAGAAGATAAAATAATTGAAGAAGTACTCAAAGAACAACTAGAAGAAAAAGACAAGATCATTGGAAACTTGGAAGAAAAGATTGTCACACTAAGAAAGGATATTCAAAAGAAAAATATGCAGAATAGCTCAAAAGTTCTGGATGACATTATCAGTAGTCAAAAATCTCATATTGACAATTCTAGACTTGGATACAATCAGATAGAAAAGGGATCAAGCTCCAAAACAACAGAGCAAGAAAAAAATCCAAAAAGCTATGCATAAACAATCAAAGGAAAGAGGAAGATATACAAGGAAGATTACAGGGACACTCCTCCACCAAGAAGATTCAAATTTTAGAATCAACAACAGACATATAGGCCTCAAGAAGAAGAAGGATTCATAAGAGCACCTCCTTTCAGAAGATACTCAACTCCCAGGTATCAAACTATATTTTTTGGTTTATGTTATGCATGTAATAATTTTGGACATAAAGCTATGAATTGCAGAGCTAACAACAGAAACAATAACAACTTTGAGAGTCATACATAAAGGGGTTATTCAAGAATACCTAGTGAAACACATAGAAGAAGTTACAATAGGTTTGAATCTTTGAGCACTAAAGTGGAATGTTACAAATGTAATAATTTTGGACACGTGACCAAAGATTGCAGAATGACAGTCCCTCCTAAAGAACCTCAATAGAATAACAAAAATCACAGACAAGAACCTCAGAAAATGACATGGATAAGAAAGCCAGATCAATATAGCAATGAATAATGCATAGTCGCTCTACAAGCTAAGTAGAAGAAACATGGTTGGTATGTTGATAGTGGGTGTTCAAAACACATGACAAGTGATAGAGACAAATTTCTTACATTGTGAAAGGAAAGAAATGGATCAGTCTCCTTCGGAAATGATAATTCAGCCAAAATCATTGGAGAAGGCACAATTCGAATTGGGAACAAGAATGAAAAGGCACAAAATGTTCTACTGGTAGAAGATATGAAACATAATCTTCTAAGTGTGATTCAAATGTGTGACCAAGGTCATAAATTTACTTTCGATTCACAAAAGTGTGAGATAAGAAGAGAAGGTTCAGGGAAATTGGTCGGTACAACTGCTAGAACTTCAAACAACGTATATGTGTTAAGTGAAATTGGAAATGAAAAGTGTTGTCTAGGAAAGGAAGATGAAAGTTGGCTATGGCACAAAAGAATGGGTCACATGCATTTTGATAACCTTGTAAAAGTCAACAAAAGAGAAGCAGTCAGAGAAATTCCCCAGATCACAAAACCAACCAACACTTTATGCAAGCATTGTCAACAAGAAAAGAAAACAAAGACAAGGTTCAAATCAAAGGAATATTCAACAACAAGGCCACTGGCAATTATGTTCAAATCAAAGGAATATTCAACAACAAGGCCACTGGAAATTATGCATACTAATCTAGTTGGACCAACTACAACAAAGGGCTTAAAAGGTGAGAGATACTTTATGTTATTAGTTGATGATTATACAAGAATGATTGCAGTTTTCTTTCTCAAGAACAAGTCAAAAGCTTTTGAAAACTTCAATATCTACAAGGAAATGGTTGAAAATGAGATGGATTCAAGAATAAAATGCTTGAGATATGATAATGGAGGAGAGTTCACTTCAAAGGAATTTATGGACTACTGCAACAGTCATGGAATAAAAAGGCAATTCTCCATTGCTAGGACACCTCAACAAAATGGAGTTGTTGAAGGAAAGAACAAGACAGTACATGAAATGTCTCAAACAATGCTAATGGATTCCAAATTGATAGATATATTTTGGACACAAGCAGTGCATACAACAGTTCACATTCAAAACATAGTAATGCTAAAAAACAACACTAATAAAACTCCCTACGAGCTATGGAAAGGAAGACCAACAAATGTGAAACACTTCAGAGTTTTTGGAAGCAAATGCTACATCAAAAGAGAAGATGATAGAATGGGAAAGTTTGACTCTCGTGTGGACAAATGAGTACTTGTTGGTTACTCAAGTACAAGGAAAGCATACAAGTGTTACAATCTAAGATTGAAAAATGTTGTGGAAAGCATCAACGTAACAATTGATGAAAAAGACAAACCAGAATCAAAGGAAGAAGAAAACAAACCAATGGAACAACTTTTTGAAGAAGAAGTAGAAGAGGAAGATGAAGAGAATCCGACAGAAACAAAAGAGAAAGTTCAACAATTATCTCCAAAGACACCTAACAAACGAGTACAGAAGAATCATCCTTCGGATCAGATTATTGGAAACAAAGATGTAGGAGTTGAGACTAGAAGAAAAGTCCATTCACCAGAACAAACACACCTAGCACTCTTATCTACAATTGAACCAAATTGTTTTGAAGAAGCCAACAAGGATGAATTTTGGAATAAGGCAATGGATTGAGAATTGGATCAAATAGAGAAAAATGACACTTGGGAATGGGTTCCAAGACCAAAGAATAAGAATGTGATCGACACAAAATGGGTTTTCAAGAATAAATTAAATGAAGATGGACAAGTTACAAGGAACACAGCTACATTGGTATGTAAAGGATATGCACAGATTGAAGGAATCGACTTTGAAGAGACATTTGCCCCAGTTGCCAGAATGGAAGCAATCCATTTGCTTTTAGCCTATGCATGCTCCAAAAATGTTAAAGTATATCAAATGGACGTAAAATCATCTTTTCTGAATGGGGAACTTGAAGAAGAAGTCTACATTGAAAAACCAGAAGGATTTTAGTTGTTAGAGAACACAGATTATGTGTGTAAATTAAAGAAGGCTTTGTATGGTCTAAAATAGGATCTTAGAGCATGGTACTCTAGACTATATAAGTATCTGCAGTAGGAAGGGTTCAAAAAAGGAAGTGCAGACAACAACCTCTACATCAAGGTAAGTCAAGGTAATATTTTATTAATTGAAGTTTATGTTGATGATATTATTTTTTGTAGTGATGATGACAGGTTAAGCCAGAAATTTGCAAAAGATATGCATAATGAATTTGAAATGTCGTTACTTGGAGAACTATCCTTCTTTTTGGGACTTCAGATACGTCAAATAAACCAAGGAATATTTATTTCTCAAACCAAGTAAATCAGAGAAATGATAAAGAGGTTCGGAATGGAAGATTGCAAACCAATTATCACTCCCATGCAAACTAGTTGCAAGTTGAGCAAAGATGATGATTCAGAGTCTACAGATCAAAGGCAATACATGTCAATGATTGGCAACATACTATATGTGACAACATCCAGACCAGATGTAATACATGCAGTTGGACAGGTGGCACAATTTCAAGCAACAACAAAGGAGTCACATGTGTTAGCAGTGAAGAGGATTTTCAGATATCTCAAAGGAATAGAAGAGTTTGGATTATGGTATCCAAAAGGAAAGGATCTATCACTTATTGCCTACACATATGTAGATTGGGCAGGTTATATTGATGATCGACGAAGCACCAATGGAACAACATTGTACTTGGGTGAGTGTTTAGTATCATGGCTAAGTAAGAAACAATCATCAATATCTTTATCTACAGCCGAGGCAGAGTATATTGCAGCAACATCATGTTGTACACAGGTTCTTTGGATGAAACAAACTCTAACAGATATATAGGTTTAGTATTATGATCCCATTCTAATCTATTGTGATAATAAAAGCACCATTAATATCTCGAAGAACTTGGTGATGCACTCCAAGACGAAGCACATTCCAATCAAGTATCACTTTCTACGGGAGAAGGTTGCAGAAAAGAACATCAGATTTGAGTGTGTGGGCACAAAAGAACAAGTGGCAGACATATTCACAAACCCACTTCCATGGGAATCCTTTGAATATCTTCGCTAGAGACTTGGATTTATTTCTACTCCAAAATGAATTCTTTTTGAATGCTTATCTTATATGTCTTAGATTTACACGAGGAAGCACCACAAGAGAACAGTTCAGTCAGGGGGAGCAACCACAGATGGAAATATACCTTTTCCATTGATGACAAAGGGGGAGAGATTTATTAGATGCAGAGGACAGAGGCATGGTTCCAGGGGGAGCATGAGTGATATGATTTCAGTATTGCATCAGAGTGTTTCCATCAATGCCAAAGGCAGATATTGTTGATTAAGGTTGGTTGTCATTGATGTCAACCCTTGAAGAAATCCCAGTAGCACAAGGTTTGGGTAATGGACCCAATATTGTTTGATGTAAATATGACTTGTTATTGTCTTTTCATGGTTGATAATAAGTAGAAATGGATGAACTCCAAATTGGTCCCCTTATGGTGAAAGCCCTCATGGGAAGACACTTTGCAGATTTAGTTATCCTAGAAGTATGGTTAGAGAATCCATGATTATTTTTGGAATAATGATATGAAGGTCATTGAATTTTTTAGTGAAACTATTCTATATGGATAGTGCTTGTCATGCCATTTCTGGTGGTATGTGAAACGTCACATAACTCCTCACGGTTAGAGAGTTATGGCCATGAGAAGTTGGAGAACCCAGGTTTGGGTAATGGACCCAAGTTTGTTTGATGGATAATGGTATGAGTTTTGATATATTTTTAGGTAATACTATTCTATATGGATGGTACATGTCATTCCATTTCTGGTGGTATGTGGAACACCACATAACTCCTCACGGTTTGAGAATTATGGCCTTACAAAGTTGGAGGACCCTCTTATGTCATCTAGAAGCCCCAAAAGGTCAAATTAGTCAAAGTGGTTTAATATATTTTAGAAGGTAAATAATAAAGTGAAGTGATGAGTGTACTATAATTCAAAGTGAATACAAAATAAATTATTTAAATAATAAATTTAATGGGGAAATTAGAAGCGGGTTAACCGTAAAATAAGGAAAGTGGGTAAAGTGACCTAGAAGATGTTTTTAAGGAAGCTACTTGGAGAGTATAAATAAGAGGAAAGGCTCTCTCATTTTAAACAAACTTGAGCATATTGAATACCTATAGGTGTCTGAGGTAACCAAAGGATATCTAAGCCAAATTTCTGATGAAAGTGAAGAATAGAAGGCCGGAATTCAAGGAAGGATAAATTATTTTGATGATGCTTTATAAGGTATGTTTTTTTCAGGTCATCTCACCATTTTCGCAATAATTTTGGGTCGTTTTATTTTTGGAGTTACACTCCATGGAAAATAGGGTTTGTGGCTAGTCCCGAAACTAGTAAAAAACAGGTGTTTCGGGTAAAAATGTCCTAACTTCTTCATAACAGATCCAAATTCAGTAAGACCAAATTTTTTGGTTATATTACAGTCTGTAGTATACTATGTAACAGTTTAGACTAATTCAACAAATATTTCATGCGGGGCATGCTCTACAAGGTCACTCTCTAGAATAAGCCAGAATTCAACAATGTGTTCCATTTTTGCTATAACTCCTTTTATGAGAGGTTACAAGTAGTGACACCTGGAGGAATTGCATAAAACACACTAAATAACATTGTGTATCAGTTTCAGATCTTTATTCATTATAGGTACAAAGTTATGATTATTTCAAGTTAGGGTTGTTGACTAATCCAAAACTAGTCTTGTGAGACTAAAGAAACGTTTGATGAAAATGATAGTCTCTTATTGTTAAAGTTAAGGAAGGTTTGTAGGTATGTGATCATATACACTAGGTCTGTTATAGATTTACAAATCATATTCGGATGATGAAATTGATGAGGGATTTTGCTTGAGGTATAATTTGGGTACATGGTTGAGACAAGTAGTTGATGAGTTGGCACATACATGAGGTGTATAGTTGATAATGTTGGTACATATTGATGAGTCATAGTTGATGAGTACTTGACACATGATTGGTACATACGTGGTACATGGTTGGTTGCACTTGTTTTTGGTACAAGTTGATTACAAATTGTTTGGTACAGGTTGGTGCATGGTTGATGCACTTGTTTATGATACATGTTGATTACAGGTCGAGGTACATGTTGATGCATGGTTCAGGTTTATTGGTAAAATTTGTACAACAATATATTTCACAGTGAAAGGTTGACATTGGTTCCATCATTCTACTTATACTTTAGGGTGGTTGGACAAGGCAAGGACAGGTGGTTGTAGCCACTTTCCGGTTGTAGCCGGAGAACACAGGGGGTTGTAGCCTCCTTCTAGTTATAGCTAGAGAATTATGGAGTTGGAGATTCCCTCAGGTGTAGCTTGAGAAACTAGGGGGTTGGAGCCTCCTTCTAGTTGAAGTTGGAAAACAAAGGAAGTTGGTGCCTCTAATGAATGTAATTCTTCAAGACATATAAGAAAAATCATTCTGTGGTTTTCTCCCGATTTGGGTTTCCACGTAAAACACTGGTGTACTGTGTATGTGTGTGATTGTTCATTTCTTATTGCTCATTATTGGATAATAATTATACATTTATATAACACTTGGATTATTTGAAGAAAAAATATTATAATTACGCTATTATTGATTCACCCCCCCTCTTAGTAATCCAACAGATACAACTTCCCCAACCTATCCCATAAATATTTGGATGTAGTTTTCTTAGACACATTCAGTAATACTAAATTTGAGAGACACAGTTGGATTTTTCTCTTCGCCTTCCGATCCAACTGATCCGTGTGGATATCGGTGGCCACCCACCTTTTCTGACTGGCTCAAAACAGTTTTTTTGGCAATTTTGGCAATTTACTATTTTTAACAATTTTTAACTTCCCGAGCCATTTTGAGGGCCCAAATGAAGGTTTTTCGAGATCAATGTTCTCAATGATATCCAAAGGCATTATTGAGCCCCCAAAATTAATCTCCTTGATGATACATTTCCAACGAGCTATCACACGCCTAAAACGAAGATCGTATGCAAAAGTTACGACCCTAGGAAGTTGATGTACTCACTTACCCAAATGGGGCCCACATGACTTTTGGTGCTTCATCTCCTAGGGTTAGGTTTTTGGATGTCTAGGGATTTTGGCATTCCAGTTTATTGTAAAAATGCCTTTAGGGCCTCATTGTAATCATCTTCTTGCGAATGAGCGTAATCGTCACATCTCTTCTCAGAGATAAGCCGCCACCATTCTAGCGAGTCTTTCACTCTGTATTTTTACAGTCTCTATACATTTATTTCATTAATATAAATCGTGTATTATTGTATATATGTGTTTATGGTTGAATATCTGATAAATTTATGTTATATTATTGAATATTTTCAATATATCTGTGCATTTCTTTATTATATCTCTGCTCTCATTTCCTGCCGAAAATAATCCGGATCAATGGTATCAGAGCAGGTTGCTCTTGATCATTTTTTCAGTGCATGTCTCTGACGAGATCTGAGTATATCAAGTTGGGTCTCGATATTGTCTCTCTTTAAGACAATCGATCTCGCACACCCAAGAAACCCTCAATGGCGGAAGAAAATAAAAATGACGGAGCAGATGATCCTATCAATCTGTTGCTTGAGCAATCTCTCATGCAACAAAGGGATGAAATGATGGAGAATTTTTCCCACATCCTTTAGTGCCTGCCGATAGCATCAGGTGCATATTCATCAAGCGGCCACTTTGGAGGCACCTCGCCTTTCAAGGTACAAGTTAATTTTGATATTCCTATATTTGAAGGACAGATAGATGCAGAAGCCCTAGAAAAGTGGTTAACTTTGCTAGAAGGTTATTTCTCTGTTCACAATTTTTTTGACAAAGATAAAATCACCTTCACACTCCTTAAATATCTCCCTCATGTCAAACATTGGTGGGAAATTTACTAGGATAAAAGTTCCACAGAGGAGTCTGGAATATATGGGGCCGATCCCACTTGAGAGTTTTTTGTGGATGTGGTAAAGGAACAGTATTACCCTGTTGGAAACTATGAGGACCAGCAAGAGAGGGGCCAAGTAGTTCTGGAGTTCACCAATACCTTCCATACCTTTTGCACCAAGATGGGTATCAAAGACTCCGAGCGACATTTGGTTTTGAAATACCATGGGGCTCTACACAGATACATCCATACTGAAATGGATTTTCTGGACATCTCATCACTTAGTGTTGCTTATCGATATGCTGTTAAAATTGAGCAAAAATTTAAGCACCAGAACAAATGGGAGTCCGGGTCTGCAAATCCGCAACAACCAAAGCATGACAAAGACGGCCCTAACAAACAATCTCCAAAAAACCAGTCCAAGACACAAGAAAAGAAGGGTCACGAGAAGACAAAGAAGGACACCGAAAAATGGTGTGATTTCCACAAAATCCCTTGGCACAACACCGATGAATGTCACTCAAAATAGTCATTGGTGGCTGAGATCAAAGACAAGGAGCCGAATCTCCTAATTTTGAATATGATTATGAAAATATTGGTAAAGGACAGATCATTGACATAGACCACACTACTATTGTCACGACCGCAACAATTCAACCAGAAGAACCAATAGATCCTGAAGAGGGGGGACGTCTTTTTCATTCACAGATGTGGGTGAAGGGGACCCCGCTACATTTTATTGTTGATAGAGGAATCCAGAAGAACCTCATCTTAGCAGAGGTCATCAAACAGTTGGGATTGTCGACAACACCACACCCACAACCATACAACATCGGGTGGCTTCACCAAGGACGATATCTTCGTGTCAGCCAACAATGTCGATTTTCATACGACATCCAACCCTTCAAGGACGAGGTATTATGTGATGTTGCCCCATTGGATGTCTGTTATGTTCTCTTGGGCCAACCATATATGTGGAGATGCCATGATGTTTATGAGTCTCGATCCTGTAGTGTCATTTTTACTTTGGGGGGTTATCTCTACAGAATACCAGAGGTAGTTTCGACTACTATTCCACCTAAAAAGTGTCGCAAGGTAGTATCTCATACTACAAAATTCAACTTCTTCACAACCTGTTCAAAAGGGGAACAAAAGGACACTGCAACCACTACAACCTTGCCCTAAGCACCTTTTATCAAACAAAAGCAGGTCGACAAGGTTGCAGCAAAGCGCATAGATTCCTTCTACACGTCATCCTCTCATGTAGCCCAACTTGTTGAATAGCCTCAGCCTCAATAGGTTCGTGACAAACTTCCATAAACTGAGCAGCGCGACGTCTCCAACAAGGCAAGCAACTCACCAAGATGCAGATTCAGCAAACACTTTTCCCTCTCCCCCGGGAACTCAACGCAATGGAGACCATTTCTTCCTAAGGAGGGAGGATTGATCCAGGTGGATATCGGTGGCCACCCACCTTTTCTGAATGGCTCAAAATGGTTTTTTGGCAATTTTGGCAATTTACTATTTTTAGCAGTTTTTAACTTTCGGGGCCATTTTGAGGGACCAAATGAAGGTTTTTTGAGATCGAGGTTCTAAATTATATCCAAAGGTATGATTGATCCCCCAAAATGAATCTCCTCGATGATACCTTTCCAATGAGTTATCACACGCCTAAAATGGAGATCGTATGCAAAAGTTACGACCCCGGGAAGTTGATGTACTCACTTCCCTAAACCGGGCCCACATGAATTTTGGCGCTTCATCTCCTAGGGTTAGGTTTTTGGATGTCTAGGGATTTTGACATTTCTATTTATTGTAAAAATTCCTTCAGAGCCTCATTGTAATCATCTTCTTGCGAATAAGTGCAACCATCACATCTCTTCTCAGAGATAAGCCGCCACCATTCTAGCGAGTCTTTCACTCTGTATTTTTACAGTCTCTGTACATTTCTTTCATTAATAGAAATTGTGTATTACTGTATATATGTGTTTATGGTTGCATCTCTGATACATTTATGTTATATTATTGAATATCTGTGATATCTCTGTTCATTTATTTATTATATCTCCGCTCTCATTTCGTGCCGAAAATAATCCGGATCACCAACTTTTTTCAGTCATCTGCTGAAGTTCCTGTAGGTGCAGTTCCTGAATCCACCGTGAAACACTAATCTTTTTCCACAAATAGATATTCCATCTTGAGCTTCCACACCTTAAAACTTTTCCCATTAAACTTCTCGATCTCCATTTTCAAACTGCTTGCCATTTATTTTCACCTGAAAAATCATTACCACAAATATCCCACTGTAACAAGTCTTATCATAGTCCCAAGCCAAACCCTTGAACACAAAGGTGTCCCCCTGAATCCAACAAATATCGGATACCAAATGTAGATTTTAACCTTGTACAGTATTTTACTACAAACAATTTTTCAATAAAAGAACATAAAATATACAATGGAAAATACACACATTACACATATATTTTTTCCTTGGAAACCCAAACCGGGAAAACCAACATATTCTATATTCATTCATAGTGATACATTGTTTACAATAAAATATACATATAGGAGCCAACGACATCCAAAACCCTAACCAAATGACCTAGATTAGTTAACAACCCTAATTCCTTAACCAGAAATAGAAAACCATCGACAAAAACCATGTGTCAAAAAACCACCCAACAATGGACACGAAAATCAAGGTGACACAAAAAATGAGGCAAAAATGTGACATGTTTCTCAAGGAATTTTTTTTTCTCAGGGGCGTTGCCCCCGAACTCCCTCGCAATGGAGCTATCACCCCCCCTGCACGCCCGACGCAATGGAGATATCACTCCCCTGCATGCTTGGTGCAACATAACAAACATTGTCACTAATCATGCAAAGAATATAATACATACCCAACAACTACTAACATCAAAATATCATCAAAGATTGCAACCTCTTATTCCTTGTGCCAAAATCCATAAGAGAATTCTCCAAATCAATAGCTTATGAATTACTGATACATACCTTTTCTTGAATTCTTTAGAACAACACCCTGAAACACTAAGGAATACATACCTTTACCTTGAAACTAAACTGAGTTCTTGATCCCTAATCTTCCTATACTTTTCCTCACAGGTCCACGACTTTCCTAACTAGAACCCATGGGTATCTGCACTTTTCCTCATTGAAGCCCATGGATGTCCACACTTTTCCTCACTGTAGTCCGCGGATATACTCAAGGAGTTCCAGTATGAAACCCCTTCTCCTTACTCTCAGATCCTACAAACTCCTTACTTCACTTGATGTCTCTGACCTCGACTCACTGCCTCATATCTCTAGCCTGTATCCTCAAGAGTGATTCATATAAGTGATTTTCAATGGACTCTTCTTTGTGTTATATAGGATAAATTTCTCAATGACATGCAACTCATGCTAGCATGCAACTCACATGCAATCTGCTATCTTATGTTTACTCTACTTTGTTTTTCCTGTAATAATTAATTATCTCTCCAATAATTAATTATTCCCGCAATAATTAATTATTCCTGCAATAACTAATTATTCCTGCAATAATTAATTATCTTCTGTTTATTTCCACTTTACTTCAAAATGCAATAATTAATTTTCCTTCCAATAATAAATAAATAATTATCCGTCCAATAATTAATTAATCTTTTTATATAATTAATTAATCTTTCAACAATCTCCTGTTGCAACCTATTTGACTAGTCAAGCTTCTTGATGTTCCTCCAACTTCATAGATCCATATCTCCTCAACCGTGATGAACTACATGGCATACCATATATCACCATAAATGGTATGATGCATACTATCCATCTATGATGGTCTTACCTGCAAGTATACTAACTTTCATGTATTTATTCCTCAATCAACTGTGGGTTTCATGACCAACCTGTCACTAGATCCTCTCACATGGATCATATATGGGAACCTCTCAACCAAATTTCCACGATTACCAACACATGCCTCTACCAAGCATGTACAAAAGTCAGCAACATACCATCACAATATATGTGCCTGTACCATACCATGTACCAACCTATACCATGCATCAACCATGTATATCAACACCTGTACCATGCCATGTGCCAACCATGCACATAAACCATGTACATCAACCTATACCATGCAATGTACCATAACAAGTAATACCAATGGTTTACCTCAACCAAGTACCATCATTAACAAGAGATGTATCCTATGCATGTGCTACCATATACCGATAACCATGTGTCAATATCAATGGTAGACCTCTAACTTGACAACCAATTGTCCAATAATATCGTCCACATCTATGTGGCTTCTATACTTCTCCAAGGGTTGACATCAATCCCTAATATCACTCTCCAAGGGTTGACATCAATGACAACCAATTATCCAACAATCCCCCCTTTGGAATTAATGGCAACACCAATATTGATGTCAACACTTAGACATGGAAACACCATGCTCATGCTTCCCTTGTGACCATCGCTCCTCATCAATGTTTCTATATATACCCCTTTGACATCAATGACAAAGGGTATATTCCTTGGGGATACTCCCCCTGTCTTCATGCCTCTATTATTCTCTTCACATATTTCTGTTCCTTCTATGTGGATCTCCCCCTGATATCCCAGGAAAAAGAGTAACTCTCTCTCTGGGGTTGCTCTTCCTATCTGATCTTTACTTGGGAATGATCCCCCTATCTTCACTCTTATTTGATCTCTTCTTTGACTATTTATATTCCCTTGAATTCTTTGAAATATTTAATGAAAATCAAATGTAGGTCTTCCTGTACTTGCTTCCTTTTGGAGTTTTTGTCCATTGGTGCTTCCTCTTGTAAATCTATGATAAAAAGAATTCAAAAATCATTCAAGTCTTTCATGATTAATGTTGTTATTTTGTACCAATATACTCTACCTTGATGTTCTTCTCTATAACTATCAGCTAATACTCGACATACCTACATGAAGCTATGTTCTTAAACTTGTTCCTTAACCAACCAATATATCATGGGACATTTTGTACATCTACCATTGAACCACTCTGAATCAAACATCTGTAACATCATTGTGAAGCACTTCATGTTGTCTAAAGGATAGATATTTGAATTGTAATAGCTGTTGCATAGAATCCCCCTATTCAATATTCATATTATCTAGGAGTCTCCAAGATAGATGTCTCAGAACAATGGAGGAATTCTCCCTAATGCAGAGTAGTCTTCCTCTTCATGCTCTTCCCGAAATCTGACATCTTTCTCTTTTCCTGTCGATGCATCATGATTTTGAGTTGCTACAAATCTTATGAGTATTATCTACAGGACCTGATTTTCTTTCACCCATTCTTCTTGCTTTTCATTTCTTCTCCAAACCTTTCTGTATTTGACATCTTCCTTTTTCCTTGTATATTTATCTTGATCTTGTACTGTTGTAAATCATGAGAGTATGATTTATGGTACATGTTATTCCTTTACCTGCTCTGCAATACGATCTTTCACTATTGCAGATTCTGCCAATATGATCCTTGCGACTTGTTCTTCTTCCACTTGTTTTTTTAGACTTTCTTGTACTATTTCACATCTAGCAATCTCTTTCTTGTTTTATTTTCCAAATATTTTGTGTTCCATGTATACAACTATGGATATTCTTCTTTCGTTCCCTTGGAGGAATAATTAATCTGCAATCTCTAGCCATGTGACCAAAATTGTTGCATTTGTAGCATTCTACTTCATTGCTCAATGAACTAAAACTATTTTGGTTCCTGTTGTATGTTTCATAAGATCTTCTGGGATAACTATTATTCAAGTACCCTGCATTGTTGCTCCTGTTCTTGGAATAGGCTTTGCAATTTATAGCTTTATGTCAACAATTAGCATAATTAAAACGATGACCATAAAATAATCTTTGATACTCGAGAATATATGATATTCTTTGTGATGCACTCCTTCTGAATTTGTCTTCTTGAGTCTTTTTTACTTCTATAATGTTCTTCTTTGGGGACATGCATTCTTCCTTCTTGACAAAATATTTGACAATCTCTGCATAGGTTCTTTGCTCGACTTCCCATTCTATTGTCTTGGAGCTTGACCCTTTCTCATTCTGTACTTGATTGTATCCTAGTTTAGATCTATCATCTGATGATCTTTGACTGTTGATGATTTGATCCAATATTCTAATGCTCTTCTACTACAAATATTTCTTCTAAAGATATTTCCTTAAAGAGACCTCTTCTTCTTCCAAGATTCCAATCAATTTATCCTTCTCTTCCAACTGAATTCTAAGAATTTCCTCAATTATTTTGTCTTCTTCTATTTTAATTTTTAGACTCGTGATCATATGCTCTTGTTATTTAGAATTTTGAGGTTGCTCTTTCATTTTTAACTCTTCCTTGAGTGACTTGTTTTTCTTCCTTTTTTTCCTGAGTTCTTCTAATGCATTGATTAGCTCTTCTCTAAGATCGAATTCACTTTCTTCTTTGGAATCGTCTTCAACTACCATGAAGAGTACTCTTTCTGAATCAATGTCACTATCATTATCTTCGTTGTTTGATGAGGAAATATCCTCCTTTGTGTAGAAATTCTTCTTGAATAATTTGTTTCTTTTCTTGTTTCCCTTATGAAATTTCTTTTCCCTTTTAGAAAATTCTTCTTCATCACTGTCTTTATTCCTATGAGGACATTTAGAAGAAAAATGACCAATACCACCACAACAAAAGTGTTTCAATGGAAGCATACCTTTATACTTTTCGGTTCCTTTCTGTAATTTCTTTATGAAGTTAACCATCTCTTCATCTTCGTCTGAATGATCACTACAACTGTAACCTATTTTTGACTTCTGCTTGTCATTCTTCTTTGTCTTCTTGGATTCCTTGCAATCCGCTTCCTTTGTGACTGTGTTCTCCTATTTTGTTCTCATCTCATAAGAAATAAATATTCCATGTAGCTCGTTGTTAGGTTATAAAAAAGGTATAAATATCTTCCTTTTTCCCATATTTCATGATGTCATCTTGATTGACTTTTCGATTATTTAGGAGCAATTAGAATAGAAAATGAATAATATACTCTTTAGCGTTATTGTTGAAGTTAGATTACATGGATCCTAAATATGATTGGAATTGTCTGGTTTTATTACAGGTTTGGTTAAATATTGTCAAACCCAAGATAGCAAAGGAAATCTTGGAGATGTGAAAGCTATTGGAGGTTGAAGAATTTATGGCACAAGGCAGTTTTGAAGATGATCGAGTTTCTTATATTGTAATAGTAAAGCAATCCTGAGGATCTCTCGATCCTCAGGATAGCTTAATTTACCCAGATTATTGTAATATATAAGGGGTAAATAGATCTTGAAAAGGAGAAGAATTGCACCCAAGAAATCAGAACTTAGAATTGCTATGCATTAACAGTTTTTGTAAAATGTTGTACCAGCTATGAAATCAATAGAAGCTTCGAGCGGTTTTATCATTTCTACATACTGAATTTCAAATAGCAGTTCTTCTAAGGACCAAGGGCCCAGTCTGAAGAAGATACTGTTTGACCTGTAATTGTATCAGTTCAATTTCTGTTTTGTGATTCGATTCTCTTTTACAGTAGTTAAATGAATGCATAAGTGTGTTGACGATTTCGTGTCAATTGCAAGAGATAGATATTCCCTGAAGCATTAGATGATTGTTGTTCCAATTCCTATTACTGATATTTGATGCGTGACAGTTCCTCATAAGTTCACATTTGTTGTTCCTTTCATTTAGTTTACATTTGTTGTTCCTTTCACTTAGTTTACATTTGATGTTCCTTTTACTTAGTTTACATTTGTTGTTCCTTTCCGTTAGAATATAGTTGTTGTTCCTTTCAATAGAAATACGATTGTTGTCTCTTTTCGACTAGATTACAGTCTCTGTTTCTTTCCATAGATAGAGTAATTTGCCTTTTTATTTCCAGCAATTTGAATCATAATAATAGTCATTTATGCAAGTCTTTATCTAGATTCAATTACTGCTCTTAAAATGAATTCAATAGATTAATTAGTTCCTTTCCATTGCACAGCTTTAGATTTCAATTCCTAGAATCTTTAATGAATGTTTGAGGAACATGATTGTTGATAAACTTAGATTTGCTTTCACTACATGATTTTAGCCTCTACAAGCTATCTACATAGACTTTGCCAATATTCTTTGAGATAAAAGATGAATCCTCGGGTTGATAAATTAATGTTGAAATAAGGCTATTTTTAGACATCTTTAGAGCCCAACATTTTGGTGTCGTTGCCGGGGAAAAATGTCAAAGGTAACATAGATTGTGCCTATGGAGGATGAGGTATTGAAGACGGAAGGTAAGAAACTACGTAGGCAATAAGTAAGATGCTTATACCAGCACCTACCTCCAGCTGACGCATTAAGAGGTTGCATAGGTGTTTTTTTTTTCTTTCTTGATTTTTCTTTTTTTTGTGTGAAGTGTGTATGACTAAGAAGAAAGATCTTGAAAAAACAAAACCCCCACCAAAAATTACCAAATCCCAGGGCTCGGTGCTCCCTAGAAGAAGCACTTTCATAGACGACATCATCTGAAAAGAAGAATCTCAAGCTTCGGTTGGACCTAGGAAAGGATCTACCCGAATCCCTCAGGTGGCAGTTTCACCAACTGCAGCCCACGCCGAGATTCAAAGAAAAATTGAAGGGGCTGAGAAAAGCTTTCAGAGCACATATATTCCACCCCTCAACCCTTTAGAAAATGGAAACTCTTGTAATCTAGAGGAATGGGAAGGAGAAACCAATGGGATAGCTATTACAGACCCACCACCCAATCCTGAATATCTTGTGAAAGAAGAAGGCATACCCGAAATCCCAGATAGAGGGAGTGCAATCAAATCCCCTAGAGGATCAGATAACCAATCAATTCAAATAAAACATCCAGATCAAGAAATCCCTAAATATTTCTGGCATATTTTCGATCAAATGGCACAACCAAATCCACAACGTCCCCAAACTTCCACTTTGGAATATATGATAGTTGATCCAATCGCCAATGCCCCCATGAAGGTAATTCCCCTACAAAACTTGCCAACCTTTCATGGATTAATCTCAGAAGATACGAACGCATTCTTATTTGAATTTGATGTCCTATGTAGAGGGTATGATTACACCTTTGAACCCCAAAAGTTAAAATTGTTCCCCTCCACTTTGAAAGGAGCATCTCTACGTTGGTTCATAGGATTAGGGGGAGGAACTATAAACTCATGGGATGAGATGAAACATGACTTCTTGACAAAATATCAAGATTATTATAGAACCAGAGACTTAAAAGATGAAATCTTTCAAATGACTGCAAAAGAAAATGAATCATTAGAAGAATATGTCGAGAGATTTCAATATAATTTACAAAGATCACCCTATGGCATGTTACCAGGTGAAGTACTTAAGGCAACTCTGATTAAAGGTATGAAAGATGAATGGGTAGAAATGTTGAATTTAATGGGGAAGGGTGACATTTATCAAGAAAATTATGATGACATCATCCTACTGTGCATTAGGTGCTCAAGAGGAAGTTCACTGAAAGCTATCTTTAGAAAAGCAGAAGAAGAAACAGAGCCATTATATCTGATGGCTCAGCATCGTCAATAGCAGAATCGATCTCCAAATACACTGCAGGACCCTTACTTTTTCTTCTCTGGACAATATAATCAACAACAAGCTCCTGGTAGCACATGGAAGGGTCAGTCGTTTACTAATCAGAACTGGCATCCCCAACAATACCCACTTGGAAATTCCACTTGGAAAAACCAGCCCGCTGCAAATCCTGCCTGACAGAATCAACCAATTGCAGTTTCCACTTGGCCTAACTCACAATATCGCACCCTACAATATAACTCATCATGGAAAAACTAAAATAACAACATCTACCCTTCACAGTGGCCCAACATGACTACCCAAAACCCAAATTGGAATTATAATTGGCAGCACCCTGTGGGGATAAACAACCAACCCATGGGGATGGCCCCTCAAACTTAGCCTATGTTACAAGAACCACTTTAATTGCCCCAAAACCCACAATCCCAATTGTTCCCTCAACTACCAGCCCAACCTCATCCAAATCCAAATAACAGACCGGCTCAACTCACCCAGATTATGGAGAATGGAGAAGGAGAGACCAGCTCGGTAAGGTGCAACGAACTACGGTTGAGACCAGGATGAATAATCTCTCCTGAAGAAAATAACATTTTTCAAGAGTAGGAGAGTGAAAAAAAACTAGCAATAACACCTTCAACTATGGTAATAACAGAAGAAATTGAGTAGGAGGGAAACACAGTCGAATCACAAGATCCTAATAAGTATGCAACACCCTCCCCTCCATTCCCCGAAATATTGATGATAGCAAAACCGACTGTATATCCCAACTTCGACATTGTAGGGGAAATAAAGAATTTATATATCAATATTCCACTCCTGCAAGCTCTTCAAGACATCCCAATCTACTAAAAAATGATCAAGGAGCTATGTGGGAGAAAGCCCGTCAGAAAAATTAAAAATCCATCATCAACAGTCCGTGTGGTAGGAGCCTTGTCCGATCTAATTTTAGGTATACAAGAACCAATTAAATATGCATATACAGGGAATCCCATAGTGACAGTTCAGATCCATGGGGTGTTCTTTTCCCAATACACTAGTTGATTTGGGAGTAGCCATCAACATCCTGACTATAGAAACCTGCAATACCCTGGGTTTTAACTCATTCGAACCCACCACAATAATGCTGCAGTTAGTAGATCGATCAGTAATTCGACCAGTTGGCACATTACATGATATATCCATCTCCATAGACTCTTGGGAATATCCAACGGACTTTCTCATCATCAACCCAAGAAGTGGACTTGAAGGGAATCCATTGATACTGGGCAGGCCATGACTTGCAACAACAGATGCGTACATAGGATGTCGAGCAGGTAATATGAAAATCACTAGAGGGGCTATCACAAAGAACCTCACTTTATATCCTCCTGCTAAACCAAGTCCAACTTTCATATATCCAAAATTTCCACCACCGCGATACCCAAAGAAGGATTTACGAGCCCCTCTTACGCAAGAAGAAGCCCTCATAATTAAAAACCAACTAGAGGATGATGTAATAAGTGGGTTTATCAATAATCCAGCCACCATGAGCAACCCGACCTGCCAGATGCTCCAAGCTGTTCTAGACTGTGAAGCACAGGGAGACCTGCTGGAATATTTAATGGAACAACAAATTCCAACTACAGCCGTTCATAACAACAAACCCATCGAGATTACACCAGGGAGGTCTCTAAACATCAATGTCAATTTAGATGACCAACAATAGTAGAAGCTAATTCAAGTCCTCTCCAAATACCAACAAGCTTTTGCATGGGAATATTATGATATGAAAGGTATTGATCTGCAACTCTGCACACACCACATTTATGTTGAAAACGATGCCCAGCCTATTCGACAACCACAGAGAATATTGAATCCTCACCTCAGGGATATCGTTAAAGAAGAATTACAAAATTTGTTGGACGTAGATTTTATATATCCCATCTCAGATAGTCGGTGGGTTTTCCCATTAGTGATTGTCCCAAAGAAAAATGGGAAATGGCGCATCTGTTTTGACTACAGGGAACTTAACAAAGCCACTCAAAAAGACCACTTCCCTTTACCTTTTATTGACTAGGTCCTGGATACTTTGGCAGGAAAGAAATTCTTTTCTTTCCTAGACGGTTTTAGTGGGTACAATCAGATTCAGATTGCCCTAGAATATCAAGATAAAACTACATTCACATGCCCCTGGGGCACTTTTGCATACAGAGTATTACCCTTTGGACTTTATAACGCTCCAACCACTTTTCAAAGGGCCATTTTGAGCATATTCAGCGATTTGATCAGTGAAGGACTCAAATTCTATATGGATGATTTCACTCCTTATGGCGACGACTTCGATCAAGCATTGAATAACCTGGAGAAAATACTTGAATGGTGCATTGCGACTAGTTTATGTTTAAGCCACAAAAAGTGTCACATGATGATGAAAAAAGGTGTGGTACTAGGGCATTATATCTCTGCAGATGGAATTAGGGTAGATCCAATAAAAATAGAGGTAATCCTTAATCTACCTACACCACACACACAAACTGAGGTATGTAGTTTCCTTGGCGCTTCAGGATACTATTGTAGATTTATGGAAAATTTTGCAAGAATCGCTGCACCTTTACATGCTTTGACTGGTAATGTAGATTTTCAGTGGTCTAACAAGTGTGATGTGGCATTTGCAGGACTCAAGAATTTGATCTCGACAGCACCGGTATTGAGGGGGCCAAATTGGCAAATACCATTTCACATCTCCACCGATACATCAAATGTTTCCATAGGCATTGTCCTTAGATAGGAGGAGGATAAGAAACCCTACGCCATTTATTTTATTAGCAAGAATCGTAATCCATCTGAACTTAATTATATAGTAACAGAGAAAGAGTTTTTAGCTGTTATACATGCCATCAATAAATTTTGTCATTATATAACAGGATATCTGGTCATTCTGTATACTGATCATTCTGCTATTAGATATTTGGCTAATAAAACAATTACTAATGGATGGGTTAGTCGATGGTTTTTACTATTGTAGGAATTTGATATCACCATCAAAGATCGACCCGAGAGAGAAAACCTTGTCGCAGACTTCCTATCCCGCATACCCAAAACAGACGACTCCTTAACAGTCAAGTATCGATTTCCATATGAGAATTTATTTTCCATTACTACAAGGCCACCTTGGTATGCTGATGTGGAAAATTACCTGGCAGCAGGAAGATTACCGACACATATTTCATCAAGGGAAAGAAAACTGATCGTCCAACGTAGCGCACGATTCGCCTGGATCAATGGATATCTCTTCCATACAGGAGCTGATCTCCAGATCCGTAGATGTGTATGAGATGATGAAATATACAACATACTAAAGGCCAGACATGATGAGCCATGTTGTGGGAATTTTGCAGATCGCAGGACTAGACAAAAAATTCTCCAGATGGGCTATTATTGGCCCTCAATATTCAGAGACGCGAAGAAATATGTCCAGACCCGCGATAGTTGTCAACGGATGGGAAAACCAGGTCAGGTTGATGAAATTCCTTTGAAAGCACAAGTAGTTGTGAAACCATTTGAGATATGGGCACTAGACTTCGTTGGCCCCTTCAATCCAAAGTCAAATCAGAAGGCCTATATTCTAGTCACAATGGACTACATGACTAAATGGGTAGAGGCAGAAGCCTTACCAAATGAAACAGAAGAAGTAGTCATCAAATTTATTTTCAAATTATTCGTACGCTATGGACTACCAAGAGAGGTAATTACTGATGGGGGGTCATAATTTACAGCTCATAGAATAACCACCACCCTAGATAATTACCATATCAAACACATAATTACTTCTCCTTACCATCCACAAGCAAATTGGCAAGTGGAAAGCACCAATAAAGTCATGGAGGCAATCTTGACAAAGACTGTCTGGCTGGCTGGCTGTGAAGGTAATCCAATCACCCCAACTCCATAAATGTTGAATTCTATTGACACTGTACATACTGTATATAATTTTTTTTTTCTGTAGATTTTATTTAGTTTTTTTATTATTATCGACAGTCATTCGAGAAACTCAAAACTAGGGAGGATAACTGTAATGAACTCAATTAGCACTCTTTTCTGTTCCGAACTCCCACTTCATCTCATCAC
Organism: Picea engelmannii; assembly: GCA_009831015.1. NCBI lineage: Eukaryota > Viridiplantae > Streptophyta > Pinopsida > Pinales > Pinaceae > Picea > Picea engelmannii. The sequence continues at coordinate 1,289,859 of ML780342.1, forward strand.
CCAAACCATGTCTTTCGCAGAGAAATGAATGTGTCATGATTCAACAGAAACAATTGGGCAACTATAATGAAATTCATAACATTAACAAACCATCCATTATTTAATTTTGAAATAAAACAACTCATAAATTAATTTAGTTGATGATAAATCAATCTTGAATTCAAGCAAAATACATTGCCACATTTCTAAAAATTACCTATTCAGATGGTTAAAAATGGAACAATTGTTGTTTCTTTTGCACGCCTATTGTTCCTTTGAATGGAACAATTTTTGTTCCTTTTGTGTGCCTGTTGTTCCTTTGAACATAACAATTGTTGTTCCTTTTGCGCGCCTGTTGTTCCTTTGAAGAAAACAATTGATGTTCCTTTTGCGCGCTTGCTATTCCTTTGAATGGAACAATTGTTGTTCCTTTTGCACGCCTGCTATTCCTTTGAATGGAACAATTGGTGTTCCTTTGTCACACCCTCTATTCCTTTTCCACACCTGTTGTTCATTTTGTCATTCCTTCCCTACATTGATGATAAAATGCTAAACCTTTCCTTTGGGGTACAACTTTCACCAAATAATTTTCACCATCATTATTTCTAACGATCTATCATTAGTTTGTGGACTATCTCCCATACCTTATCAAATTGTTTTTTTGGATCACTTTCTTCGAAATATCTTAAACCTTGTTCATAACCTGTAACCACTATAATTCATTTATTTTCCTTATACATACAAATACACTTAAATGATATCTCTCCTTTATAATTAATAAGGAGTCTGCGACACACTTTTACTTGTCATCCTTACACTTCTTTACGCCATCCCTTACTCTTAAGGAGTAGATGAGCCTCCCTTCATACACTTCTTACAAAAATAAATAAATAAATGAAATAAAAAATAAAAATCAATAAAATTTCTTTCTTTTCCCACAAAGAATAGGGGGTCTCATCACGAGCCAACCTACCATGATCATTGGATACTAACCTAAGTGACATTCCCACTATGGCTACCACACTAGGGCAATGGCCTTTGACATTTTCTCATCAAATGACAAGAGGTCTCATCACGAGATGACTTGTTCACTTAAGTTACACTCTAGTGAGTAACATTATCATCATCTGGATACCAAACTAGGATAATGGTCTTTTTTTTCGAGAAAAACTTAAAACTTAAAAATAAAAATAAAATAATATATATATATATATATATTTTTTTCAAAAAGATTAGGGGGTCTCATCACGGGCCAACCTACCACGATCATAGGATAATAACCTAAGTGACATTCCCACTATGGATACCACACTAGGGCAATGGCCTTTGACATTTTCTAGTCAAAGGACAAGGGGTCTCATCACGAGCCGACTTGTTCACCTAAGTTACAATCTAGTGAGTGGCATTATCACCATATGGATACCAAACCAGGATAATGGTCTTTTTGGAAAAGACGATTCAAATAAGTATCAAGGATACAAGCTCATCTGAGGGTTAAAAGGCAACCCTGTCGAGGCTATGGATGCCTGCTGGCAATAGTGGCTCTGCCTGTGGTATGGAAGTTTACCTTAAACACCAAGTTTCTGTGTATCTCTAGATTTCCTTCACTCAATAATGAGGCTATCATTTCAGTTGTATTCAATGACACGGAAAAGTAAAAACATTATGATATGTGGGGTATTATTTAAATGAACAGATTTAATTTATTCGACGTATGTATCCTTAAAGCATTCTTTTGAGTATTGGTATATTTCAATTCCACAAAAGCGAATTAATGTTTAATGATTACCGTTAAAATATGCTGTTTGAAAATAAATCATTGACCCCCATTGGCGGCCGCCGTACAATCATTACTTCTCACCATCAATACCTACACTCATTACTTTTCCCTACGCTGACGGTCGAGGTAAACCTTTATATTAATGAGGGGAGTGGACGCTTGACATGCTTCTCGATAAAGATAGTAATGATTGTAATAAATACCCACATCTGTAAACATTTGTTGTCTTTGATATTTGCTATTTTCAATAATTTTTCCTCCAAGCTGGTCTAACCAAGTCTGCTACCAGGAACGATAGTCGTCCACATTTTCTCACAAAATGGCTGGCAGAGGTGTGCACAGGGAGCCAACTTTACTAAACATTACAGAGAAAGCAAGAGACATCTTGCACCAGTTGGGGTGGACGGAGTACTTCAATTGTCTGCAAGGATACGAAACAAATGTCACGCTTGAATTCTTTCATAATATGCAGGGAGAAAACTCTATGGTACAAGGCATACAAATCTCAGTCACCCTGGAAATATTAGCAGAGGTCACAGGCCTCCCTAACACTGGAATTCAGTTGACAGGAAGATACACAACACTAAAGGAAGTTGTGGAAACTTTCACAGACCCTGGAGAAGAATTGGATAAGAAGGGAAAGGGACTCAATCCCAGTACCCTCATAGAGCCATGGAAGGAACTTGCAGGGATAATTCAGCGGTACATCACTTGTGATGGACAATATGACATAATTCGACCTTGCCACCTCAAATTGATGGAATCTTTAAAACAACGGTTAATACTTAATCTACCTTTCTTTCTAAATCCCATATTACATGAGGTTACCTTAAGAACACAAAATCCAAGGACCCTGTTACTGTTATCAGTCACCACATATTAGTTAAACTGATAAAAAATAAAGCACTGAGTCAAACTCAATTGACCTGGGATAACCTGATTGAGTCCAATAGACCTCCACAACTGGAGCAACCTGAATTATGCCATGAACAACCACCACAGGAAATTGAATATAGATAGGCAGAGGAGACTACTACCCAAAGATAAATCCCATCTCCTCAAACCAAAGCTGAGGCAGACCCTGCCCAAATCGTAGAGGCCCAGACCTCACAAACATAGGCATTAACGAAAAAGAGGAAGAGAGAAACAAATTCCCATACAACCATCATTCAGACAAGAAGACGAAGCAGACGAATTCAGGAAACAACTAAAGCAATTCAGGGTACAACAAAACAGCCTGAAGAACTTCAAAATTCTATAGAATAGTCTCCACGTGAGAATGAATTGGGCAAGTAGAACAAACCTCACAAAGGAATGATCAGGAAGACACCCAACTGACATTAGAACATATGAAAAAACAATTTATGAAGAGCTATGAGGTAGAAATAGCCCAGGTTTTGGGAAGCTTGGGAACCTCAATTGACAGAGGCACAAATAATCCAGGAAAATGCCCAGAACAAGCCTCCTCTTCAAAACCAGTTGAATGTTTTCCTGATATTGAAATGTCTTTTCCTGAGGACAGAGCATAGGAAGAACCTCATTTTGAAACCATAAGTCCTCTTGGAAAAACAAAACATTTGGAAGGAACAGAGGAACAACCATCTGCTAGCCAAAATGAAGAAGACCTTGAGACCTCTCATAAACAAAAATCAACCAAGAGCCATAAGAAAATTAGAAAGTTAAAACAAATAAATAAATTGTTGAATAAAAAGGATAATAAGGTTGAAGTATTAAAGTAGAAGGTGGTTAATCTCAAGGAAATTATTAAGGAATTGAGGAAATAACTAGAACAAGAAGATAAGGCCCACAGAAGAAAGAAGAACAAAAGGGTCAGAATGAAAGGAAGAAACCCTCTTCCTAAAGAGGCAGTCACTACAAATTCTGTAGGGATACAGACAGACCCTGAAGAAATAGTAGTAGAAGAAACAATAGCTCAGAATGAGGAAGAAATTCCTTTAGAAACACAAGAAAATATGACAGCTACAGAAGAAATTGATGCTGAGGTGCAGACATACACCCCGATATTAGAGGAAATAGCTCAACTCCTTGAGCAGAATGCTACCATTAGGATATTGGAGGAATAATTGATGCAGTCTCAACAAACCCTGGTTCAAAGAAGAAATGAGTTACTGACTATGGTAGAGCACCAAGCACTCCAGTCCTAGAAACATAGTGCTATTGTGGATGGGCTAGAAGCAGAGCTTACACAGGTCCAACAAGCATTAACTCAATCCAGGGAAGAGATGGGCGCTATGGAAGAATACCAAGCATCCCAGACTCAAGAATAGGCTGTCACCATTGATAAACTAAAGGCAGAGCTGGGACAAGCCCAACAAGCATTGGCTCAACACCAAGATGAAATGGTCACTAGGGATGAATATCAAAAGATTGTTAAAGAACTGAAGGACATGACAACAATAGAGGGTGATACCTATGCTACGCTCACTAGAGCCCAAGGGAAGATAAAAAGGTACAAACCTAATTAGAAAAAGCTTTGGAGAAAATCAAAGAAATCTGTGATGTATACTTTGATGCTATTAATTGCAGAGCCCCTGCCACCAATTACAATTTATTCTTGCTGGAATGATATCTGTTTTTAAGAGTGAAGGCCATCAGAGAAGGAAAACCTATTTCATTTTCCACTGTACCTGAGTTTATTTCATGTTTCAGAGAGCAGGATGAAAAGGTACAATACTTTTTGTGTGAATTGTACTTTCATAATTTCATTCTGGAAGAAAAAAGGGAAGATAACCCTAGCCCATTCATAGGTGACATACAATTTCAAGAATTTTTGTCATTTACTCAGAACCAAGTTAGATGGGGTAAATCTCATAAAACCTTCCTAAACAGGGAAGCTGGGCTAGATCTCTAGATTAGGGGAGAACTTCCAATTCCTTTCCAGCCATTATGCGACATAAAACCTTTATGAAAAGTGGGGGGAGGGGGGGGTTGTAGACTCCTTAGCCCCTATCCATCTACAAGTTATACGTTCAGGTATCACTCATTTCAGGGAGATTAAGGAGGAAGCTCTTGTTTCTTCTAAACTGAGATGGGATGCATCCTCCAGTGAAGTAAAGAGTAGGGAACCCTTTGGGTATAGGAATTTCTTTGCAACTACCTTCATAATAGAGAGGTATTCTAGATTTCTCCAAGAGGAAGGGCCTACTTGGATTGGGTGCAGATATAATCCCCCTATCATCTAGTTCCCTCCAGAGAGTTACCAAAAATATTATCAAATTAACAAGAAAAGGGAGGATGCTGCTTTTGGAGAACTCAAAAGAAGCAATGGGTTTAGAAGGCCTAGTGAACCAACCTTTCCATCTTACAACATTACTGCTTTACATGTAAAATCTCAGCTTGCATGAGGACATGCAAGAATGTAAGTTGGGGGGTATGTTAGGTTATGAAAAAGGTATAAATATCTTCCTTTTTCCCATATTTCATGATGTCATATTGATTGACTTTTCGATTATTTAGGAGCAAATAGAATAGAAAATGAATAATATACTCTTTAGCGTTATTGTTGAAGTTAGATTACATAGATCCTAAATATGATTGGAATTGTCTGGTTTTATTACAGGATTGGTTAAATATTGTCAAACCTAATATAGCAAAGGAAATATTGGAGATGCACAAGCTATTGGAGGTTGAAGACTTTATGGCGCAAGGCAGTTTTGAAGATGATCGAGTTGCTTATATTGTAATAGTAAAGCAATCCTAATGATCTCTCAATCCTTAGGATAGATTAATTTACCCAGATTATTGTAATATATAAGGGGTAAATAGATCTTGAAAAGGAGAAGAATTGCACCTAAGAACTCAGAACTTAGAATTGCTATGCGTTAGCAGTTTTTGTAAAATGTTGTACCAACTATGAAATCAATAGAAGCTTCAAGCGGTTTTATCATTTCTACATACTGAATTTCAAATAACAGTGCTTCTAAGGACCAAGGGCCCAGTCTAAAGGAGCTATTGTTCGACCTGTAATTGTATCAGTTCAATTTCTGTTTTGTGATTTGATTCTCTTTTACAGTAGTTAAATGAATGCATAAGTGTGTTGATGATTTCGTGTCGATTGCAAGAGATATATATTCCCTGAAGCATTAGATGATTGTTGTTCCAATTCCTATTACTGATATTTGATGCGTGACAGTTCCTCATAAGTTCACATTTGTTGTTCCTTTCATTTAGTTTACATTTGTTGTTCCTTTCACTTAGTTTACATTTGTTGTTCCTTTTACTTAGTTTACATTTGTTGTTCCTTTATGTTAGAATATAGTTGTTGTTCCTTTCAATAGACATACGATTGTTGTCTCTTTTCGACTAGATTACAATCTCTGTTTCTTTCCATAGATAGAGTAATTCGCCTTTTTATTTCCAGCAATTTGAGTCATAATAATAGTCATTTATGAAAGTCTTTATCTAGATTCAATTACTGCTCTTAAAATGAATTCAATAGATTAATTAGTTCCTTTCCACTGCACAACTTTAGATTTCAATTCCTAGAATCTTTAATGAATGTTTGAGGAACTTGATTGTTGATAAACTCGGATTTTCTTTAACTACACGAGTTTAGCCTCTACAAGCTATCTACATAGACTTTGCCGATATTCTTTGAGATAAAAGACGAATCCTCAGGTTGATAAATTAATGTTAAACTAAGGCTGTTTTTAGACATCTTTAGAGCCCAACACTCATCCATGCTCAATTTATCGAGATCTTCTCTTTCTTCTAGGGATGATATTTTAGAATCAAATATCATAGTAAGAGACATCGATACCTTTTGAACTACTCTTGATTCATCAACTTCTACTCCCAATCCTTTAATAGTATTAACTATCTCATAAACTCGTAGAAGGTAAGAATCATCTTCAAATGCTCAAAATTAGCTCTAAAAATTTGAAGCTTAGCTCCCTTTACCTTGGTATCTCCTTCATAAATATTTTGAAGTTTATCCCAAAGATCCTTTTCACTATCACAATGCATAACTTTGACAAATACATAATCAACTAGATTGCTCATAATAATATTTTTATCTTTTGAGTTGTTTTCTCTGAGCTTATTTCCATCTTTGTCAGTTGGGGGAGTATTTGGTTTTGTATACCCATCTACTACTGATTTCCAAACATAAAATCCATGTTCCTGTAAAAAGTTTTTTATCCTTTTATTTCATAATTTATAGTTCTACCCATCAAACCTTGGTGCTCTAATATTAGCGTATTCCATGATCTCCTTCCAATGATTATACTGCTTTCTGAAGGACCCGCTCTGATACCAATTGTTGGAATACTGAGAAGGGGGGTGAATCAGTAATAGTACTTTTTTTTCTTTAACCACAATATAAATATTTAATGATATTCAATCAACATTCAATATAGCATCAATACCATAAATAAATGCATAAACAACACATAAACAAAGTACACCAAATTTTTACGTGGAAACCTAGTGCATGAAAAAACCAGAGAATGTTTTTCTTATTTATCAAAGAGTACATTCATTGGAAGAACCAACTTTCTATTTCTCCAGCTACAATTGGAAGGAGGCTCCAACCCCCTATTTACATGATGCAACCTGAAGGAAGCTCCAACTCCCTAGTTTTCTGGCTCCAACCGCCTTTCCTTTCCCCATCCAACTTCCCTGACATATAAATGTAGACAAATATGTCACTACATATGCGACTATAAATGATAACCTGTTGCTGCCTCTATCCCTGATACCTCTGTTCCTGCTACTAACATCAAAATATCATCAAGATTTCAACCACTTATTTCGTATGCCAAAATCCATAAGAGAATTCTGCAAATCAATAGATTATTAATTACTGAGACATACATGTTCCTGAATTCTTCAAAAAAACACCCTGACATACTCATGAAGACATACCTTTACCTTGAAACTGAACTGAGTTCCACATCCCTGATCTTCTTGGACTTTTCCTCACAGGTCCACGGCTGTCCTAACTGGAGCCCACGAGTATCTTCACTTTTCCTCATTGAAGCCCGCAGATTTCCATGCTTTTTCTCATTATGGACTACACATATACTCAAGGAGTTCCAGTATGAAATCCCTTCTGCTTACTCTCAGCTCCTGCAAATTCCTTACTTCACTTGACTTATTTTACCTTGACTCATTGCCTCAAATCTACAACCTGTATCCTCAAGAGTGATTCATAGAAGTGATTTGCAATGGACTCTTCTCTATGTTATATAAGAGAAATTGATCAATGACATGCAACTCACAAGCAACCTGTTATCTTCTGTTACTCTTCTTTGATTTTCTTGTAATAATTAATTATCTCTCCAATAATTAATTATTCTTGCAATAATTAATTATTCCTGCAATAATTAATTATCTTATGTTTACTTCCACTTTACTTCGACATGCAATAATTAATTATCCCTCCAATAATTAATTAATATTTTTCTATAATTAATTAATATTTCAACAATCTCCTGTTGCTACCACTTTGACTGGTCAAGCTTCTTGATGATCATCCAAATTCACAGAGCCATATCTCCTCAACCACGAGGAACTAGGTGGCGTACCATACATCACCATAAATTGGCATGATGCATACTATCCATCTATGATAGTCTTATCTGCAAGTATACTGATTGTTGGTTAACTCTTTCTTATTCTTCTATTCTGTCTGCGTTTATTGACCTAGGGTTCATTTCTATACGGGTTTCCAACAAAGCCTCTAAAACTATCGGCCCTCCTGGTAAACTAGAAGGCAACATAACACACAGCATGCGCTGCATAGTCTCACCCGAGATAACTTTAATGGGTGGTTTTAAGACTCATGTGTTTACAGCCTAGGATTGAGTGTGAGATATGAGAACTGTATATGGAACCATTATTATAACTGTAAATGCAATATACTTTCATTTGCGAATAAGCAGGAAATATAACAAATAATTCATTAAGAATAACAATAACTGCTGAAGACGATAAATATACACATGCATTCATCACACAACATAGATGTTGCCGTGGTTCACCCCCTCCTGGGCTACGCCCACAAAGATCTGTCTCTTGGCTCTTTTATTATAGTATTTCCACATCTACAATGCCACGCGCGTTACAATTCCTCCCAGTTGGGTAAGATCTATGTGAGGTGAACTATATCACACCAGGATCCTCATCCTATGATATAACCCTCAAGATCTACCCTCCTTTGTCTTCTCTATCTCAAAAAATTATACAAAATAGATCATATAGCAAAATATCACATATCGGCTCACTACAACAACTCTTTTTACAATAACAATAATAACCAGACTTCGAACCCTTCCGAAAAAAACAACAATAATCAAACCCCCTCACATACCTAAGTATCGCTATTTATACGTTTTTGTCTCTTCAAACATTAAAATACATTACCAAAACCCTAACCCTAGCTTCACTAGGTCTTCTTTTCATGCATGTGTGTTGTTCTTCCTTCCAGCTGTCACTTTCCTCGTGCATGCTTTCTTTCCCCAAAACACCTTTCTTTTCTGCTTTGGCTTTCCTACAACAGGACCCCAACACTGACATGTGGCTCTTCCCGAACCACCTAAAATTTGTGTGCTTCCTTGATCTCCTTGGTGATCGCTTGGAACTTTTCCTTGAGCTTTGATGCCTGTGTCTGTGCTTGCACAATATTCTCCTTGAGTGTGTCCACTATCTGGATTGTGATTTCATCATTGATCAATTCCACGCACTCTGCTTGGGTTTGAGCTATATGTGTCTTGGCTACCTCTGCCTATGCTAGGACTTGTGTTACCCTCTCTTGCAACGGTTCCATTTGAGCCTGACTCTCTTGTTTCTATGTTTGCATAATGGTGAGCTCTGCCTGCAATTTCTTCGTGTCATGCACCCCTTTGACGCGTTCTGTGATTGGCATTTTCTTCTTCCTTTTCTTGAGGTATTGGATCGATGCATTGATCCTTTCTTCTCCTTGTCCCAGTTTTGAACCTGTTGATCCTCATCTAACCTTGTCCAAATCTGTGTTGCTTTATTAAACAAGTCAGATGTTGTGCTGACCTATTGCTCCATCTCCTGCAGCTGCGTTGTTGCTTCCTACTTCCCTTGCTCCATCACTGCTGGTGGAGTGGTGGGTGTGAGATAATCTTGGAGATTCTTGATCTCCTTATGATATTGATCGATTTCTTGTGCAATATGATAAATATTTTCGACTACTGTGATTCCATCCACCTGCATGGTCTTTGGAATCTTCTCGTATGTTCCTGTGACTTTTTTCTCCAATCCATTCCTGTGCTCCCTTTCCTCTTGGGTTTCGAGCCTCCCCTGCTCATAAATTATTTCCAGCGCATCTCTCTTCTTTGTTTCCTGTTGCAACTTGACTAAGTCTTTACATGCGCAAGACTGTACCTCGTGGTTTACGCTAACCTGCAACTTGTGTAGTGCCCTGGATGGCATCCACGTCAACAACAGTTGGATTTTGATTAAGTCCTTCAGGGGTGTCTGCCCCATGATCTCGTCCATGCGCAACATACTGGGTGTGATGTGGAATGTTTCGTTCGGCTGCAGTATCATATGGACTAGATCTCATTCTTCTTATTCCACCCTTTCCTCTGTCTTCGGTACTGATGACTCTATTCCCCTGTTGCTACCCGCGACCTGCATTTCCCCAATTTTCTTGAGGAACTACCGCATGTTTTCCAGATCCTCTTGAATCCTGCCTCTGTGGTGTGCAACATGGTCAAAATACTCGGCTAGACAATCCTGGACCATTTGGGATATCATTTCCCCATCATCATCCATGATTGTATACTCTGGAGGTGTTTTTTGGGCCTTTGTTTTCTTGCGCACTCCTCATGTCTGTGTGGCTAGCCTCTTATTTCCCCTAGGTTCATGTGATTTGGGACTTGCGGTGGTCCCTTACATGGTCTCTACCTACTTCTGCTACTCTTTGGTCAGCTACGTGTTATCCTTCTTCCCCTTCTGGGTCCCCGTCTTCACTATGCCTTCATTTGTCTACGTTTTTTTTTAAGACCCGTCCAACGTTTCTTGGGCACTTGGATTTCCTGAGGCTGCGTTTCTCCCTGCCCTACCTCTTCTTCTGCTGTTCTTTCTAGAAATTCTTGGGTGAGTACTGGAATCCTCCATTCATCTTCCTAGACTTTGATCACCAGGTCGATTTTTCCCCTATGTGATACAATAGCGCATCTGTAGCCATTTTTTATCGGGATCCTTCCTCACCTGTATCCATATTGTGTGTCATGTGGCCTTGAAGTTGGCGATGTCCCTAAACCGCACGTCAGCCTGTGGTGTGATCCTCCACATGTTGGAGATGTCTTCCTGCAGGTCGTGTAGGTATCCTTCAAATATGGACCCGTTGATACTTTTGTGCCTAGAATTTGATGTATCTCTCAACAATAAGTATATTGCTCCCTAGTTTAGTTTGGGTTTGGTGCAAAAAGTTACATACCTTGGTTCTCTCCAACCCATAAAGGCTATTAGCATGATTAACCATGAATAGTGAAACTCTATTCCTAGATTCTACACATCCTTGCAGTCATCCAGGAACAAGTTCAAGAGATACAATGCCCAACTCACTATGGTGCCTTCAGTGCATTGAGCTGCAACTGTGACAACTCCATTTGAAAATTCCTCCCTGCGGCATTTTCTCAACAACTTATAGGATAAGATTTTTGCGCCCGGTTGTGTTGTGGCATCGTTGATCCTTTTGATAATGATTCCTCTTGTCCCCCTTTCGGTGCCATACTTCTTCTTCATCTCTTCTGTTATCACCTTCTCCTTGGCTTTGTCATACAAAAACTACGTGGGATCCATGCCCCGAGATGGAAATCCTGTTATGTTCGCAATAATCTCTACATCTATTAAGACAAGCTTGTCCAACCAGATGTCCCCGCCATGTGTGACTGCTAACAACTGTTTAATGTATGTGCTGGCATATTGACCTCTGCCAAAATGTGGTAGGTCCAACAGACCTAAAATTCCTGTTTTTTACAACCTTGTTGCCCATTGGAGTGGTTGATCAATCGGTTCCCCAACCCGATTTGTGCTCACAGTCTCTAAGTATACCCTCTTTGCAAGTTCCATAAACTTGTCTATGTCTGCGACATCATGGTCTGAGTATTTGAGCTTCCCTATATGACCCAACAAGTCTGGTTTCACAAGTACCCCATCTGGTATACGTGGTAGAATGATTGTTGTGACAAGTGGCTTGCGAGGTGACTTGGGTACCTACTGCTTGTCTTTCTTAGGCATCGATGGTTGGCTCAAAGTTCTAGTGGCTTTGGGTTGTTCCTCAGAATACCATTCCGGCCAACCTGTGACATCCTCTACTTTTCCTTCCAGTGTGTGGTATGGGATAGTGGTTTGAGACTCATATGGCTCAAATGATGCTTCCATATTCGACGTTGTTCCATTGACTTTTGGAGTTTCTTCAGTGTTCTCTGGTTGCACCTCCTTCAGGGTTTCTGCATCCTGGTTCGACGGCTCTGACATGGTTTATGTGTTATGGTTCGATGACTCCTGTACTTCTGTTTGTATATCTGTATTCATGCCCTCTAGTGTTGGTTGTTGGGTTTCTTCCACTATCATCGTGGGGTTCATTGGTGTTGTTTCTGGAGATGGGGTTTCATTGACATTGACGATCTTCGACGACTGTTGTTCACCTTCGTCCAAATGTACTCATGACATGGTTTTAACTCTGGTTTTTTTGGTAGTCTGGCTCGCTTATGCTGGCTTTGGTGGTGCCATGGTGGTGAATGTCGAACGTTTGATGGGTTTTAAATCTCTCTATGACCTTTGTGAACTTGGATATGTTCTCCTTAAACTCTATCACTCTCTGTCTATTCTCCTTTCACAAATGGACTATTTTCTCTCGCATCTGTGTGTTGTATGGGATTCACATGAAGATTTTCGAAGACGCTTCTTTAATTGTGGGTTCAATGCACCTCCGATGGTTTCGTACTTTCCATTACTCTGCCTTGGCATCTCCATTTGGCGCAATTAATGTGGTGTCCTATCGGTCCTTTCCATCCTTTAATTATGCCTACAACGTCTTGTCGTACTGCGTTTGCCGACTTTCCTTTCCCCGCTTGTTTCCATCGTGACCTAGACATTGTCCTTATATTCACCAAGTTTGTGTTCCTAAGTGTGAATGCCCTTTATTTTTCCCATGCACTGTGCTTCTATTGGTTCTTTTGGAATTTTTTTTTTTTTTTTTTTTTAACTGCACAGTGGGTGGTCGACTGTCCTTGTACAACTTTAGTCAGCTCCCATTGATCATCCCTCTGAGTTTTGTTCTTGATAAAACTCTCAACTATACAGCTCCTCCATCTGTGACATATTTTACTTCGTACGGTCCTAGCCAATGCATTCTTATCTTTCCTGGGTGATGAAATGATTTGTTGTCATACATCAATATTAGATCTCCTTCCTTGAAAGTTTTCTTCTTGATGTGCTTGTCATGCCAAGATTTGTATCTTGCTTTCTAAACTTGTTGGTGGAACCTTGCTAAGATCTAGTCTTCCTCCATGGTCATTAATTAACTTAGTCTCTTCTGTATTGTGCCTCATTATGTCATATGTGTGATTGCGGCTACGTGCAAGCTTGGTACTAAAAATTCCAATGGCACCACTGCTTCTTGGCCATAGACCAGTTTAAATGGCATGTGCCTTGTCAAATTTTTGCACATAGTTCTGTAGGCCCATAATACTGTTGGTACTTTGAGGATCATTCGTCCCTATTGACGTTACAGATATTTGTCAGCACGTTCTCCAGGATTTTGTTAAATGCTTCCACTATGCCATTTGCTTGTGGGTGATATGGTGTGCTCTTCTGATGATGGACTTCAAAATCTTCAGTCACAGTGCTGATGGTGGTGTTTATGAAGTGTGTGCCTTGTTCACTCATCAAAACCTTTGGGCACCAAAATCAAGTGATTACTTGTTCAAATAAGAAGTGTGCTTCCATTTTTGCATTGCAATCCTTCACTGGTGCGAATTCCACCCATCTTGTTAGGTACTCCATCGTGGTAATAATGTACCTAGCTCCTGTTCTTTTTGCTGGCAGGTTGATTGGTCTCACAAAGTCTATTGCCCACTTATCGAATGTCTACAATGTTACTTGTGGTCATAATGTCATCTTGTCCCTTATGTTGGGTCTGCCTACTCTTTGACAGAAATCGCATCTTTGATAGTACTCCTTCGAGTCTCTGTGAATCGTCGGCCACCATAGTACTGCACGCAATACCTTCTGCGCGATAGCTTTTCCTGCATAATGCCCTCCTACTATTCCTTCATGGGCTTCTGCTAAAACTCGTGGTCTTTCATGTTCTAGCACATATCTTCACAAGATGCTATTTGCGCCCATTTTGTATAAGTGTCCTGCAATCAATTGATAGTCGGAAACGCATAATACCAGGTTTTTCTTCTGCGCGGTGTTATATTCTTGCGACGCAGTACCTGTGCTCAAGTACTGAATGATATCTGCGAAGTGTTCATCAGCAATATGGACTGAAAATAACTGTGCATCTGGGAATTTTTCTTTTAAATTCGTAGGATCTTCTCCATTTGTGACTCTTGATAGGTGGCTAGGTCCTGCATTCAATTTTCCTAGCTTAACTATTACTTCAAATTCAAATTCTTGAAATAGTAGTAACCAACGACAAATTCTCCCCCCTAACAATGGCTTGTTGTCTAGGTATTTCAAGGCTGAGTGATCTGTGAACATATTAAAGTGTTTCCCTAAAAATTAATGTCTGAATTTTTGCAGTGCATAGACCATAGCTAGGCCTTTCCTTTCCATAGTGTTATAGTTCTGCTCCGATTCTGACAACTTTCTGCTCGCAAATGCTATCAGGTGATCCAAGTATCCCGCTCTTGGTTGTGCCAAGATAGCTCCAAGTGATATGGATGATGCATCTACATGGACATGAAATGTATTCTCCCAGTTTGGAAATACTAATATTGGCGCGGTGACCATATTTTCCTTCAGGGTATTTAGACCGTGTTGGCACTCGTCATTCCACTGAAAGTTTTTATCCTTTCTTAACATATTTTCCATTGGTGTAGTAATCTGGACGTACCCTTTGATGAATTTCCTATAGTATACTATGTGTCCCAACGTCTCTCTTAGCTGACAAACTATTTTAGGTGGTGGTAAGTTAACAATTACTGCAATCTTTGTAGGATCTACTAATAAACCTTGTTTGCATACTATATGGCCCAATAGTATCCCAAACGGTGTTTCAAATATGCATTTCTTTATGTTCAATGATATCTTGCACTGCCTACATCTTTATAACATCAGGCGTAAGACTTCTACATGGTCTTTCAACAAAATGTAGACTGTCCAATCATCTAGGTATACTTCTAGGAACTGATGGATGAATTATTTAAACATGACGATGACTACTTGTTGTTGGGAAAAAACACCCTACGGACTAGCAAATAGAGTTCAAACTTTGCATGCAGATATGACCGAATAGAAATCACCTTCTACCTTCATCCCTAGATTTAAATCCCCTTTTCTTAGTCAATGCATGGAAAGATCAACCTACCTTGTTACCGGCGTTTGATGTCGATCCTCCGTTGTGCTTGATCACTTGTTCGCTATGCTCCTTCCAAAGCTGACTTGCATTCAAGACAAGCAACAACTATGCATGCATGCTACTAATATACTAACGGGTTAGAAATCAAACATAAACTAATCAATATCATAAATAGTTCATGAATTGGGATGGGAAAAGCATTCTCTTTATTACTTAAAATGAGTCAACTTACAAAAAGTTGAGACAGACCACCACTCCTTGAACTTGATCCTGGGCTCCTCTTCTTCTGTCCTTCAAATACTTTGCTTTAAATCTCCTTTGGAATTAAGAAAGGCTAAAGGGTTGGGACAATGGAATACGTATATGGGCAGAGTTTATTTTCTATATTTTTCCTTCTCTCAAATGGTACCCCTACCCCTTCTTTTATAGGCTAGAAGGAGCTAGGTATTTGGACGAACCCTCGGCCATGCATGGCCAGGAGTTTCAGTTAACTCACCCATAGATTTTTGTTCCATCGACAACTTTCCTTTTTTCATGCTTTAGTAGGTACACGTGTGCTGTTTTGAGCTAGCCAGCGTGTACACACGTGCGGTAATGGGTTAGGGCACTTGGGCCTTTACACAAGAGTATTTTCAAAGAGTTGTTCGGTAGTGTTTTTGGAAAAGAAAGGATATGAGTTGGCTTGATGCCATGTAAGCATGTGTGGTGCAATTTAGGGTTATAACACTACTCTGGAGAATATTGCTAGTGCATTCTTCAGTCCAAACGACATGAATGTGTATTGGTAGGATCCCCATTTTGTCACAAACATGGTCTTGTATCTATCTTCCTCTCCTATCTTGATCTGATGGTAGCCTGAGAATCCATCAATGAATGAGTAAGCTTCATGTCCACCTGAGTTCTCTAACACTTCATTCGTGAAAGGTGTAGGGAATGGGTCATGTAGACATGCATCATTCAACTTCCTCAAGTCGATGCATATCCTTATCCCTCCTTGTTTCTTGTTCTGCACTACCATCGGGCTTATCCATTTTGATTCTTCGACCAGTTCTATGATTCCAGCTTCGAGCATCCTGTCGATCTCAACTTTGACTTTCTGCTTATATATTAGGTTTAGTCTATATGGTCATTGTCTGATCGGTCTCACTTCAGGTCTGAGTGGTATCTTAATTTCTCCTATCCCTCCGTCTATACCCTTCATCTCTGTAAATGTTGTGAGAAACAAGTTTCTATACTCGCGCAATAACTCTGTTATGCTTTCCACTATTTTCTCATCCTAGTAATCTCCAATGCTGGCCATTTTGGGCTGCTCAACTGTCCCAATATTGACTTTATTTACTTTGATCGACGCGATAATAAATTCTGATTCTATAGGTGGTCCCTCCACTTCTCTTTCTCCTTATTCTTCCTCAATCTGAATATCGTGCAGATCATCTTCATTTGGTGCTTCCTCTTGCACATGGTAACATGAAAACAATTCTTTGATTGTCTGTTTGTTCCACTGTTGTTCTTCTATGATCAGTTCTACTTCTGGTTATTTGATGAATATCACTCCTCTTATCTGTTTAAGCATGACATCTATGTTGGGGTTCTCATGCTCGAATGAGAAAGTGACTGTAAAATTCTATTGCAATGTCGTCCAGGTCACAGTTCCCTTGTGCAATTCCTGGCCTGTATACCAGTTTGCTGGTATGCCCTCTAGAGTGTGTATGAAATGATGAGGCCATTCCTCTTGGGGTGTCAATTTCCACAACTTTCTACACTCCTCCAAGTGTTCCTCTAGTGCCCCTTGTCCATCATACTTCTGATTTTTTTTTTTTTTTTCTATTCTACGCTGAACCTTATGTGTAGTAACCGCTTACATTGGTACCAATCTATGATTGTCTCTTTGTGTGCACCCCACCATCTTGTAGGTGTGGCCTTGAGTTCTATATCAAGTGATAACAACCTTTGATTCTCTAAAATTGCATCTTCATACTGGTCCAAGAATGTTTCCAAATCATTTATCCCGTGGAAACTAGGTGGTTCCCTAATTTTTGTGTCGACCCATCTTATTGCACGATCTATTCTTGCACATGTTCTCGCGGAAACTTCGTGTAGCCATTTTTTCCAGTTTTCCAAACCGATATATGAATCTGTTGCACATGAATTAATGCTCCGCCAACTGAGTATCCCATTTGCAGTTGGGTTTATGTAATCCTCATCACGCGTAGTTGTTCTATACAACTGGCTAATTTCCTCTAAGTCTAGACAAGTGGGCTCTATGAACCTCTCCCCTTCTGATGGATCTAATGGCACGATGACCTTGTATTCTCCTGAATCAAATGTCATTTTCCAGGTATTCAAGTTGAGTATGGCCTGATTCTCAAATGCCCAATCCAAACCAAGCAACACTAGGTAAGGTGTTGTGTCATCCACTATTTCAATGACTTCAAAATATTCTTTAGTGCACACTCCATCTAGGTCTACTGTCACTCCTTTCAGTCTACCGATTGGTAGGACTCTATGTTGGTTTTCCAGTTTCAATTGAACATGTGAGTATCCTAATGTGGGCTCTCCCATGCATTGCCATGTCTTCTTTGGTAACACATTAAATTCAGATCCTAGATCTAGTATGATATCTCCCATGTTGAAATCTCCAATGTTTGCATTCAGTCTAAACTCCCTACTAGTTCTTCTTCTTGTGTGTAGGTGATTGACTGTTTTTGGTTCAAGTTTTCCTTCTGTCTCGATGCTACATTTTTCTAGTATGTTTTGAAATATTTTCATAGATGATGGATCCTTTAATACTTTTACACATGATTGTAAAAATCCTTTGATTGTACTTACTTGTCCCATGATTTGCATTTCGTTGGTATGATCCAATACGGGAGGCATTTCGTACTCCAATGCTTCCATGTTTTGTTGTGCGATTGAAGTCGATGCCATGTATTCCTTATGAAATTCTTGTCTGGCCTCCTTAAATATTTCCTTCTTGTTCTACGTGTCGAACTCTTTCCTTGGTTCAATGTTCTTCTTTACCCACTGGTTTTGCATTGGCTCTTGTTGACTGACGTCGTTTCCTGTTTTCGCTCTTCCATGAGTAACTATATTGATGTTTCGTCTTTCATCCCTTGCTTTGGCTGAAATCCAATGAACATTCTGATTTTTCTGGTTCCTCTTTTCCTGGATATTTACTAATAGTGTCGGACATTCCTCTGTATCATGGTCCGATGCACGACAGTACAAACAAGTTTCTAGTGGAAGAAAACATTCTCTTGCATAATGTCTTGGTTGTTGACAATTATGACATACCACTGGTCCTCTACCTTGTCTGAAACCTCCTCTAGCTCATCCTCCACCTCTGTAGCCTGCTCGATCTCCTCTCGACGCATTATACTGAGGCACCTGATTAAACTGTGTGGTATTGTACTGAGGCTGTGTCATGTTGTACTGTGGTTGCACGTTATTATATGGTTGATGTGCAATATTGTACTACTACTGCCCAATGTTGTATGGAGATGGAACTTGATTAAACTATGGTGTGGCTTGCCCAATCATCATTTCTACTTACACTCTATATGCATATAATGTCCTCTCTCTCATCAACTCCATAGTCCTACAATATTTGTCATCATGGCCCAGTGACTTGAAAAAGTTGCAATATGAACTCTTTGGGACTGTTAGGTATTTCTGCATCATTGTGTAGTGATAAGGGCCGTGACCCAGTTTCTTATAGATTTTGCACCATAGTCATTATATTGGTAAGGATTTGGCATTCTTGCTGCCATATACTGCATGAATGTCAGACATTCATTCTTGTGGTGTCCTTCCATCCGACATGTAATATACCAAATGACTTCTCGTTTTTCTTTGTTCTTATTCTGGTTCAGCTAAAATGTTAAGTTCTTTAGATCCTCCTTTAGTTCTTTGATAGTTGGGTCTGTTTGTTGATATTGGTTTTCTTCCAGTTGCAGGTCTGCCTGCGTTTGGAAATTTTGTTGTTGCAATGGGTATTTTAAGTGTGGTAGAAATGAGTTGACAAACAGGTGCCAATGCTGCATATCGGTCATGAGATATTTCAACTTTCCCTTCAGTTGTTTGAATCTCTGATCAATTTACCAAACAAATTCTCTAGGTTTCTGTCAGATTTCTATCATCTCATTCATGTATTGATCCTCTGAGCTCAGCTTCTGGAACTCATTTATCAATAACTTCATAATGTCTATCAGTCTCCTTGTCGTCCTAGGGGCATTGTTTGTGTCTAAACTCATGTACCAGTTGTTGATGGGTCTCAAATCCCTTAACTCAATAGTAGGAACCAAACCCACCACCGAGGCCCAATTAGACTCTACAACGTTGAATATGGAATGGTTCTCTAGATATTGTGATCCAACCAATTTATTGATGGGCTTTGTGTTTTCTTGTGAAGTCTATTTCTTCAGTTAGGACTGTTCTCTTTTGTATTTTCTCTTGGGTGGGGTTGGTATGAGAGATGAAATCCAATATGAACCAACTTGACAACTAACAGGATTAAGTTTTAAATACCGGGGAAGAGGCTGAACTTGGGATAACCCATTTCTCAACATGAAGACAATGAATTTATACCACATGCCTAGTACTAATACATTAACCATGTGAGCATCCAATTATTGTCTGAGAAACTAATTATCAGAAAGAAATAACATATGTAATAAGGTAATGGAAAGAAAAATAATTCATCTACCATAACCATTCATCACATAATAACACAACGATTTATTTTCATCTTTAAAGCAAAGAACATCAAAACATTGCACCAGATAACTTGAAAACATAATTAATTACTCTTACTCATTACTGCATCATTCATGAAAAATGATAGGAAGTAGTTATTCTCCAAGTCCAATCACATGCATTTGATGAAAATAGGTTGTCTTTGGTCCATAAGGACTTCTCAATTCCTAGTAGTCTCAAAATAATTCTTAACAAAAAAAAGGAAAGAGTTCTTACAACAACCATCAATCCTTGACTAATTGGTCGATGTCTTTATTTATAATATAAAGTTTAACTGAAATTAACGACTAAGTGCAGTTTAAACAAAACAAAAATTGCCATGTGGCATTATCTTCTAACAGTTTCTTTAATAGTCCACCCGAGATATTTCTTGGAAAGAGTGACTTCTCTCATATTCAAACCAACTGATAGACAGTTCTTCACAAGTTTGGGCCCATGGAAATCTATGTTGTTCCATAAAAGCCGCATATATTCCCCTAATGTCCACTGCATGCGCCCAGTACTTTACTAAACTGGAGTTCAACTGTTGTAGCATGGTTCGGGCTCTAATTGGATGTTCTGCGAATTGTTGCACTTGCCCTGGCATCACATCGGTTATCTTTGCGAACTCTTCGGTCCATAGCGAGTCTTGTTCGACATGCAACTTGACCACATCACTTAGGTTGGTAAATTTATCAGGGGTGCCGAACTCAGGGAGCCTGATATCTTTCATCTCTCTTTTGACTCTGCTTCAGTGTTTCTTTCGAGTTCCTCGACGAGATCACAGAGCGAGCTTTGTTCAGTAATTGGGGAATCTTTCCTACAATCGTGGTTGAGATAGTTTAGTGATCAAGTAATATAATATAAGATACAAACAAACATAATAGGTCGATGCATACCTGTGGAGCTCATTAGTCTTGATCGTTTAATACTTATGTGATCCTAGTTTCTCCTTTGAATGACCTGTGATGTCTTTGTCCATGTCGCCACTCCTCTTCAGTTTAAATGAGTTACGTCAGCACGCCATAGTGTGAAAAATCAAGTACGATGGATATGAGCGTCGGAACCATCATAGTAGTTTCTCAACCTTTGGGGCCGGGAAAAGATGCCGAAGTCGAGTGTGCGCATGTATGCTCCCAAAAGTTTGGATACCGTAATAAGGAAGTTTTTAAATGACTCCAGAATCTATATCACCAAGTGTTTCAACTATTATTTGTCAATAATGGAAGCTGGGGATTTTAAAGAGATTGAATCATCGTACCGTACATTCCTTGCAACTCCGATTGGTGACATTTTATGTGTTCTAGATTGCATCCGTCGAGCAACTGTGATGCATTAAGTCTTCAATACATCCTATTGCGAGGCGTGAGTGTTCTTTTGGAACACTCTATTTCTCTCCTTCATTTTGCTATATATTCTAGGAGTTCTGTGGGGAATTCTATGCATATGCCGAGTTTATACCCTTGTATCATTGGTCTTGCGAGTTTATTATGGTGAAATTCCGTGTAGTATTCCTTTACCATCCGTAGACGTCCAAGCCACTACATTGTTGCACTATGGGATGCCTTTTAAACAAGGGACGGGGTTTGCGAGGTAGCCAGAGTGCCAGGTCCGAGCGCCAATGTGCCTGGGACTCTTTCTTATTGGCTTCCAGTGTTCTTGAAGCTCCAACATGAGGTATAAGCCTTTTCTCGGAGATGGTGTCAGCATCTCCAATGGAGGTTGGGGTGGAGAGAAGTATTTCTGAAAGAGGTATGCTGGGGGTTGTGCTCTCTCAGGAGTGAACACCACGGAGAAGGGGGAGGCCTAGGAAGGATACGAGAAAAGGGGAGGAAGACCGCCTCCCAGCTGAGCTGAGTGTACATCCAACCACTGAGGGGTCTATGATGCTTACTAACTGGTTGGAGCCTGTCGGGACTACCAGTAGAGGAAGAGGGAGGTGAAAGGGAAGGGAAAAGGCACCGGGTTCTCTCGTCAAGAGTCCCATCCAACAGTTAGAGCAGGCCCAACTTTCCATAGATGAACTCTACCAAGAAAATAGAGAGTTGCGGAGCTAGTTGGCGGCGACGAACTAGGAGGTATCGACATCGCAAGATAGCGAAGGGAGCACCGTTTGGCTCCAGAGACGGCTTCGAGAAGCACAAGATACAATTGTGCAGTTGTGTGAGGCACAGAGGATGACAACAAAAGAGTAAAATAAAACATTACAGAGTGCAAGGAATATTCGGGGAGAAGGTCCACGCGTAGGAGATACATAATGGGTGGGATTTTGATTTGCGTTCTCTAAAGTGACGTTTGAAAATTTTGTTTTGTTTTGTTGTAAGGGTTTTAAATTCTTACTGTGATCGGGCTAGTTAGTAAAGACATCAGTGGTGTCTATTTGTATGTAACCCAATCTTGGCGGGATCTTTAATTATATGAAAAAATCAAAAGTGTTTTAAATGTATCACGTTCCTTTTTGGATGTAAATTAACCGTGTTCTCTTATCTAAGTTTTCGCACACATTATGGGATTTTGTTATTGTTATTATTGCATTGTGAGTTTGTTGATATGTTCCCTTTGAAACTTTCGATATTGATTGATCCTGACGTGGCGTTATTAACCTGGGGTTATTAAAATATTTAAACATAACATTTAGCATTCGGTTGGTGGGTAAGGATTTCACTTGGAGACTTCACTCACATCTAAAGCACTAAAAGAACTAGATACTGTGACTGTTGATGCTTGGATGGCATTGGGGATTGACATTAAAATGCAAAATTAATGTGTAGTTTTCTTTGTGGATTATCATTTGGTAACTCTCCGACGCTGAAATTGTATTGGGAGTCGGTGGTCAACGATACCACTCCTCTCCTTACGCGCTGCTTACTTTTCATTTTCTTGCCCAAGCCGAACGGATCAGTCTTCAGCGATATTCCTGCCAAAGATCATTCATAGAAAAGTGATACTTTCGTCAGTCAGCGCTGATGAAGATCAACAATTGGATATTTTAAACTTCTCATGCGATTTTCATCACCTTTAACCTTTACCGATGTCAAACTTCCTAAGTGAGTTGGGGAAAGCTTTAGATTGCTGATTCCTTAAGTAGTTGTTAAGTCCCTTTTAAAGCTACGATGATTCTTTATTGTATGTTCAAGAAAACTTTAAACAATTCAAACATGAAACATAAAAGAGAAGCGCAGGCATCAGTTTCATATTGAAGTGAAAACAAACAATGCAAAGGATCAAGTGGTACCCAAAACGTAGAAATGGACATAGAATTTTTAGGGTGTGTTGAGTGCTCAACAAATGGCGATTCACTGGGCGAAAGAAGAATCTATGTTCCTCCTCCAAGGCTTAGCTGATACGAAAGTTGATGGAGAATCTTAGTTGGTCTTAAATCATAACCTCTTAACCTTTGCATTTGACGTCCTTCAGTTGATGCTTCTGGGTCTGCCTGTGGGGTTTTAACCTCTTTCCTCCTTCGTTTCCTTTGACCCTGACTCATGCCCCCTTTTTACAAAAGTTTAGCAAAGTATTGACGCGAGTCCTGCCCCTCAGCGAGCAGCCGTTCCACCAGGACCTTCTTCAACCACGGGCCCGAAGAGGCTAAGCTCTTCCAACTCCCCTCGGGAGTCACGGGTCACCCACAATAACCCCTCGGCAATCTCCCCTTTGGAAATCGGGATATCACGACTCGGGAATTCGCGGTTCACGTGAACAAAATTCACCTGCAAAACAAAACCCCGATCCCCGATGGGTCAACAGTCAACACTTCTGTTTATCGGAGATTTCCCTATCGGGGAATTGGCATATGCAATGTCGTGATTCACTTACATTATGAATCCCCGATCCCTGAACTCCGATATGCCGATATGAGATGGCACGTGTGTATTCAACACCTCCACCCCTTCCTTCTATCGGCACTTCGATCCCCAATATGACGATGTGCTTCCACCTGTACTCCACTAGCAACCGTGGTCCCACATGCCACGTCACTTCGGGATTTCGCGGATCGCGAATCCGCGATGCAAGAATTTCTTGACGTCGAGAACCCTGATTCTCCGAATCCCGACTCTAAAGGATCCTCCGACGCGTTCCCCACAAGTCAACGGTTTGGATTTTATATCGCGGGATCACAGGTCGCGATTTCACCGGTCGCAAATATTTTGCATCACAAAACCCCGAATCCTGATTTTACGATGCCACCTGTCAACACCTCATGGTGAGGCATAATGCCTTGACACCTATCTCCCACTCGTGCTATCGAGAAATAGCGATTCGAGAATTCACGTTTCCTGATGCAAAGGGTCACAGTCCTTGTAAAACCCTGAATCCCGACTCTTCAGGATCTTGCGCCACGTGTCCCCGTTCTGATCAACGGCTCCAGTTGATTCAGGAAATCGCGACTCATGATTCTACGAGGTGTGAATTCTCACCTTGCCAACCTCCGAATGCTGAAACCCCGAAGTCCGATGGACTTTGATTCTCCACGCCCGCGCTTACGGGTTAACTCTCGCGTAACTCCTCCTTGATCTGATGATCCTCGGGATTTCGCAAAACTTCACGGGGGTTTCAAACCGTCGATTCTCTTCCTCTTGAGAACTCTTCCACTGCACCAGCTTCGTCCTGTGCAACTGAAGCAAAGGGTACTATCTCTCCTGAGCTTGGTCCCTCTTCTCCTCCAGAGACTCTGTACCAACGGCCTACGCTCAAACTTCCACAACTTTTTAAGTGTTGAGTTCTTCTGGACTATGTGCGCTTCACAAAGACAATAACCGCGCCATTCTTCTCTCAGACTTAGTACTGATACTTCAATCCGACCTGCACTTCATCTGCATGGCTCGAATAACCCAACACGAATCTGGGCAAAGGAGAACAAAGGTTCAACTGCTTAGCCTCCTCAGCGCACTCTATGCGGAGGAATTCGACTGCACTCTATGCAGGAATCTCCTGACTTAAGCAGAGAACCAATTGAAACTCATTCCCCCATTCTCTCAGGTTTCGAACCTGATATGCAATCACATATGCAGCATATAGAAGATAAGCATAAAAATAAGCAAGCATGCAGAAGCATAATATCAACAACACACAGAGATCAAACACATCCATGAGATTGAATCAAAGCTTTCCTATTAATTCAGTGTCTGTACATGGGGTTTCCTCACAAGCTCTCTGCTCTGTCTCTTTCTTGCTCCTGTATGAATGAGAATGATGATCTAGAATACGAAGGAGGGTGCCTATAATCCGTTTCCCTCCCGAAAGAAAAAACTGTCTAATCTACAGTTAATTCCTATCTAACAGCATTAAAACTATTAAATGCCTTCTTATCTACATTAAAATACAAAGGCGCTTCATATGAATGAAAGCATTCAAATGGCGGCGCAAAAATCTCCAAAGCATTTAAAAAATGTATGTGATGGCGCTGTCCAGCTGTATGTTCTTTACTCCACGCGCTGGCTCGCTTGATGAAGTCGTGGATGCTCCTGCATCAAGTATTCACTGGCATGAGACCTTTAATCACCTCTACTCACCTGCTTCGGTGTCGCTCCACTGCCAGTGAGCGTCCATAGCCCCGATGGAGTCACCCCGACATCACAGACCTTGAACCGCTACCAGCAAGCATTCATAGCCCCGACGAAGATATCTGCATACCCTCTCCTACTATTCATTCTTTTGATAATATCAATTTTATTTCAGCATGATGCACTGAGTGAGTGGGGAGAGGAGGATGTCTGTTTATTTGCAAGGTGGGAGAGTTAAGGTGGATGCTTCGCTAGCTCCATCTTCCAGGTTCATGTAGTCCTTTCCGACTTTCCTTCTTTCCCTTGAGGTATTACCGAGCCACAAAGTAAGCATTTTTGACATTTCTCCAAAGTTGTTCATTTGCTTAGGTTGGATAGAGGGTTCCTCAAAGTAACCGCAAGTTTTCCAGTTCTTATGGTATTCATAAGTGAGTGATGAGTTAGAAACAAGGTTTTCTACTTTGCGTGATTTTTAATGCTAACCATCGCTTTTCCAGACATATCTTCAAAAACACAGAAAACCTGAAAGAAAACAAACAACAAAAGAAGTATTTCACGATCGTGAAGATGCTCAAAAAAGAACATAAAGCATACACACACACACATATATATGTATATTGATTGATTGATTATTGGAAGTATTGTTTTAGGGCTTGGCCATTTACTAGGAGGGCATCAGGTTCCCCCCTCAGATTCTAAAATCGATAAGTGATTGCCCCAATCTTCTCAGCCACTTGGAAAGGTCCAAGCCATAGATTCTGAAACTTAGAATGTTTCCCTTTCGGTTCATTTTATCTGTCCCACTTCAGGATTAAGTCTCCTACAAAATTATTTTCTTTATCCTTATGCTTATGGAACCATCTTTTCAGTATCTATTGGTGAGCTAGGAATTTTGACTTATCATTTTCTCTCTCTTCTTCCAGCATGAGCAGAGTGTTAATTCTTTGTTGCATGACTGATGAGGGTTCTTTGTTGGAATCTTGGGCTAGTTGAAGAGACAAAAGAAAGAACCCATTTGGGAGGATGGCTTCTTGCCTGTAGACCAAAAAGTATGGGGAATTTCCTATAGCTTCTTTAGGTGTGACCCTATCGGCCCATAGAGCATTATGGAGTAGATTATGCCAATTTATTTGGCTATGTGTAACTGTCTTCTTTAATATCCTTACCAATTTTTATTAGTTGATTCCGCCACACTGTTTCCCTGGGGATAATAATTTGCAGAGTACTTGATTATGAATCCTTTGTCCAGAGAAAAATCTGTCAATAGGGTGGAAGAAAAGTAAGTTGCGTTATCAAATACTAGAAAAGAAGGGATACCAAACCTTGTGATCAGTTGTTGTTCTATGAATTGGATTACTATCTTCTTGTTTACATGAGTTAGAGGAATGGTTGCTGCCAATTTTTTGAAATAGTCGGTGGAAGTAAGAATGAACTTGTGCAGCTTTGAGGAGCTAGGTGTGATTTCTCCTATGATATCCAACCCCCATTGCTCAAAAGGCCTAGAGACAGTCACAGGTTGGAGTGGGACTGCTGCTCTTTTCTCCTTTCAAACGCTTATTTGAAAAGTCTTACAGTTTCTAGCATAAGTATGAGTGTCCTTGAACAATGTGGGCCAATAATAGCTGGCTCTCAGAATCTTATGAACGGCGGAGTTTCTTGCAAAATGTCCCCCGACAGGGCCATCATGGATTTCTTTCAGCACTTTGTCCGCGTCTTCACGTTTGAGACATATTAATAGTACCCCATCATAATTGGTCCGGAAGAGCATCGAATTTATAAGGCGATATTGTGCAGATTTTAATCTCAGGGATCTCCTTTCCCTAGGGTTGAGGTTTTCGGGACAAGTCCCGTGATGTAGAAGATAAGTTAAATCCTTATACCAAGATTCTTGTCCTGGGGAGATGTATGCTACTTCACCACACCATAGTTCCATTTCGTTCTCCCATCTGAAATCTTCATTTACTTGATCCTGGGCTTTGACTGCAAGCTTGCATAACCCTTGTCCTTTTACTAGTTTGGCAAGATTTATATCTAGATCAAATTCCTGGACTACTGCCATCCAGTTCCCTCTTCCTTCCCCCATTTCTTGTTGGGTAAACAAGGATCAAACTGCAGGGTGCGACACAATTACTTTAGTGTGATTATTGAGGATGTAAGACCTAAAATGCTTTACTGCCTTATAAACCGCATAGGCATGTTTGTCTATAGCGGGATAATTGAGCTCATCTCCTTGAAGATTAGTACTCATAAATGACACTAGGGATTTGTTGTTGTCATCATCCTTGTGAGTAAAAAATGCAACTAACGATTGGTCGGAGGTCAAAGTATAAAAGGAAAAGTCTCTATTGAAATCGAGACTTCGCAATACCGGGGCCCAGGATATGGCATCTTTGATATTGTTGAAAGAGTATTTTCTCTCATCATCCCATTTAAATTCAACATCCTTGGGAATCATATTTTGTAAGGGTTTGATGATTTGTGCGAATTCAAGAGTGAACTTCCTCACAAAATTGATTTGCCTTAAAAAAGACTGCATAGCTTTCTTGTTATGGGGTAATGGAAGTTGAGCTATGGCCTTAATCCTTTCTGGGTCTATGTGAATCCATGCTTGAGATATAATATGACCTAACAACTTACCTTCCTCAATCCCGAAGATATTTTTCTTAGGGTTCAAGGATATACCATATTTCCTACACTTCTCGAAAATCTGAGTTAAATGTTGGATGTGCTCTTCTCTATTCTTCGAATACATTGTTACGTCATCTAGATACACTACCACACATTTATTGATTAGTACCTAGAAAGCTACATCCATGGCCATTTAGAAGGTCACTCCTGCATTAATTAACCCGAAAGGCATGCGCTTATAAGCGAAGGTTACCCATTTGGTTCAGAAGGTGGTTTTTAAACGATCTTCCTATGAAACCAGTACTTGGTTGTAACTTGAGAAACCGTCTAGTAGAGAGAAGATCTTCGAGCCAGACATGGTCTACAGGATTTGTTCCATCAGTGGGACTGAGTAATTGTCTTTTTCAGAATATCTGTTGAGGTTTCTAAAATCTACACATAGATGGATTTCTCCCGAATTTTTCCTTACTGGAACAAGATTCGCTACCCAGCAGGAATTCCTAACCTGGAAAATGATCTTGGCATATAAAATTTTCTTTAATTCCTAATACATGAGAGGTTCTAGGGATGGGTGATGCTTTCAGAGCTTCTGTTGGAAAGGTTTCACTTCAGGTTTTAACGGGATGGTGTGTTGAATGATGTGGGTGTCATACATTTACAAATCCCTATAGGACCATGTGAAGACATCTTGGTATTGTCTGAATAATTTGAGGTCGGATTTCCTCTCTTCCTTAGATATAGCCTTGCCGAGATTCACATTATTTGGGTTTTCTGGGGTTCCAATATTTATAGTTTCATGGAGGGGACAAGAGCTACCATTATTTGCGTTTTTAGGTCCCTTAAATCTCTCTTTCAGATCAAACATATTTTCTAGATTAGCTATCCCTTTTGGGATTATGTGAGCCTTTGATTTATCCATATGTTGTCGTGTCCGAGGATCAATTTCTATTGATTTCTCTTGGAACTCTTCATCATCAATATCGAGATCTCTGAAATTGTCTTGGCTGTTTAAGAAGTTTATGATATGTTCATCTCCTTCAAAGACTTTCTAATTGGAAATGTTATTAGGTACCGATGGTTTGTAGAGTAGCTCTACAGTGAATCAGGAGGTTTCATAATCTTCTAAAGGCGACAGCCTGGAAGCGACTGTGGCCAAGGAGTCAACAATGATAGTTTTTTTCTCTGGGGATCATAGTGATATTGAAAGCCTCAAAGTGCTCTATTAACCTATGAACCTCCTGCTGATAGTTCTTCAGGTGAGGAGAATTGCAATGTATAGTATTTCTCACTTGTCTAACAATAATTTCAGAGTCTCCGAAAACTTTAAATTCTTTGACATACAAATATATGGCTTTCTTTAATCCTTGTACTAGAGCTTAATACTTGGAATTGTTGTTGGTACATTTGAATTCTAGTCTACAGGACAATAAATGAAATTTACCTTTATGATCGACAAGGATGCACCCTGATCCTGACCCTTCTTGTGATTTAGATCCATCAAAATAGAGGGTCCAAATTTGTGAACGACAATCGCTCCTTTCTTTTTCCTTATTAGTTTCTTACTCTCCGATATTTTGTATTGCAAGCTCTAGCACAGAGTTTTGACAGAAGAGGGTGTCTCCTATCAGTATCGACGATTTATCTTGAAAACCTATTTCAGATTTTTGGGTAAGGGGAACATCGGACAAGGTAGGAGAAAAGTTCCCAAAGTAGGAGTTGCAAGAATAATTTCCCAGTATGGGGAAATATGTGGATGAGGGTTTGTTCAGGGTTTGTAGATTAGTGACCATATGTTTCAGATATCTCTCCCTATCGATTCTGATCATGTTCTTGTATCCCTTCAGTGGCAGCTAGATGTGTTCCCAGTATATATTGAAGTATCCGTTTAGATTTTCAAACCAATATCGTCTTAGTAATAGCCCATATGCCTCTGGGATATATACTACAATAATGTCTATCACTTGCACAAATGTGGGGTGTGTTGAAATTCTGATAATCACATCCTTGAGTTCTCCTATGACCTTGACCTGGGTTCTGTCTAGTTGTATGACATTTTTGTCACTCTTGAGAGGAATGACATTTAATTTTTTGCAAACAGACAGGGGCATGACGTTGGAAGACGCTCCAGAATCTACCAAACAATTGTGAAGGTTTCTATTGAAGACTTCAAATGTTAAGAGGAAGGGTGGGAAAAATGTTTTTCCTTTCTATCTCCCGAACAGGTGTTCACAGTTGGTTTTCCTACCATATCTATGGGAGTCATTTTTCTTTCCGGACCATTACCCACCGTCAGGTTTTCCACAGAGTTCAAATCCTGTAACAGAAAGTCCTTCTGCTGAGGGATCCTACATATGTCCATAAATTAAATATTATCCTTTAGCTTCTTCAAATATTTGACCACATTGTAATCTAGTTTGGGTGATTCCTGGGTATGAATTCTTATAGGTTTTTTACCAGGAGCGAAAGATGTTTTTGGGAAATCGGGGGTTAACTTACTTCTCAAGGCCTGGGTGGCGTCAACATATTTCGAGCCAGGCAGACCTTTACTATGCGTCTGTATCGCTGAAACTTCTGTGTTTTGTCCCCGAGACTCAAACAGATCATCAGAAGGAATGATTAGGTCGGGATCCCATATCAACATGGTTGTATCTCGTGGTGGGTCGATCTCTTCCTGGTTGGCAATATTCATAACCAAACTACTTGGTTGTTCGGTTAGGGAGACTTCGTCTAGAAACTGATTGGCCATCAAATTCATGGCATGTACCCATTGAGGGAAGTCTCTCTCAGAGTGGTTTTCCTGATGATAAGTACAAAAAGAATCAGACACGACATTCCCTAGATCAATATTTAAGTTGGCTAGGGGAGGTTCAATTGCTTTGAAATTAAAGTTTCTTTTAAAGAAAGGCTTATAGGGAATTTGGCCTTGGTTTCCCTCTCCTACGCTTCTCTTCATGTCTATGATATCATTTGATAATTTATTAACCTTGCGTTGTAGATCTTGTATATCTCCATTACCCTTGTCAGGAGTTTGTTTGACTGGTTTCCCCTGTGGTCTAGTCAAAAGGAGTCCTCTCCTGGGGGGGTGGGTGGGTTTAATTTTTTACTAGAGAGGCCTAACCTTCTTTACATCCTTTCATCTGGAATTCTATTGTCTTAGCCTCCTCAAAATTTCCCTCTAGGGTATTCTTAGCGGATCTTTTTACAAACATAGAAATAGAAGCCAAGAGTGAGTTGGCATAAACCTCGATTTGTAACTCTTGAGTTGGCTTTGCCGCGGGATGGAATTTGTTTAATATGGTTGTGAATCTTTGACCCTCTCTTTCGGGCTCATGGTGGTTGTGAAAAACTCAACCATCAGATCTCCCATAGTAGTTTCTTCCGCAAATTTATCTAGAAAATATTTCTGGAACTTAGTCCAGTTGGTTATAGATCCTACTGGCAAATTAAAATACCATGTGGAAGCTGAATTTTCAAACGTGTAGGGGAAAATTATGCAGAATAAATATTCATGTTGAACGTTCATAAGTCTGATCACGAATATGAACTTCTTGATATGATCTTTAGTTAAACCTGAAGTTTTGGGGTCGTACTTGGGAAGCATCTTCTCCGGGTGCCGGGGAAGATTATGTACTCGTCCAGGGATGGCCACAGTGTCTTCGGCCAACCAAGGCTGGTTGTTCTGAAGTGGGATTTCCCTTTCCTCCTCATTGTCATTATTACCTTCCATATCTTCATAATCCGAGTTGAACTCCTCTTCTTCCAAAAAGTCATCAGGCTCAGAGATGTTGCCGACGGGCATTTTGGGGATAAGATTCAGAGGGTGTTTGATTTCGGTGATTGCAAAGTTTATCAAGTCTTATACCGTGTGTATGAAAACTTCGTCGGGAGTATTGGCCACTAGTATTCTTATTTGTTTTCTTCGAGGAAGTATTGGGGATAAGGGCAACGCAACGATCTATCGGGCCTAGGATCTTGTAAGTATTCTAAACTGATTTAATTCTTCATGAGGAAGAGCATAAGGTATTTTGGGAAATAATTGTTCTTCCTCGGGCTGGGGTTAGTTATCCGTTTCATGAATACTCAACGTGTGTGGGTTGTCTTGTGAAGGACTAGCCATGCATGTGGGCTGTTACGAATATGTAGGCTGTTTGAAATGATAGATAAAATATATATTCAACCATTCATTCTCAGGCCCTCCTTCTAGCGCCAATTCTGTTGATGGGTCTCAAATACATTAACTCAACAGTAGGAACCAAACCTGCCACCGAGGCCCAATTAGACTCTGCAGTGCTGAAGATGGAATGGTTCTCCAGTTCTTGCGATCCGACCAATTTATCGATGGGCTTTGTGTTTTCTTGTGAAGGCTCTTCCTTCAGTTAGGACTGTTCTCTTTTGTATTTTCTCTTGGGTGGGCCTGGTATGAGAGGTGCAAGCCAGTATAAACCAACTTGACAACTAACAAGATTAAGTTTTAACTACTGGGGAAGAGGATGAACTTGGGATAACCCGTTGCTCAACATGCAGACAATGACTCTATACCACAGGCCTAGTACTAATACATTAACCATGTGAGCATCCAATTACTATATGAGAAACTAATTATCAGAAAGAAAGCACATATGTAATAAGGTAATGGCAAGAAAAATAATTCATCTACCATAACCATTCATCACATAATAACACAATGATTTATCTTCATCTTTAAAGCAAAGAACATCAAAACATTGCACCAGATAAATTGACAACAAAATTAATTTCTCTTACTCATTACTGCATCATTCATGAAACATGATAGGAAGTAGTTCTTCTCCAAAGCTAATCACATGCATTTGATGAAAATAGCTTGTCTTTGGTCCAGAAGGACTTCTCAATTCCTAACAGTCTCAAAATAATTCTTAACAACCAAAAAGAAAGAGTTCTTACAACAACCATCGATCCTTGAATAATTGGTCGATGTCCTTATCTATAATATAAATTTTAACTGAAATTAACAGCTAAGTGCAGTTTAAACAAAACAAAAATTGCCACGTGGCGTTATCTTCTAATAGTTTCTTTAATAGTCGACCTGAGATCTTTCTTGGAAAGGGTGACTTCTCTCGTATTCAAACCAACTAATAGACAATTATTCACAAGTTTGGGCCCTTGGAAATCTGTGTTGTTCCATCAGAGCCACATATATTCCCCTGATGTCCGCTACATGCACCCGATACTTTACTAAACTGGAGTTCAACTACTGTAGCATGGTTCGGGCTCTGATCGGATGTTCTTCAAATTGTTTCACTTTCCCTGGCCTCGCATCGATTATCTTTGCGAACTCTTCGGTACATAGCGAGTCTTGTTTGGCATGAAACTTGACCACATCGCTCAAGTCGGTAAATTTATTAGGGGTGTCGAACTTGGGGAGCTCTATATCTTTCATCGCTCTTTCGACTTTGCTTCGGTGTTTTTTTCGAGTTCCTCGACGAGATCATGGAGTGATCTTTGTTCG
This sequence comes from Picea engelmannii, assembly GCA_009831015.1. NCBI lineage: Eukaryota > Viridiplantae > Streptophyta > Pinopsida > Pinales > Pinaceae > Picea > Picea engelmannii. Next base: position 1,323,503 of record ML780342.1, read on the forward strand.
GTAATTGGGGAATCTTTCCTACAATCGGGGTTGAGATATTTTAGTGATCAATTAATATAATATAAGATACAAACAAACATAATATACTGATGCGTACCTGTGGAGCTCGTTAGTCTCGATCATTTAATACTTACGTGATCCCATTTGCCTCTTTGAATTACCTACGATGTCTTTGTCCATGCTGTCACTCCTCTTCAGTTTAAATGAGTTATGTCAGTGCGCCATAGCGTGGAAAATCAAGTACGATAGATATGAGCGTCGGGACCGTCATAGTAGCTGCTCGACCTTTGGGGCTGGGAAAAGACACCAGAGTCGAGCGTGCACGTGTATTCTCCCAAAAGGTCGGATACCATAATAAGGAAGTTGTTAAATGCCTCGAGAATCTATATCACCAAGTGTGTCAACTATCATTCGTCAATAATGGAAGCTGGGGAGTTTAAATATATTGGAATGATCGTACCATACATTCCCTGCAACTTTGATCGATGACGTTTTATGTGTTCTGGATTGCATCCATCGAGCAAATGTGACACGTTATGTCTTCAAGACATCCTGTCACAAGGCGTGAGTGTTCTTTTGGCATGCTCTGTTTCTCTCCTTCGTTTCGCTATAAATTCTAGGAGTTCTGTGGGGAATTATATGCATATGTTTAGTTTATACCCCTGTATCACTGGTCTTGCGAGTTTATTCTGGAGAAACTCCTTGTAGTAGTTTTTTACCATATGCATACATCCAAGCCACTACATTGTTTCACTATGGGATACCCTTTAAACAAGGGATGGGGTTTGCGAGGTAGCCAGAGTGCCAGGTCTGAGCCCCAACGTGCCTGGGACTCTTTCTTATTGGCTTCCAGTGTTCTTGAAGATCCAATAGGAGGTACAGGCCTTTGCTCGAAGACAGTGTTGACGTCTCCAGTGGAGGTTGGGGTGGAGATAAGTATGTTTGAAAGAGGTATGCCGAGGGTTGTTCCCTCTCAGGAGTGGACACCACGGAGAAGGGGGAGGACTAGGAAGGATAGGGGAAAGGGGGAGGAAGACCGCCTCCCAGGTGAGCTGAGTGTACATCTAGCTGTTGAGGGGTCTACGATGCTTACTAACTGGTTGGAGCCTATTAGGACTACTAGTAGAGGAAGTGGGAGATGAAAGGGAAGGGAAAAGGCACCAGGTTCTCCCATCAAGAGTCCCATCTGGCAGTTAGAGCGGGCCCAACTTGCCATAGATGAACTCTACCAAGAAAATAGAGAGTTATGGAGCCAGTTGGCGACGACGAACCAAGAGGTATTAGCTTCACAGGACCACGAAGGGAGCATAGTTTGGCTCTAGAGATGGCTTCGAGAAGAACAAGATACAATTGTGCATTTGTGCGAGGCACAGAGGATGACAACGAAAGAGGAAAATAAAACATTACAGGGTGCGAGGAGTAGTCCGGGAGAAGGTCCATGGTAGGAGATACATAATGGGTGGGATTTTGATTTGCGTTCTCCAAAGTGACGCTTGAAAATTTTATTTTCTTTTGTTGTAAGTGTTTTAGACTCTTACTATGACCGGGATGGTTAGTAAAGACGTCGGTGGTGTCTATTTGTATGTAACCCAAGCTTGTCAGGAGCTTTAATTAAATGAAAAAATCAAAAGTGTTTTGAATGTATCACGTTCCTTTTTGGATGTAAATTAACCGTGTTTTCTTATCTAAGTTTTCACGCACATTATGGGATTTTATAATTATTATTATTACATTGTAAGTTTGTTGATATGTTCCCTTTGAAACTTCTGATATCGATTGATGCTGACATGGTGTTATTAACCCAGGGTTATAAAAATATTTAAAAATAACATTTAACATTCGACTGGTGGGTAAGGATTTAACTTGGGGACTTCACTCACATCGAAAGCACTAAAATAACTAGATACTGCGACTGTCGATTCTTGGATGGCGTCGGGGATCGGCATTAAAATGAAAAATTAATGTGTAATTTTCTTTGTGGATTATCATTTGGTAACTCTCTGACGCCAAAATCGTATCAGGAGTCGGCGGTCGACGATACCACTCCTCTCCTTGCACGCTGCTTACTTTTCGTTTTCCCACTGAAGACGAACAGATCGGTCTTCAACGATATTCCTGCCAAAGCTCATTCACAGAAAATAGAGACTTTCATCCACCGACGCCGATGAAGATCGACGCTCGTCTATTTTAAACTTCTCACATAATTTTCATCACCTTTAACCTTTACCGATGTCGAACTTCCTAAGCGAGTTGGGGAAAGCTTTAGATTGTCGATTCCTTAAGTAGTTGTTAAGTCCCTTTTAAAGTTAAGATGATTCTTTGTTGTGTGTTCAAGAAAACTTTAAACAATTCAAACATGAAACATAAAATATAAGCACAGGCATTAGTTTCATACTGAAGTGAAAACAGATAGTGCAAAGGACCAAGTGGTACCAAAAAAGTAGAAATGGACATAGAATTTTTAGGGTGTGTTGAGTTCTCAACACCAATCTAGTGCACGGTCTCTTAGCATAATCATTAACTGCGCAAGTTTGGTATCTTCATCAGTGATCTTTTTTTCTTCCCAGATCTTTTCACAAATGGACAAGTGTTTCTCAGGGTCTTCTACTGCTTCTCCTAGAAATTCGGTTAACCTAATGGTGGGATCATGTCCTGCCATTCTGAATGTTGAGCTACTACCTTTGCGTGGTGTAGATACTTGACTAGTGCTGCCTAAACTGGCTCCTCCAGTTGTTGTTCCTTGTGTAGATGTACTTCCTGCTGTCTGACTGCTTTTGAACTTCGGTTGTCTAAATGGTGGTGTTCTCTTTGGTGTATTAGTCGCACATGGGTTTATGGGTTCCACATTGACATTAATATGGATAGGACTTTTGCCTTCTCTTCCCTCTCTTGGATGTCTCATCTTCCTCTCATATGTTGCACGCAAGATTTCCTCAATCTTCTCCACAACCTAGAGATCCTCTACCTCTTCCTCATCACTCGCCAAGACTTTCCTCACGACTACGACTCTCTTCTTGGTATTCACCTTCTATTGGTAGGATATTCCACTATGCGTCTTTCTAGTTTTTGCCATGATTTTCTTGATCTGATCGTCATCCATCATAATCGGGTCCAAGGGTTCCTCCTTCTTTCCCTTATCCTTTCCTCCTTCCATTTCTCCTCTTCCTTTCAATGCTTCCCCCCTTCCCCCATGCACGCAGGAAATTTTAGCTGTCTGAATCCATTGTCAGTATGCCTTTGTTATATAGCAGTATCTTAATAGAAGTATACATCGATCGAATGTACCTTCCTCGAGGTCCGTGTAGAAAGTATTGCTCCGTTGCACTATAAGACTTCACTGTTGTAACTGCTCAATATGTATTGGGGTCCAATCTAACTGTCGAATCCAGTTCGTTGCATGGTTATCCTTTAACCTTAGTATCCACTCCTATAATATATGTGGAAAATCACAGAAAAATACTTCATGTAAATCAGTAACACATATTTCTCAAGATACTTGCGGGGTGTTACTCTAGGGTTTCTATTGTCTTTCTGTGCAAAATCTATCTCTTTTTTTCTTAGCCAAGTTTCAATATCTTATTTTGTGGGATTCCACGGTCTCAACATTCCCTTCTAATGGCTCATTGCTTTCTTCTTTTATTTACTTTTTTCTTTCTCAACCTATCTCATCTACTCAATCCTCTCATGTTCCTACCAATGGAAATGAAACCATTTGTTGGTTAACTCTTTCTTATTCTTCTATTATGTATGAGTTTATTGAACCAGGGTTCATGTCTGTACGGGTTTCCAACAAAGTCTCTAAAACTATCGGCTCTCCTGGTAAACCAGAAGTCGACACAACACACAACATGCACTGTGCAGTCTCACCCGAGATAGATTTAATGGGTGGTTGTAAGACTCATGTGTTTACAACGTAGGATTGAATGTGAGATATGAGAATTGCATATGGAACCATTATTATAACTATAAATTCAATATACTGTCATTTGTGAATAAGAAGGAAATATAACAAGTCATTCATTAAGCATAACAATAACTACTGAAGACAATAAATATACGCATGCATTCATCACACAACACAAATGTTACCGTGGTTCACCCCCTCCTGGGATACGTCCACAAATATCTGGTTCTTGGCTCTTTTATTACAGTATTTCCGCATCTACAATGTCGCATGTGTTACAATTCCTCCCAGTCGGGTAAGCTCTATATGAGGCAGACTAGATCACACCAGGCTTCTCATCCTGTGATCTAACTCTCAAGATCTACCCTCCTTCGTCTTCTCTAGCTCAACAACTTATACAAAATAGATCATATAGAAAAATATCACATATCGGCTCGCTACAACAACTCTTTCTACAATAACAATAATAATCAGACTCCGAACCCTTCCAGAAAAAACAACAATAATTAGACCCCCTCAAATACCTAAGTATCGCTATTTATACGTTTCCGGCTCTTCAGCCATTACACAAAATTACCAAACCATAACCCTAGTGTCGTTAGGTCTTCCTTGCATGCGCGTGTGTTGTTCTTCCTTCCAACTATCTCTTTCCTCATGCATGCTTTGTTTCCCAAAAACGCCTTTCTTTTCCACTTTGGCCTACCTCCAACACTGACCTTCATGTCTTTATTACTCAATCAATTTTGGATTCCATGACTAACCTATCACTGGATCCTCTCACATGGATCATATACCAAGGGAACCTCTCAACCAGATGTCCATCATCACCAACACATGCCTCTACCAAGCATGTACCGAAGTCACCAACATACCATCACAAGATATGTTCATGTACCATACCATGTACCAACCTGTACCATGCATATCGACACCTGTAGCATACCATGTTTCAACCATTCACATCAACCATGTACATCAACCTATACCACACACTGTACCATAACAAGTAATACCAATGGTGTACCTCAACCAAGTACCATCATTAACAAGAGATGTATCCTATTCATGTGCTACCATATACCAATAACCATGTGTCAATATCAATGGTATAGCTCTAACAAGACAACCAACTGTCCAACGATCTCATCCACATCTATGTGGATTCTAGACTTCCCCAAGGGTTGACATCAATCTCTAATATCACTCTCCAAGGGTTGACATCAATGACAACCAACTGTCCAAATCAACTGTCCAATAGGGGGCTCCCCACTCTAAGGGCCTTGGTGATGGAGACTTGTCTACCTTTACAAATCTCAGTAGTAGCCTTTTCCTAGGCCTTGTGAAGATGCAATTTTATCCCCACTTGGGTTGACTAAGGAGGGTCTAAGGAGAGTCCTCCTTTGGACAAAATAACCTCTTTCTAATGTCCCTTGGATCGAAGAGTGTATCCATTGACACGATGTTGACGATTCTGAATGGTCTATCAATCAGATGAGAGAGAACACTCGATGACAGGTCCCAATTAGACCCACTCTTATTTGAGGTGGTGTTTCCCACGTGTTTATGGGCCTTGTTGTTGCTTAGAATTAAAAGAATAAAAATGGGGAAATACAATGAACTACCCCCCAAATAGTTCTAACTAATTCTAAGGATAATAAAACTAAAATAGACTAATCTAATCTAACTACTTATAATCTATCCTGGGAGAAAAGCCAATAGATGACTATAGTGAAAGGTAATATCTAGAAAACATAAATAGATCATGACAAACCATACATGTTATCACAATAATATTGCAGAAATCATCTCAAATAGTTGAAAATGAAATCTTTAACATCATCCCTGCACCCATAAGAAATCACAACAACAAAAGATTCTAAATACTAAGCACATAAATAGTTCATGTGATCAATACCTAGAAAACTTAAAACACAAATACAAGTGTAGAACAGTCCCACGAGCACTTGCATCAATTGTCACTTCAGAATGTCCTATGCTCTTTATTACTCAGAAGTAAAAGTACCATATTTTGTTACAAAGGGAAAAAGTCTTGTTTTATCCTATGAACTCTCTTTTTATAAGACAAGAGAGAGTCTTGAGTTCTCCTGGCAGTTTGTTTCATTTTTCCCCCAAAATATTTTTTACATTTTGGAAATCTGGATGTGGGAGTTACAAATGGAATATGAAGAGACTCTTGGGTGGTTACATTCGCCATATTGATCTAAAAATTGAAGAAGACTTGAAAAACTTGAATAATTATTGCAAGTGAAATGTTATGTGTTTAAAGCAACTGGATCAATTTGCAACACATAATTAAGGATTACTTATGAAAAATACACATAGACAGCAACATAAAACAATGAACATCAGCACATAAACACAACAACTTGATAAAGGAGTTCACCCCTCTCCGGGCTACATCTCCTGGTCCAGCTTCCAATGGATCATTATTATTAAATTGCTCAAAGTGCTTAAAAACATGCCTTACAATGCTCAA
>ML780343.1:6816-33169 GCA_009831015.1 Picea engelmannii
ATATCCATTGTTGCGATGGACCATCCATTAAAGGAAACCTCGATCATAAGATAATAGTTGAATGTAAGGAAAAGAGCCCAAAGAAAATTCTGGAATTGTCTTAAGTCTTGAATCGGATGAAAAAATCAGGTTTTGAGCTCGAGAGAATCATAGTCGTTGGATCGGTGGAGCGAAATGATCCAAACCCTTTATCGGAGTAGGTTACCATGCCTACAAGGAATGTACTTGAGTTAATATGGATCGTTAATCATGGATTAACCCATAATTAACCTCTGTCATAGATATTTGTGGTCTCGTTTTAAGCGAGATTTGGGAGAGAGGTAACGTTAGCAGAAGGTACCTTGCTGACTTGGAATGCCAACATGTCCAGAATTTGATAGTCGTCAGCCTGTGAATGGAGATATTTATTTGGTCGGTGGGCCATGGCGTAGTCCCTTGTGTGAGCTAGATATTAGACTATTGTTTTAGCCTTGGTCGTCAGACCAAAGGTATGAAAGATATCGATTGTTAATCATAGCACATATGGGATGTGATCTCGGTTCATTGATCGACGTGGAAGCCATTAGATGTTAACAAGAGAAGAGTTGACCTCATGATAACATTATGTTGAAGTCATGACCTGCGTGTATGTGGAAGCCACACAGAGGCTTGTAATTAGTCAAGGGATTAAGGAGTGGGTCCTTGTTGAGTTTAAGGGTTGGAAATGTGAGATTAATGGGTCTGCAAGTCCGCCAAACAACAAACTTGACAAACTCACAAAATAATATAAGTATGGAGTGTTAGAAGAGAGGAAGGGACTCAGATGAGTCCGCGAGTCTGCAAAGGTGAAAATGGATAAGTGTTGAGAATCTTCGGAAAAACATATGAAGGGTAGAATTATGCATTTGTGAGTCTTTCAGTCCGTGATTTGGTGAGTCCAAAGAAGTGGAAAAATGGTTAAGTGCTAAGACTTTTCGAATAGACTTATGAAAGAAACGTTACAAGACCGTGAGTCTATGAGTCTGCGAGTCCGAAGAAGTAGAAAAATGGTTAAGTGTTGAGACTTTTCAGATGGAATTATGAAAGAAAGGTTACAATATTGTGAGTCCATGAGTATACGAGGATGGAAAAATGGTTAAGTGTTGGAACTTATTATGAGTCTGTGAATCCACAAGTCCGAAGAAGTGGAAAAATGGTTAAGTGTTGAAACTTTTCGGACAAACTTATGAAAGAAAGGTTACAAGACCGCGAGTTTGTGAGTTCGTGATTCTGTGAGTCTGAAGAAGTGAAAAAAATAGTCTAAGTGTTGAGACTTTTTGGGTGGACCTATGAACGGATGCATATACAACTATGCATCCATGAGTTCACAAGTCCGCGAAGAAGAAAACTAGCTAAGTAACAAGACTTCTTGGGTGGAATGATGAAAGTGGCAGTGAGTCTGCCACCCGCAAGAAGGATTCTTTGTTATCTGTAGTAACTTCCCGAGGAGAAGAACTACAGATTGAAATTATACCTTGGAAACCCTAGCTAAATTTCAGCAAGGGAAATTGTATTTTCCCTATTGTCAAATTCATTACTACTCTTACACGAGTAGGATGTTAGACATATTATCATTGATGTCAACAGTTGATGTCATTATTATGCGATCTTAAGTTGTTATGATGAATTGTCATTGTTGATTTATCATAGATGAAATTGTCATTGTTGATTTATCATAGATGAAATTGTCATTAATGTCAAACAGTATGCAAAGATCAAAGGAAAAGTGCATTGAAAGTATGCAAAGAATAAGAATGTAAAACAGTTGGACGATATGCAGATATTAAAGATCAGGAGCATGAGAGAATGAAGATCAAATCTTAGAAGAGATGGCGCGATGAATCTCAAAATACTAGTCAACGATCAGATCAGATCAAGACCATTGATACGCACACAGAGCTTGGATCGTCAGGGAATATCAAACTCCACATCGACCATCGATGGTAACTCGCCAAATAGATCTATGGTTGGTGAAAAAATGAAGAAAAGGCATGGTGACATGACAATTTTACACTTTATGTTAAAGGGCACACTAATCTAAGTGACCAATAATTGGGGGCTTAGATCTACAGTCGACAGGGCATATCGAACCCCCCCCCCCCTTACCTTACTTCCTTTAACAGTGGGGGGGGGGTCTGATTTTGTGGTATTTTCCATGTGGGGCCCTCATAACATGTCATATTCTTGTTAACTTGAACCCCCATTTCTCAATACCACTTACCGCCTACCCCTCCCCCCTTCGAGTAAACCACCAAACCACTATTCCATACTGTTAGCACAAGAATTCACAGCCAGAAGAGGCTTGCCTCTCCATAAGAAACTAAATAACTTCTACATGAATATACAAGCTTTTAACCTATCAAATCAAATTTCTTGATTAGTCTCATCATACAGAAGTGAAAAAACATTCCATAGCGCCATGGCACTACGTAATTGTATATATAACATGGTCTGCCATTTTACTACCGAAAATGATACCAAATATGTTAAGCAGTGTAATGATGGCGCTATGAATTCCATAGGTTGTTACCAAATCTGTTTTCATGTGAGATGTTACCAAATATGAAAACATTGAAGTGATGTAGCTGCGAATTATGATGGCGCCACACAAGCGGGCACTACCAAAATTTTGACAGAGACCAAATTGTGTAGAGTTATTTTGCAAGGAAGCTTCTACCAGTTTTGAGTGACTAACTTAAAACTTGGATTATGAAAAAATGAGAAGGCAGTTTTTAAAATTGGAGGAGGTTTTTGTTCATCACATAACAAATAACAAAAACCTCTCTTATTTTTTCAAAATGTGTTATGTTTTGAGAGATATTAAACATATAAGTGGCGCTACCGAATGTGCATAACTGTTTTACAGCGGCGCTACGGAATTTCCTGTAGCGGTCACGATTTTGATATTCGCCTTGTTGGGAGGTTTCCACCTGTCAAGGAGGATTTGAATGGATTATAAAGGATTAGTTAGATTTCAAGGGACACCTACACCTAAGTTTTAGCTCCATCAAAGGCCTCATGCAATGAGGTGGAAACAATTTATTAATGACTTCCAACAAATTCCTGAAAATTAGCAGTTTGTTGGATTTTTGTCTCTTTGATTGTTGCCACCTATATCCAAGGCTTAGAATACAATGGAGGGGATGGGATTAGACATCATAAGGTTATTTGGATGTTATTTTCTATTTAAGGAAGGAGATATCTCTTGGAGAAGGGGATTCATGAACCAAGAGAGGCTAGAGAGAGTAGGAGCAGGCAGTTTTTCTGTGTGTGTTCATTTGTAAGTCTGTGGGAATTTTAAGATTGTAAGCATTACTGCTATTGGAGAGTCATGAGAGATGTGATTTAAGATTGTAACTCTTTTGTTTATATTTCTTCTTATTTGAATATATTTCAGATTTGAGGATCAAAGGCCACCAATGATTTATGGATCCCTAAGCAGTAGAGGATCTACTGTATTTTTCCCATCAGTTATTGTTTATATTCAAGTATTTATTGATTCATTAAATTGAGAGAATCTTTGTTTAGTGAGAATTCTATCTTATGTTTTCCTTCTTCATTCTTCCACCTATCAACATATTATCTTGTTTTCTGTTGAGAAACTTTAGTGCCTTCGATGAGAAGAATGTTTGTAAATCCATTGCACATTGGTGTAGCCTATTGATATACAAATTTTTTCCCTCTCCCTTTCTTTCTCCATCTTCCTGATCCACCTATTCAAAACCAAAATTATCTTTTACATTCTGATGGGTGTTGAGCTTACAATTTAGCAGTCAAAGTGTGACTTTCAGTGCTAACACATACCACCTACCGTGCCTACACGTCACACTCCACTACCCGGGCCTACATGTCACACTCCACTACCCATTGGTTTAGCCTACTGATCTGCAATTTGTTGCCCTCTCCCTTTCTTTCTCCATCTTGTTGATCCACCTATTCAAAACAAAAATTATCTTTTACATTACGATGGGTGTTGAGATTACACTTTAGTAGTCAAAGTGTGACTTTCAATGCTAACACATACCACCTACCCTACCTCCTCCGTCACACTCCACTACCCTGCCTACACGTCACACTCCACTACCCAGGCCTACATGTCACACTCCACTACTCGGGCCTACATGTCACACCCACATGAAGAACGAGGTCACTAAGAAAATGGTAGCCATCCATCTCAATGATTGATTAAGTCCTAGCCGTCAGATTAAGCAGTGAAAGGTTAAATGTAAGGATCAAACCTGACTATTGATCTGGTTCTGTGAAATAGAAGTGAACCATCCGATCTGATGTCCAGATTGTCAACCATCTCATCAAGAGATCAAATTGTGACCGTTGAATTGATAAGTGCTCAAGCACTTATTTTTCCTAGCGTCTGGTCATTGTCATTGGTCATATAGAATAAGATATATAAAGGAAAAATATAACACGTCGCTAAAATTGATAAATCTCGTGGTTTTGTATAACTCGGTCACATGTAATGATTTGAATGAAGTGCCTTTGCAGAACTCGGTTTCTGTAAATAAATTGTTGAGATTCGGGATCACGTTAGAAGATGCAATTGATCCATAACTGTGATTAATTTATGAAAATCCTTCACAGTAAAAATGATAAAACTATGATTATGGTTAAGTTAAACAAATAGGTGCGATGGTTCCAAAAAAAGGGACATAGTGTATCACTATGACATCATTTTGAAGATTATATAAACGAAGAAGAGTGTTGAAAATAAATTGTCTCTACAATACAAATCAGAAGATAAATTAATTAGAGAAGCAGAGAAAGATGCAGTAAAGACTCGATACAAAAGTTTCTCCAGATTCAGAAAATAAGGGTGGTTGGGTGGTGCAAGGGCAGGTTGGTTCCTATAGAGGGAGTTGGAGTTTCCTTGTCAGTTGTAGCTGACTAAACAGGGGATAGTAGCCTCCTACCAGTTGGTGTTGATGAACAAGGGTGTGGGTGCATCCTGATCAGTTGGTGCTAATAGAAAAGAAAGAATATATTCCTTCTATGTAACATGTAAAACATAATTTTACAGTTAATAGAATAGAGTTTGTGTTTTTTCCCATTTGGGCTCCACGATAAAATTTTGTGTTAAAATTAAGTTTTCATTAACAAAAGAAAAATTGATATAATAATTGTGTCACTAATTCACCCCCCCCCCCTCTCAGTGACATGATCTGATCCTTCAATTGGTATCAGAGCAGGTCTCGTCACATAAGGTTAAAATCACTTGAAGAGGAATATACATTAGAATGGATCAGCAATTGAAGATGTCATAAAAAATCCCCCTATTTAATGGTGAAGACTATGTCTTCTGGATTGTTATAATGAAAAGTTATCTGATGTCCATTGGACTGTAAGTATGGACATTAGTGGAAAAGGGATATGATGTTCCAAAAGCCACTCCCATAGAAGTAGAAGACAAGAGATGTTTTTGGGAACATGAAAAGGCTTTAAACACACTACAAGATGGACCGAGTAAGAAAATCCTTGCTAAGCTACTAAACTGTAATAATGAAAAAAAACTATGGGATAAATTGGAAACCATATATGCAGGAGATTCCAAGGTAAAGAGGGTCAAACTCCAGACTCTCAGAGTACAATATGAAGGTTTGAAAATGAAGGATGAAGAGAATATCTCACAGTACTTCAAAATATTTGATAATATTGTTAATGCAATCAGAGGATTGGGAGTAGAAGTGTTAGACAATGATCTAGTTGAAAAGGTACTAAGAAAACTACCTATTCTATACAATCCTAAAGTGTCCGCTCTTGAAGATTGGGAAAATCTAGATAAACTCACCATGGATGAATTGTATGGAATCCTCACAACCTATGAGTTAATATTAGGTCATGAGAACCTCCCACAAGGAGAGGCAGCCTTCAAGGTGCTCAAGAAAAAAAAAAGTCAGAAGAAAAAACCTCAATCCAGCCATCATGAAGAATCTGATGTGTAAGAAGTTAATTTTATTAGAAAACTTTAGAAAGGAGTATGGAAGTACAAAGGCAAGTTTCCCTTCAAATTCTTTAACTGTGGCAAGGTTGGTCATTTTGTATCCAAGTGTCCCTATCCCAAGGAGGACCCTAAAGATGAAGAAAACAAAACTACACAATACAAGAAGAAGGAAAACCCCAACTACAAGAAAAAAAAAATTACAAAGGGAAAAATAATTTATACTCAAAAGAAGAAAACAACAGTTCATCAGAGTCCAGTGACAATGATGAATCTGACGATGATGAAGTCCTTTTTCTAGGTATTGAAGAGTCTAATTAGATAGAGGAAATTAAACATGAGAAAGAGTCAGAAGATGAAGCGGAAGTTAATATGGAAGAAGAACTTTTCAGTGCCTTGGATGAATTAAGAAAATACAAAACCAAATATAGACAACTGAAAAGCTTTGTAGTTGAACAAAAGGAAAAACATGAACAGAAATAAAAGGAGATGGAGAAACTCATGAGAAACCTGAAAAAACAAATCCTAGAAGAAAATAGGATAAAAGAAAGTCTGGAAAAGTATCTTAAAGAAAAACAAATAACTTGTGAAAGAATGGAGGCAGAAATAGTTCACCTGAGAAAAGAAATTGATGCAAAGCTCATTCAAACAAAATATAAAAATAGCTCTAAAATATTAGATAAGATTATTACCACACAAAGGGATTTAGGTAATAAAAAAGGAATAGGCTATTTTCAAGAAGAAAGCCAAGTTAATTCACAATCTTATGCATATACTCTCCTCAGTACATTCAAGAAGAAAAATGAAGAGAAGACAAGAAATGATCAGAACCTTAGAGGACCACTTCCACCCATCAAGAAGGAAGATACTATAATACCAAAGAATTTCTATCAAAACAAGTATCCTTGCATTTTCTTTGGTTATTTCTTTGCATGCTCTAATTTCAGACACAAAGCTATGAACTGTAGAGCATATAGAAGGAAAAATTTGAGGGTTAAGAACTATAACCGTAAAGATAACCAAGAAGTAAATCAAGTCAAAAGAAAAATATATAACTCCTTTGCACCTCTACAAGAAGTGGACCTAGAATGCTTCAGATGCCAAAACTATGGACATAAGGCCATTAATTGTAAATTAATGGAAGCCTCAGAACAACCAAGATTCATTAGAGAGCAAAAGAAGCTTTGGAAAGAAAAAACACCAAAGAAGGAATGTCTTATTGCCTTAAAATCCCAAGATAAAGAAGATCTCTGGTATGTTGATAGTGGGTGCTCAAAACATATGACTGGAAACAAAGACAAGTTTTTGAACTTAAAGAAACAAAAAGGTAAAGTTACATTTGGTGACAATGCTTCAGGTAACTGATCCAGGTGCATCATCTCAAAATTCGATAGATTTAAAGTATTCAAAATGCAAAGTAAATCTTACAATGTGGAAGAGCTCGTTGGCATCTTTTCAGTGACATTCGTTTCGAGAAAAACGACCTCTAGATGACAAAGATATCAACAGTTGAAGTTTCATCAAAGATGGTTAAAATGGTGAGAAATGGTTAAAAGAAATGTAATTTGGGGCTATGGGAATTGAACCCAAGACCTTAGAATAAGGCCACCATGACCCCATGGTTTGGAAAAAAGGGGGTGGTCAAGGGCTTAGCCCTCAACCTTGCCAACACCAAGGCCCCCCTTTGGTATTTAAATGTTGTTAAAACTATGCCATATATCCAAAGTCCACAACCATATAATGCGCCAACCATATGATGCGCTCAAAACATATGTTAAAACATACGGTATGTAATAAACGCACCAAACATATGTTAAACAATATGATATATCAAAAGCATATGCGGTGGGAGGAGAATCCCACGGGTTTGACCCTGGGACTTCCGCCCCCCTAACCACCATAGCTACCAACGCACCATCACCATGGGACGTGGCAAGAAGTGGCGAAGTAATCTTAAAAAGTGCCGAGATTTGGGGAATTTTGGAGGGAACGTGGCCCATAACTTGCACCTCTTTATACCATTGTTTTCTTATTTAAATGAGCCATGGGCATGGATCTCGAGGAGGAGTTTTGATGCAGGAAAAGATTGGCACGTAGACTGAGGTAGTTTAGCACATTGGTCGAGGTGGTTTTGCATGCATATCGAGGTGGTTCTGGATTGGCATGCATCCCGAGGTCGTATGAACTATACAGATCAGAGGCAGATTTGGGGAATTGTGCCAAGAAGGGCATTCTAAGTCCAGTTCGGAAATATATCGAGTTTATACTCAAAAGTCTCGATTTTTCACAAGGATTCCAGATCCAGCTTCAGTTTTTGCATTTAGGCATCTAGACAGAAAAGTGCTCACATAATCTTTCAGATACACCGAAAGGTATCCATGTTCATACTTAAAAGTCTCAGAATTTCATCTTGAAATTATTGATGAAGTTTGTTACTATATATGACAGACAGAAATCAAAAGTCACTTTGTAAGCATTTGAATACTTAATCTATCGGCCTTCCCATTTGGAAAGTGGCCCGGAGACATAGCCAAGGGGTCTGGTGAACTCTATTACCAATTCTTGTTCATAGCTGGTTTGCTTACATATTTATGTGCTTATGTGCTTGATGGATGTTCTTTAATTTTGCATTATAAAGGTGGTTAACAGTTTAAAAACTCACATCCAAATAATGGTTAAAGATCTTGAATTTTAGATCAAGTTAAATTTCAGATCAAGTTTGGTATCAAAGCAAGGTTAACCATTGCTTTGTGAGTTGATGTTAACAAGATCCAAGCTTCAACATGGTGAAGGAGAACTTGAAGAGTTTGATCCAGAGATTGGATCAAGAAGAGGAAGGATGTCTTCACCAAAAGGAGAAGAAGCAGCTTCTTATATCCCTTCTGAAGGGGAATTTTTGAAAGCTTTCATGAGAATGCAAATGATGGTAGAGGAGCTCTATCAAGATCGAAAGAAAGGTGAACAAGGTGGACCATCTCATATAGAAGGTAAAAAAGAAGAAGGTGGTGAGGAACCTCCTAAAACCCCACCAACTTCTCCATCTTTTCTTGATGGTTCTATCCCTTCTCCATTTGAAAAACAAAAAACAAAAGTTGATCTTAATATGCCTCATTTAAAGCTTGATATTAAGTTTGAATTACTTATGTATAATGGAGCGCTTAATGTTGAAAAATTGGACAATTGGATCTGTCAAATTGAAGTTTATTGTAGGATTCAAAAGTTTATTGAAGATGCTGTTAAAATTCAGTTGGCTTCTCTCTGACTTGGAGGGACTTCTCTCATTTGGTGGGAGAGCAGATCTCGAGAGGATCTTGCCACAAAAGGAAAAATCGTTTCCTCTTGGTATGAGTTCATTTCAGCACTTAAAAAGCAGTTTTATCCATTAGGGTATATGCAGTAAGCTATGATGGATTGGCAGAATTTGACACAAAGTAAGGGACAAAGTGTGCAAGAATACACACAAGAATATTGAAAAAGAGCATTGGTACTTGGTATACCTCTCTACACTCAGGAAACTCTTCTCAAATATATAGGAGGATTGCATAGTTATTTACGTCATATGATATTGATGTTTAATCTGACTAACCTTGATGAGGTATGTGTTCAAGCAATTCATATTGAGTCAAAAGGGAAGAGTGTTCATGATGTTTCTTTTGCTGAATCTGTCCAGGCAAAAGAAGGCAAGGAAAAGTGGAAAGTTAAACATGCAGCTACAATGAAGAAGGGTGATGAGAGACCTACATGCTCGCATTGTCAAAAGCAAGGGAATGAAGAGGCAAAGTGTTGGAAGATACATCCTGAAATGAAACCGAAGTGGTTTGAGGATCGGAAAGGGAAGAAAACAACCACGGTTATCGTTGAAGACCTTGGATCCGATTCTGAGGACGAAGCAAAGATAACAATCATAGGTGTGAAAGGTAAATCTATTGTTGATAATGATGCTAACATTGGTTCTTCATGTGCTTCTACTTCTAAAGATGATGACAATTCTAAGGATAGAAAGAGGAATGCATTGTTTCATATAAGAGTAATTACAAAACAAACAAAGGTCGACACACTCATAGATAGTGGATCTCAAGTTAATCTTATTTCAGAAGAAGTAGTTAAGCAATTGGGATTAACAACAAGACCACACAAGAAACATTATCCATTAGGTTGGGTATGAAAAGATAAAAGATTACAAGTAACACAACAATGTGATCTAAAGTTTGCAATTACAACTAAGTTTGTAGATGAGGTTGAATTTGATGTGGTCCCACTAGATATCTGTGGAATTGTGTTGGGTAGTTCGTACTTATATGATCGAAAAGAGATCTTCTATCGAGAACATAATCAGTATCACTTGCTTAAAGAAGGAATTGAGTACATAGTGCATTCCCATTCATTAAAAAACGACAAATCATTGGGCACTACACAACAATTAAAAAGGGTTGTTAATGTAAGTCAGAATTTGGCACTTATGTCTATACAATGTAAAGAAGAAAAGAATCCTAAACATGAAAAGGAAGTGTCAATTCACTACGATGCACCTATTTTGGTTGATAGTGTTTCTATGGTTAAAATTCAGCATGGTTTGGGTATAATCTCTTTCACAGGTTCAATGTTTATATTCAGCTTATTACTCATCAGCAGTAGGTGGTTGGGTCCGACAATGTTGAATGAATATGTGATTAAGAATGTGATTAATGTACTTAACAATGTCAGTGCAGTGTTGATTGTTGTATTGCTGAGATATATGTACAGGTTCCAAGAATAATGGATAGGTGATACAGGACAAGTGAGACAAACATGTCCTCACTTATTTTTTGAATGATTTCATACTTTTTGTGGCCAAAAAGCTTTCCAGTGGGAAGGTTTGATCCAGGTGGATCATCTCAAAATTAGATAGAGTTAAAGTATTCAAAATGAAAAGTAAAGCTTACAACGTGGAAGAGCTCGTCAATAAATTTTTGGTGATGTTCGTTTCGGGAAAAACGACCTCCAGATGACGAAGATATCAGCAGTTGAAGTTTCATCAAAGATGGTTAAAATGGTGAGAAATGGTTAAAAGAAATGTAATTTGGGGCTATGGGAATTGAACCCAAGACCTTAGAATAAGGCCACCATGACCCCATGGTTTGGAAAAAAGGGGGTGGTCAAGGGCTTAGCCCTCAACCTTTCCAACACCAAGGCCCCCCCTTGGTATTTAAATGTTGTTAAAACTATGCCATATATCCAAAGTCCACAACCATATAATGCGCCAACCATATGATGCGCTCAAAACATATGTTAAAACATACGGTATGTAATAAATGCACCAAACATATGTTAAACAATATGATATATCAAAAGCATATGCGGTGGGAGGAGAAGCCCGTGGGTTTGACCCCGGGACTTCCGCCCCCCTAACCACCATAGCTACCAACGCGCCATCGCCATGGGACGTGGCAAAAAGTGGCGAAGTAATATTAAAAAGTGCCGAGATTTGGGGGATTTTGGAGGGCGCGTGGCCCATAACTTGCGCCTCTTTATACCATTGTTTTCTTATTTAAATGAGCCATGGGCATGGATCCCGAGGAGGAGTTTTGATGCAGGCAAAGACTGGCACGTAGACCAAGGTGGTTTTGCACATTGACCGAGGTGGTTTTGCATGTAGATCGAGGAAAATTTTCACACAAACCGAGGTGTTTTTTCATGTAGATCAAAGTGGTTATGTATTGGCATGCATCCCGAGGCCATACGGACTGTACAAATCAGAGGCAGATTTTGGGAATTGTGCCAAGAAGGGCATTCTGAGTCCAGTTCGGAAATATATCGAGTTTATACTCAAAAGTCTCATTTTATCGCAAGGATTCTAGATCTAGCTTCATTTTTTGCATTCAGGCATCCAGACAGAAAAGTGCTTACATAATCTTTTAGATACACCAAAAGGTATCCATGTTCATACTTAAAAGTCTCAGAATTTCATCTTGCAGTTGTTGATGAATTCTGTTACTGTATATGACAGACAGAAATCAAAAGTCACTTTGTAAGCATTTGAATACTTAATCTATCGGCCTTCCCATTTGGAAAGTGGCCCGGAGACGTAGCCAGGGGGTCTGGTGAACTCCATTACCAATTCTTGTTCATAGATGGTTTGCTTACATATTTATGTGCTTATGTGCTTGATGGATGTTCTTTAATTTTGCATTATAAAGGTGGTTAACAGTTAAAAAACTCACATGCAAATAATGGTTAAAGATATTGAATTTTAGATCAAGTTAAATTTCAGATCAGTAACATACTTGGGAAAGGCTTGTGAGTTTGGGAAAAGACAAAGCCAAGAATGTGCTGCTTGTTGAAAAACTGAAACCTATCCTATTAAGTGTAGCCAAACTTGTGATCAGGGGCACTTTTACATCTTTGATTCCCAGAAATGTGAGATTAGGAGAGAAGACATGGGAAAACTGGTTGGTACTGCTCCTAGAACTCCCAAAAATGTGTATATACTAGATGCAAAATTGAATGAGGAATGTCATATAAATCTAGTATATGAAAGTTGGCTATGGAATAGAAGGTTGGGACATATTAACTTTGACAATCTAATGAAATTCAGAAATCTTGGTGCAGTAAGAAACTTTCCAAAAATCATAAAGCCATCAAATATTATGTGTAGACACTGTCAACTAGGAAAGCAAACTAGAATAAGGTTCAAAGAAAAAGAATACTCAACCTCAAAACCTTTAGAGCTTGTCCACACTGACCTTTGTGGACCTGCAAGGACCAATATCTTGCAAGGAGAGTCCCACTTTATGTTGTTCATTGATGATTTTACTAGAATGGGTTGGGTATGTTTTCTCAAAGAAAAATTAGAAGCACTTAACAAATTCAAAGCCTTTAAAACTCTTGTTGAAAATGAAAAGGAGACAAAAATCAAATTCCTTAGATCAAACAATGGTGGTGAATTCACTTCAAGGGAGTTTGATCTCTTCTATGAAACCCATGGAATAAAAAGACAATTCTCTACTGCCAGAACACCTCAGCAAAATGGGATTGTTGAGAGAAGAAATAAAACAGTTCAGGAGGCTGCAAGGACTATGCTTAATGATGCAAAATTGTACGATGGATATTGGAGGGAAGATGTAAGCACAACAATATACATATTGAACAGAGTTTAGCTTAGGATTAATAGTAATAAGACTCCTTATGAACTATGGTTTAGAAGAGCTCCATTAGTAAAATACTTCAAAGTCTTTGGAAGTAAGTGCTACATCAAAAGGCTTGATGAGAATCTCAAAAAATTTGATGCCAGATTTGATGAAGTTATTTTTCTTAGATATGCTTCTAACAAGAAAGCATACAAATGCTACAATATTAGACTACACAAGATTTTTGAGAGTGCAGATGTCAAGGTGGATGGTCTAGAAATGATAAGGATCAAAAATCAAGAAACTATACTTGACAGTGAAGATGAAGATGATGATGAGTCAGTTGGTACACAAGAAGAATAAGTAGAAGAGAATAAAGAAGATAGGGATGAGGATGATATGGATACTAGTGAAGAAGAAGAAGATATTCAAGAAGAAGAGATAAGATAATAACCCCCAAGAAGAGACACAAAAACACCCTCAAGAATGACTCAAAAGAATCATCCTGAAGAATTGATTATTGGAAACAAGAGTGATGGAGTGCACACAAGAAGACAATTGTTGTATCAAACAGAAATAACACTTTTGTCACAAACTGAGCCTAGCTCAATCAAAGAGGCATGTAAAGATGAGAATTGGGTCAATGTTATGAATGAAGAATTGGACCAAATTGAAAAAAATCAAACTTGGGAACTAGTTCCAAGACCAAAAAATAAAAATTTCCATTGAACTAAATGGGTGTATAAAAATAAAATGAATGAGAATGGGCAAGTAATCAGGAACAAATCCAGATTAGTATGTAAAGGGTATGCTCAGGTTGAAGGAGTAGACTATGAATAAACCTTTGCACCCATGGCCAAATTAGAGGCAATTAGGATGTTCATATCTTTCTCTAGCTACAAAAAAATTAAAGTGTACCAAATGGATGTCAAGTCAACATTTCTCAATGGAAACCTAGAAGAGGAAGTCTATATTGAGCAACCAGAAGGATTGAAATTAACTAACAAAGGAGACTATGTCTATAAATTAAAGAAAACACTCTATGGGCTAAAAAAAGCACCCATAGCATGGTATGCAAGGCTAGATTCTTATTTACAAAAACAAGGCCTCAAAAGAGGATCAACAAACAACAATCTTTATTGTAAAATTGTTGGTAATAACATGATTATTGTGGAAGTATATGTTGGTGATATTATATTTGGCAGTGATGATGAAAAAATGAGTAAGGAATTTGCTAGGAGGATGCAACAAGAATTTGAAATGTCTTTGCTTGGTGAACTAAATTTCTTTCTAGGACTACAAATAATACAATCCAAAAGAGGAGTCTTTATACATCAGTCTAAGTATGTTAAAGATATGCTTAAGAAATTCCAGTTAGAGTATTGCAAACCTGTTAGTACACCTATGACAGTTGGATGCAAACTAAGCAAGGAAGATGAGTCCAATGTTGTAGATCCAAAACACTACAGATCAATGATTGGGAGTTTACTCTATGTAACAACTTCCAGACATGATGTCAAGCAAGCAGTTGGGATGGTGGCTAGATTCCAAGCAACACCAAAAGAGAGCCATGTTCAAGTTGTAAAAAGAATCTTTAGGTATTTGAAAGGAACCATAGATCTTGGTTTGTGGTGCCCTAGCAAGGATTCATTCACTCTAAAAGCCTATTCAGATGTAGATTGGGCAGGTAGTGTTGATGACAAGAAAAGTACAAGTGGAGGAGCATTCTTTTTGGGAGAATCATTGGTATCTTGGATAAGCAAGAACAATCCTCAATTTCATTGTCTAGCATTGAAGCTGAGTATATTGCAGTAGCAGAATGTTGCACACCTATGGAGTGCATGAAACAAACCTTACAAGACATCAAAATAGCATTTGAATAACCTACTACTATCCACTGTGATAATACAAGCACGATAAGTCTCTCCAAGAACCTTGTTCAGCACTCCAAATCAAAACGCATTCCCATAAAATACCACTATCTAAGAGATCAGGCTGAAAATAAGAACATTAAATTGGAATATGTTCCAACACAAGAAAAGGTGGCAGGTATTTTCACAAAACCCTTAAGAAAATATGTATTTGAATTTCTTAGGAAAAAATTAGGAGTAATCCTTCTTCCAACCTAAATCTCTCAAAAATAAAAATAAAAATAATATATATATATATATATATATATATATATATAAAGAAAAGAAAAAAGAAAAAAACAATGCATCAATTGGCACCAAATCAGGGGGAGACAACAATAAAAGTCAGAAGGAGTCATTCAGTATGACAGGAAAAGTATGATTGCAGGAGGATTTATTCGTTTCAAATTATGGTTAGAAGTATACAGACAAGCAAAGATTTACCATAAGGGAAGCAACCATTTTCCATTGATGTTAAAGGGGGAGAATAACTTTAGAGGAGAGATGCAACATCTTAGGGGGAGATTCAATATGAAGTTTGAATGTTTCCATCAATGACAAAGGGGAAGATTGTTAGACATATTGTCATTGATATGTTGTATTGATGTCAATAATTGATGTCATTATGATGTGATGTTAAGTTGTTATGATGAGTTGTCACTGTTGATTTATCATATATTAAATTGTCATTAATGTCAAACAGTATGCATAGATCAAAGGAAAAGTGCATTGAAAGTATGAAAAGAATAATAATGTCAAACAGTTGGATAATATGTAGAGATTAAATCTCAAGAGCGTAAGAGAATGAAGATCAAATCTCAGAAGAGATGGCGTGATGAATCTCAGAAGACTAGTCAACGATCAGATCAGATCAAGACCGTTGATATGCACGTAGAGCTTGGATCGAAAGGGAGTATCAAAATTCACATCTACCGTTGATGGTCACTCACCAAATAGATATACGGTTGGTGAAAAAATGAAGAAAAGGCATCGTGACATGACAGTTTGATGATTTATGTTAAAGGGCACACTAATCTCAATGGTTGATAATCGGACACTCAGATCTACTATCGACAGGGCATATCAGATCCCCCCGACCTTTCTGCCTTTAACGGTGGGGGGGGGTGTCCAAGTTGGTGGTATTTCCCATGCAGGGCCCTCATAACATGCTGCATTCTTGTTAACTCAGACCCCCCTCAATAAATACCACTTACCGCTTACCCCCCCCCTCCAATTAAACCGTGAAACCACTATTCCATACCACCTACCCTACCTCCGCCATCACACTTCACTACCCTGCCTACACGTCACACTCCACTACCCGGGCCTACATGTCACACTCACGTGAAGCATGAGGTCGCTAAGAAAATGGTGGCCGACCATCTTAATAATTGATGAAATCCTAGCTGTCTAATTAAGCAGTGAAAGGTTAAATGTAGGATCAAACCTGACCATTGATCTGTTTCCACAAAATAGAAGTGAATTGTCTGATCCGATGTCCAGACTATTGTCCATCTCATCAGGAGATCCAACTGTGACCGTTGAATTGATAAGCACTCAAGCACTCGATTTTCCTAGCGTCTGGTCATTATTGTTGGTCATATAGAATAAGAGATATAAAGGAAAAATATAATACATCGCTAAAATTGATAAATATCGTGGTTTTGTATCACTCGGTCACATGTAATGATTTGAACGAAGTGCCTCTGCAGAACTCGGTTTCTTTAAATAAATTGTTGAGATTCGGGATCAAGTTAGAAGATGAAATTGATCCATAACTGTGATCAATTTATGAAAAGCCTTCAGGGTAAAAATGATAAAACTGTGATTATGGTTAAGTTAAATGAAGAGGTGTGATGGTTCCAAACAAAGGGACACAATGTATCACTCTGACATCATTTTGAAGATTATATAAACAAAGAAGAGTGTTGAAAAGAAATTGTCTCTGCAGTATGAATCAAAAGATAAATTAATCAGAGAAGCAGAGAAATATGTAGTAAAGACCGGATACATAAGTTTCCCCAGATTCATAAAATAAGGGTGGTTGGGTGGTGCAAGGGCAGGTTGGTGCCTGCAGAGGGAGTTGGTGCTTCCTTGTTAGTTGTAGCTGACAAAACAAGGGGTATTAGCCTCCTACTAGTTGGTGCTGGTGAACAAGGTTGTGGGTGCATCCTAATCAGTTGGTGTTGATTGAAAATGAAGAATATCTTCCTTCTATGTAACATGTAAAACAAAATTTTGTAGTTAATAGAAAAGTGTTTGTGGTTTTTCCCATTTGGGTTCCATGAGAAATTTTTTTGTTAAAATTATGTTTGCATTAACAAAAGAAAAATTGATATAATAATTGTGTCATTGATTCCCCCCCCCCCCCTCTCAGTGACAGGATCTGATCCTTCATAGGAATATGATGATAGAAATTATTGGTAAAACTTGAATGAAAATGGCAGAGAGGGCATAAATTCTTCTATCAATTTTCTTGAGTCCAGAGAAGGGACATGAGCTAGGTTGTTTTGATAAGTATAATAATGTCTATCTTCTAGGGAAATAAAAGTATCTTGTAATTAAATATGGATGATTATATAAGGGTTAAGACCCTTATGGATAATTTTGTGTGTAGTAAAGGAAGTTTATTTGTTATCTGCACAAGCCCCTTGGTTGAGGTTTCCTTTCTGGAAAATTATTACAACAAAAAAAGAAGTTACAATAGTCATCAATATGTGAAAGATTGAATAGGTCAAAGTGGAAGGATCAATCAATTGTGACTGTTGGATCATGGAATAGTGGGCAAGATTCGTCATATCTAGTTACAAAACCCTAAAGAAATCATGACCATCCACTCAACACCAGATTGAGTCCTAGCCATGGATCAAGAGAAAAAAATATTTGCATATCAAGCATATTTGGTCATCCACCAAAAGGAGAAATCGATGGTGGAAGGTCAAGGCATGGAGTAAATTTGCATGCACGTTGATTTTTAGGAGGTAGCGCACCACAGATCAGAACCAGTGGTTATTTTAGAGATGTGTCACCTTAGGATCTACGCACGCGATGGAAACATAATCAAAGAACTTCCATGTCGAAATGTGCAAGACGTGCATCTCATGATGATATTAGATCATGAATTTTGATCCAGGTTAGTGTTGAAGTTATAGTTTAACTGCCCATTTGTGTAGCACTTGGTCACAGTCTTCGTTCATATGGAAGATGTGGTGATTGTGTATTTGAGGGGTAATACCCTTATGGAAACAATTATTCATGGTTAAAGGAATTGAAAATGAAGTTATAGGATATGTGGCAGTGATAAATTGTCACTTTAATAAATGAGACTAAGCCCTGTATGTAAAACTCCTCACAACTAGGGGATTGATGGAAATTGTAAGGTCAATTTACTTGACCTATAATGAATGAAAAAAAAAATTGTTGTTGGAATAACTCGGTTAAGCAAGTAAAAAGGATCCATATAGACTGAAAAAAACCTTCATGAAGGAAGGAGTGAAGTGACATGAGAAAGTTCAAAGGCTCACGGTTGTGCTAAGGGGGTGTCCCTATTAACTTAAAGGGTGTGGATATGAATGAGAATTCAAGAGGTAAGCAAGTGGAATGCGTCTTCACTGCAGGCACGGGTAAAATGATTGGTGCATGTAGACTTATTATAGTTTTTCATTGGATGTAAAATATAGTGATGTCATAGCTCATATGATTAGTGATGATCTGATTATAAGCAACATAAGAAAAATGATGATGATATTGATTATATATTACACCATGATGATAAAGGTAGAATGGTTAATGAAATGTTGATCCCAAACATGGTAAAGGAAGTGTTGGGAAACTTCTATATGACCAATGGGTCAGGTTGACATCCAAAGGTGGATGGTACCCATATAAGGTATGGCTTAGTGTGCTCAAGTAGTAGTGAGAGGGTATCTAGAAAAGGATTTCCTTGATAAAAAGGTTTGTTAACCAGAAATGGTTCGAGGCATAAAAAGGAAGCTCAATAAGTTATCTTGTTTCCTTCGGCAATTTTTGAATTTCCCAGATGGTATTTATGAGTTCTTGAATAATTTTATAATAGTAGATGCAAGAATTCCTTCTTGCTAGTTGTTTTCATATGGAAAGAGGGGCATAGTTATGATTATTTTTGTTAAACTTGCCATGTGGATATCATGTGAATGACTGTAAACTCTCAACCTAGAGGGAAACATGGTGTTGAGTAATCCTGTGAGACTTGTCATAAGAATGACAGTAAGATCCTTGGGAGAAGGATATGGAAGTATGATATGTCCATGTGTATGAACGACATGGAAAAGGTGCAAGCAATGAGCTTGCATGATGAATTTTTAGCTATGTTTGTATATTCTTGAGTGCATGGATTTAATGTGTTATAAGGTTTCCTAGTATGAAGACTAATATTAAGACCAACTAGATATGAATGAATGGTGTTAAATGTGCAAGTGATACACGTGTATGATGTATGGGTATATGTATACTAAAGGCACGAGGTGACTTCCTGAATGAGTGAAATGTAAGGCAAGAATTGCACTTGCCAAGATTGAATGAATACCATGGATGCATGGTTGAGTCTATTTTGAAGAGTCATGAAATTTTTGTTTTGAACTATAGCTTGAGGGGAATGGGTCCCATCCCCTCAACAAAGGCTAGTATAAATTGATGAAAGAGTAAATGAGTAGGGATGCTCCATTGTCATGATAAAAGGAAACCTGATAAGGCTTTTAAAGGTTGGATGTAAATGGTCATGAAAAATCATGAACTAACTGAATTTCAATAGATACAAAAAAAAGAAGTATAGGTGTGCCTATAGTAGACAAGCAGTATGTTGAAGCATGTAGTAAGAACACTGTGCATGAAAGAACAATGGGATAATGTGCATATGTAATTCAGAATTCATCATAAGAATACAAGTTTATATTCCTTATGGAATATTTGGTAAACAATTGAAATGATAAAGATGAAGTTGAATCAAGGTTGATTCCATCACAGATAGTGATGGATATGCAATAAGGAAGTTGCATGTTGAAGGAATCCCCTGTGGAGGAATTGTGTAAAGGATTTGTCAGGAGAACAGAGTCACAACCTTAATGACTGGTGAGAATTGGATAGTGGTATGCTAGCATATATATATATGAATCCTGGATTACATTCTAAAACATAATGCATGAATGAGACACTAACAAATGAACATTTAACATTTTGAATATATAAGAAACATGGATTACATTCTAAAACATAATGCATGAATGGGACACTAACAAATGAACATTGAACATTTTGATAACTAAATGGTAATGTTCAGGAAGCACATGTTCATAATTCATTGTGAAAAAAAAAACTTGTTGTTATAACATGTTGATTTATCCAAGAAGATTAAGGTGAACCTAACGAAGATTGTTCAAGGAAAAGAGCAAGGAGATCCCAACATGGTGTAGATTGCATAGGCAAAGAAGGAGAAAAGGAGGAATACTTTTCTCACTTTAAAATCTGATTTTCTTAACAAAATTATGATTTTCAAAAGGGAACAACTATGAAAGAAAAGGAAAATAAATAAATAAGTATGTTTGAATGAATAGGCTTGGTTAATCTGTGTTAAGTAAAGTCAGTGATGCCTTGGAAAATAACTCAGCTGGACTGAAAGTCTAGGGTTGTGTAGAAGGAGTTGGACAAGGGAAGAGTTCATTGACTCCTTTCTTGTTGTTTATTGTACTTCTCTGGTATGAGAGATTGATTTACTAATGCAAGTAAGTATTTTCACGTAAGGATGTTGATGGTTGTATGATTATAGATACAACTGAAAGGTGGATTGTGATTGCACTAGCTAACACATTAATGAGTAATGTGGTAGAGTGCATATATATATGTTGGGTCATATCTAAAAATGTTTTATTGATTTAATGCTATGATACATGCATTTTTATTTTACATGATGACTAATATATTTGTGATGTATGTCATGTGTAGAAAGAAATTGGAGTTGTTGGGAAAGACAGTTACCAGTGATGGACAACCTCAAGCAAATGATGACTATGAGAAGGATGTTGTTGAAATTTGTTGAAGGGACTTTAAAAGTATCCATAAAGCACCACTAATGAGGTAATATCAGAGAGGGTGTTGCAAGCCAGAACAAGTATAAAAGTGTTCATGCCTGTGTGGCATAAGGTATGAAGGGATTTCATAAGAGTCCTCTCTGAAGTATTTTGTTATCTAAACAATATGCAAATAATTTTGAGTGGTTATTGTATTCCATTGCTACCCAAGCAGGGTAATATTCAGGAAAGAATAATTTGAATAATAAAGAGAGGAAATATATGTTGGTCAAGGATGATTTAGAATCCTTGCAAAGAAAAAAAAAATCCATGGATAAGTAGTATCTTGGATACATTGACCAATCAAGAGTGATTGGGAACATAAGTGCTCATAGGTATCACATTGAAATTGAATGCATTAAGGAAATGTGTGATTGCATAAGAGGGCAGACAATGGATTTCCCATTAAGGAAGGAGGACCTTCCAATACTCTACCTGAATTGTAGAGGTGTTAAAGAAGAGATAATTTGGGTGGCCATGAGTGTTGGTACCCTGGTTACCAATGAAGGAAGAGTGTGTGAATGCATTCATGTGAAACTTTTAGTTTCGGGTATGTTTATTTGAGATCATGATCAACTGAAGTAGGAAAAACATAGTCATTCTATAAAAATAAATATGTATAAAGGAACCATTTGGTAAAAGGTTGGTTGAGTTCCAACCCACAAAGGAAAAAGTATCTAATGTAAAAAAGTAATAATCCGAAAATCAATGCAAGGGTGCATTGTGTGTAAATGTGACCATGGAAAATGGCACATTGATTAAATTCATTTGATTCTTGATTGCATGTTAAAATGATTGATATGCTAAAGTAAATCATGAGTGAGGAATGACATTTCCTTTTTAAATAAATGAATTTTATTGTTAGTATGCACAGTTATGGAATTGTTTGTGAGCCATTGCAAGTATGCAATGAAAATATAATGTGAATGAAAACTAACAATTATTTGGTTGATTGAAGTTGAAATTCCAGGAAGAAGGGTCTTGGGTATGGCAGTGTTGTAAGCCCATAAGGAAGACCAATTTCTTGTTGAGCCAAACTTCTATGGGAAGGAAAATCCCATATTCGTGAATCTGGTTCCTCCTTGGAACATATCTCAAAATAAAATGTGAAATTTGGAAATCTGTGGGTGACAGATTTGCAAGAAAATTTAGAATTGGAATTGATGATAATGTCTCACAAAATATTTTGTATACATGTGATACAGGTGAGACGAAAATGATCAATCTAGGGAGGACAGATGAAGGTTGTCAAAGCTAGAAATCATGAAAAATGATACTATTGTGACATGAGAACCATGTGGTAAGCCACGATCTCCCTGGAATATGTTGTGTTATGGTAACATGGGCCAAAGGGATACCTTGACAGAGAGAGGGACTCTTCAGTTGTAAGACTCGATGAAGTCTCTAAAACTCTTCTTGTGTGAGAAATCCTTGGCAAGGAAAAATGGATTGCTTGAAGGATTGTATAGCAAAGAAGGGGATGCATGAGCGTGGACCTGGAGGGTGAGTGACCACAAGGAAGATGAGACTTTAATAATTCCTTTCAATTATTGGTTGGTATCATGCACACTATGGGCATTTCAAGGAAAATAGTGAGCCAATTTAATGAGACAACCATATGGATGCAGATCCATGAACTACACATATAAGAATTGTTCTAACTTGCGAATAATTCCACTTGGATTTAAACCACAATAAAATGTTTTGCATGAAATGATGACTAATATGGTTATTGTTGAAAATTTTTGTAGGCATGTGCTAAATGCAAAGAGTATGGAAAAAAGGACTATACCAAGAAAAGAAAAATGATGTTGAAGCAGATGAAAGATGATGTCATGGTAGGTGTTGCTAAGAAGACCACCGAGGATGGTGTTCCTTTGAAGAGGGGGGGGATTGTAATACCCATATTTCCCCCAACTTGTAATTAATCATAATTTATGATTTCCATGCAATGGATTGCAAATATTGAAATGTAATATTCTTTAATTCTAAACGATGACAATAGAATGATGGGTAAAGCCTTAAAGTATTGGCCATGATATCACTAGAGGAATGAGGGGAGGTTCTATTAAGTTGAAGGAATCCAAACCACCATGAAGAAATAGTGATTGGAAACATTAAAATTATTTTCCCTTAGCCCAGATAACAAGACAAGTCGTATTATCAGGGGGGGGGTTGGTAGTTGAACAACCAACCACCCCAATGAATGGAAGTATGGAAGGCTGGAAGAAGGGTCAGGAAGTGGTCAACTAGAGGATAGTAGGAAATATCACCACAACCCCCTAGGATTGAACAATGAGTTTCCTTCTCACAGAATAAATAGAAGGACATGTCAAGAACCTTCCTAAGTGACGTGTTCAAGAAAAATCACAAGGGAGCATGTGACCTGGATATGCGTAGATAAGAATAACTTGAGAATATTTTGGGGCCTATGAGGAGAGCTACAAAAATAATGGACTAGCACGTGCAATAGAAGAATCAAACAATCCATATATGGTTTTTGTGTTGGACCATGGAAGACTTGAAACCCAACCCAAGCCAAGAAGGTCACGAGATTGATGATGGGAAGGCATAAGATAAACCTTAAATGGCCTAGGCTAGGTGGGTGTAAGGAAAATATCTACCTAGAGTAGAGTGAAGGAGAGTAACCTTCAAACTTACCGAGAACCTGAGAGATATTTCCCTAGTGATATCATGGCTTGGCATAAGGGTGGCCAAAATGCTAAAAGTGAATGCATCTGAGCCTACGGTTGTGTGGGAAGGTGAACTCCCACAATCAATTGGTTGGATATAAACTGTAATAGATAAGTATTTCATAGACTCTATGTAATTAAATTGAGATGCATGTTTGAATGATTGTACTTGTGCTATACATATACATACTTGATTTATAGTGATGGTGCTTATTGTATTTGTAAGCTCATGTGTTTAAGTGACGATAGGATGGCAAGAATAATGCATGCCCTTCACAATTGAATATGAGTGTTTTGTAATGTTTTGAGATAAAAGGAATGAACTTAACTTTATGATTTCTGTGTTCTGTGTTCTGAATATATATATATATATATATATATATATATATATAGAGAGAGAGAGAGAGAGAGAGAGAGAGAGAGAGAGAGATATAGATATAGATATATATATAGATATAGATATAGATATAGATATTGTTGTGATGGACCATATGTCACTGGAGGACCATCTGTCACTGAAAACCTAGATCATAAGATAATAGTTGAATGTAAGAAAAATATCCCAAAGAAAATCCTATAATTGTCTTAAGTCATCAATTGGATGAAAAAACCAGGTTTTGAGCTTGAGAGAATCACAGTCGTTGGATCGGTGGAGAAAATAGATTCAGAACCTTTATTGAAGTAGGTTACCATGCCTGCAAAGAATGTACTCGATTTAATCTGGACCGTTAATCAGGGATTAACCCATATTTATCCTTTGTCGTAGATCTTTGTGGTCTCATTTTAAGAGAGATTTGGGAGAGGGGTAACATCAGTAGAAGGTACCATGTTGAACTAGAATTCCAATGTGTCCAGAAGTTGATAATCGTCATCCTGTGAATGGAGATAGGTATTTTTTTGGTGGGCCATAGTGTACTCCCTTGAGTGAGCTAGATATTAGACTATTGTTTTAGCCTTGGTCATTGACCAAAGGTATGAAATATTTTGACCGTTAATCATAGCACTTATGGGATGTGATCTTGGTTTATTGATCGACGTGGAAGCCATTAGATGTTAACAAGAGAAGGTTTGACTTCATGCTAACATTATGTTTAAGTCTTGAGCCTACGTGTATAGGGAAGACACGTGGAGGCCTGTAATTAGTCGAGGGATTAAGGAGTGGGTCCCTTTCAAGTTTAAGGGTTGGAAAGGTGAGATGAATGGGTTTGCGAGTCCGCCAACCTGTGAACCAGAAAAAATTACAAAATAATATAAGTATGCATTATTATAAGAGAGGAAGGGACTCAGATGATTCTGCAAGTCCATGAAGATGAAAATGGATAAGTGTTGAGAATATTTGGATGAAATTATGAAGGGAAGAATTATGCATTTGTGATTCTGTGAATCCGAAGAACTGGAAAAATGGTTAATTGTTGAGACTTTTTGAAAGGACATATGAAATAAAGGTTACAAGAACGGGAGTCCATGATTTTGCGAGTCCGAATAAGTGGAAAAATGGTTAAGTGTTGAGACTTTTTAGATGGAGTTATGAACGAAAGGTTACAAGATTGTGAGTCTGTGAGTCCACGAGTATGAAGAAGTGAAAAAAATAATCTAAGTGTTGAGACTTTTCGGGAAACCCTATGAAAGGATGCTTATACAACTATGCATCCATGAGTCCACAAGATCATGAAGAAGAAAAATGGCTAAGTAACGAGATGTCACAGGTGGATTGATGAAAGTGAGCTACACAATTACAAGTCTGCCACCCATGAGAGTGTGTCAGAAGAAGGTCTGAGCGACACTAGTGGAAGTTCTGCGTGGACTGAAGTTCCACTGTGGAAGGCTAGGCTAGTGCCATGTTAGGACCAGGGCATCACCACGTTAGTTGGCACGGTCAATGACACGTCCCGTGGATGCGACATGGCAGTAAGAGAAATGTTTCCTATGTAAACCCAAGAAATTCAGAAGGTCATACATTTTGTTCTAGAGCTCAATCCTTAGTGAAATTACCATCGTTTGAAATCTCTTAATGAGAAAAAGAGGATGGATTTGTGATAGAGAAGGTTTAAGGTTAATAGAAGAAACGAAAATTTAATAACCCATCCCTTAAGTAGTTACTTAGGGGTCGGGTATGTTTCAAACATCACCACATATCATCACAAAATACGTGTCTCAACCAAGTACCAACCTGTACCATGCATCAACCATGCATCAAAATTTACCTGTACCATCAACAAGTGCATCAAACATGCACCAAAACTGTATCATCAACCATGTACCAACCATGTACATCAAGCATGTACATGCACATCAATCTATACCAAACCGTGCATCAACCATGCACCATAACCTGTACCATATGCCTCAACCATCAACCATGTACCAATCATGTACCATACCATGTATCAACTAGTACCATCAACCATGTATATGAACCATGTACATCAATGTTATAACCCTAAAATGCACCATACAGGTTTACCTGGCATCAGGCCAACTCATGCCTCTTCCTAGCCAAAGCCATGCTGAGTAATTCCTCAAAAACCACTTAAAACAAGCAACCCGCGCCCTAACTGCTCATTGGGCGCGG
>ML780343.1:51787-94474 GCA_009831015.1 Picea engelmannii
ACTTTACAATCCAAATTTAAGTCAAACCAAAATCTAAAATTTTGCAGCTAAAAGACTCAACAATGAATTGAGAAAACCATCAATAGCCATGCTATCCACCGTAAAACCCAACCAAAATGATGGTGCTATTTTGGGAGTTAACAATCATAATCGTCCAACTATCTCTGAGTTGATCTCTGAATCAATCTGTGAATATCTGAATCAATCTCTGAGCTAGAATCAATCTATCTTGAACTCATGTTACTCAATTGTCCACAATGTTGACCCTTCTATCATTCCACAAAGATTTCTTTGAATCAAATATGTCTACTGATATGATCTATCTGCTCATCCAACTCTACATGTTTGGAAAAACTTGTATTGAAGACATCTCTGCTTGAATACAATCATAAGCTTTTTCCCATGTAACTTCAATTTGATACCTATGTGGGAATACTGTTTTCTCGATCAATATGTCATATTGTACTTTTGTTATCTGACTGCTCTGAATCTGTCTCCTCAAACTCTATAAGTTGTACAAATGATAGTTCTCTAATATGTCT
The DNA here is from genome assembly GCA_009831015.1 of Picea engelmannii. Classification (NCBI taxonomy): domain Eukaryota; kingdom Viridiplantae; phylum Streptophyta; class Pinopsida; order Pinales; family Pinaceae; genus Picea; species Picea engelmannii. Next base: position 52,330 of record ML780343.1, read on the forward strand.
CAAATTCTACATAGACTCCCCCTGTTCAAGATACATATTTGTTGGGAGTCTCCAAGCTGAATGGGTCAGAAGAATACCTTCTCTAACGCATAGTCATCTTCCTCTTCATCTATAGACCCGTCATCTCTATGAACTTTGACTTCATCCTTTCTTCTTGTAGATTGATCTTGCACTAAAATTCCTGAAAGTACAATCTCTTGAACCTGTTCTTTATTCGCATGCTCTTCTTTTCTTTCTCACACTACTACAAATCCTATGATCTCTGGGACCTGTTCTTTATTCACTTGTTCTTCTATTTTTTCATTTCTTCTCCAAACCTTCCTATTTCCAACATCTTCATTTTTCCTTGTAGATTTGTCTTCATCTTGTACTATTTCCAATCCTGAGAGTATTTTATCCTCCTTTACATGTTCTTATTTTATTTTACAAACCTTCTTATATTTGATATCAATGTTCTCTTTCATAGAAGTATGGATCATGCTTCTACAATAATGAGTTATGTGTCCATAGTTATGGCACTTGTAACATTCAATGTTATGTGGGGCCACATAAGCTTTTCTTGCTTGAACGTTTCTTTCATAAGCCCTGCAATCTGCAACCTTATGTTCAAAGTTAGTACAATAAAAAAAATGGCCATAAAATAAATTTACATACATGGGAGTGAATGATCTTCTTTGTGGTGTAGTCCTTCTAAATTCCTTCCTTGGTTGATCACTATCATGATTGAGGCTTATCTATGGATTGAACGTGGAGGATCTTATTTTGTAATCTTTTTCTTGAGTCTTTTTCTCTTCTCGAATGTTCTTCTTCAAGGGATTGCATTCTTCCTTCTTTATTGAACCTTTAATGACTTCTGCATAAGTATTTGGATTCTCTCCATTCTTCCTCTCTAGCAAATTGTGGGACTTCTCTTCAACTGATGATGTGGTTGTTTCTTTGTCTTAAAAATTTGTGTTGAGTTTGATGACTTTTACTCTCAATGTGACAACTTCTTCTTCAAGTTTCTCAACCTCTTCTTCTTTATTCATCATTTGGATCTTCATGACTTCTTCTATTCTCTTTGCTTCTTCAAGTTGGATCTTCAATGCGATTATTTATGTCAGACAGTTGGCTTAGGTTGATGGAAAATTGGTATGGATTGTTGGTTGTCATTGATGTCAACCATTGGAGAGTGATATTGTAGATTAATGTCAACCCTTAGTGATTGATGTCAACCCTTGGATAAAGTCCAATAGCGAATTTCGGTAGCACAAAGGTTTGGGTAATGGAACCAACGTTGTTTCATGTATAATGGTATGAGTTTTAATATATTTGAAGGTAATAATATTCTATATGGATAGTAAATATAATTCCATTTTCAATGGTATGTAGAACGTCACATAACTCCTCACGGTTAGAGAGTTATGGCCATGAGAAGTTGGAGAACCCAGGTTTGGGTAATGGAACCAAGTTTTTTTGATGGATAATGGTATGATTTTTGATATATTTGTAGGAAAGACTATTCTATATGGATAATACATGTCATTCCATTTCCATTGGTATGTGGAACGTCACATAACTCCTCATAGTTAGAGAGTTATGGCCATGTGAAGTTGGAGAACCCCCATGAGTCATCTAGAAGCCCCAAAAGGTCAAAGTAGTCAAAGTGGTTTAAGAGATTTTACAAGGTAAATAATAAAGTGAAGTGATGAGTGTACTATAATTCAAAGTGAATACAAAATAAATTATTTCAATAGTAAAGTTAATGGATAAATTAGAAGTGGGTTAACCCTAAAATAAGGAAAGTGGGTTAAGATGGTTAAAAGGTAACCCCTTGAGAAAGCTACATGAAAGTATAAATAAGAGGCAAGGCTCTCTCATTTTAATTACACTTGAGCATATTGAATATCTATAGGTGAATTAGGTAACCAAAGTATATCTAAGCCAAATTTCAGAGGGAGGGTGAAGTAAAGAAGGCCGAAATTCAAGGGAGGATAAATTCTTTTGATGATGCTTTCTAAGGTATATTATTTACAGGTCATCTCACCATTTTCACATTTTTTTTATAGAATGATTCATACCGTGAAATTGGGATGTCATTGAGTAAACATATCCAAGTAGCTGTGGTACAAATTTCAGCTTGTGGGTCGTTGTATTTTTGGAGTTACACTCCGTGGAAAATAGGGTTTATGGCTAGTCCTGAAACTAGTTTAAAACATGTGTTTCGGGTAAAAATGTCATAAATTATTCCTAACAGATCCAAATTTAGTAATACTAAATGTGTTGGTTATAGTACAATCTGTAGTATTCGGTGTACAATTTTCATATCCATACAACAAATATTCTGTGCGAGGCACGCTCTACAAGTTCAATCTCTAGAATAAGACAAAATTCAACAAGGTATGCCATTTTTTCTATAACTCCTTTTTTGAGAGGTTCCAAGTATTGAAACTTGGAGGAATTGCATAAAACACACTAAAGAACATTGTGTAATATTTTCAGATCTTTATTCATTACAGGTACATAGTTATGATTATTTCAAGTTAGGGTTGTTGACTAATCCAAAACTATTCATGTGAGACGAAAGTAAAATTTGATGAAAATGCTAGTCTCTTGTAGTTAAAGTTAAGGTTTGTAGGTATGTGATCATATAAACCAGGTCTATTACAGATTTACAAATCAGATTTGGATGATGAAATTGATGAAGGACTTTTGGTTGAGGTACATGTTGGGTACATGGTTGAGACAAGTAGTTGATGAGTTGGCACATACATGAGGTGTATAGTTGATGATGTTGGTACATCTTGATGGGTCATAGTTTATGTATATTTGATACATGATTGGTACATACTTGTTACATGGTTGGAGTGATTAGGGGATCAAATTTTGCTCAAAAATTCAAAGTGCTCAGAATCGCTTCAAATCGAACGAGAGCGTAGGCCTCATCGTTGCGAACCCAACGCAACTCGTTTGGGCTCAAACAGACGTCGGGAGCGAGAGATATTGCGATCTGTTCGGATCGTCAAATAGGTAAAAAAAGGACGTTGACTGTGAAGTCCGTACAGCCCGTATAGGTGATATGGCATGAGGTACCCTAACATGTCAAAGGTGACATGGCAGTTTCAGATTGGCTGACATTTGGACGAATCATGTTTCGACACGTGGTAGTTTTTGGTTTGTAGTTGAGTGCCACGTGGCCCAGTCATGGGCTGCCACGTGGCACCATTATATTGGTTATTGGTTCAAAACTATATGGAGTATGTGGGATTCGAACCCCGGACCTCCCCACTAGTCAAAGCCTTTGCAAAGTCCGCCCTGCCAACGGGCCACGCGTTGTTCCTTGTTAACTATCTGTGTTAAAATATATTTGAATTAAAGTAATGTTACATATGGCGGGGGGTCAGGCCGGGGCTTAGCTCCGACCCGCAGTTCTATTGTTTATACATATGACCATTACAATATTATATGCATGGGAGTTGGTGTTACAAATGGAGCCCAACCCTGGTTTGATATGTGACCACAGTTCCAACGCGCGTGGGTTTACGTATGGAAAACGGTTGAGCCTCCGGTCACATGACCTATCGCATGTGACCTTGCCATGGAGCGCGCGGGGAAGTTGTGTTTAAAACTTAGCCCTTTTATATTTGCGCGAGGTCACATGACCCACATGTGCCCACGAGTTTGACAGTGAGGGGGTGGCGCGCCCATAACCGTCCTACAGTTCGCACTGTTGGCGCGGCTGCGTTCGGTGCCAGGTTTTCACGCTTTAAATTGCGTGTGTACTAGGTTGAATGTACGGAGGTACGTTTTGTAGATGCAGAGACAACAAGCTTGAAGGGGAGACTTCCAGGAAGCCTAACTTCTTCATTTTTTGGCCAAATGAGGTGCCGAAAAAGCCCAGCTAGGGGTTTTTGGACGCTCTGAAGCCATTGGAGTAGTTTGTTGGTCATTTTGATCATTATAAAGCACGTTTTTTAGAAATTTTGAGAAAATAATAATAATGATCCATTGGAAGCTGGACCAGGAGATGTAGCCCAAGAGAGGGGTGAACTCCTTTATCATTTGTTGTGTTATGTGTTTATGTTCATTGATTATGATGTTGTTTATATGTATCTTAAATGAGTAAATCCTATCAATAATGTGTTGTAAAGTTGATCCATTTGCTTTTAACATATAAAAATTTACTTGCAAATATTTTCAAGATTACAAGTCTTCTTCATTTTTAGATCATGGAGGCACTCGTTAGTATTATTGTTGACACATGGTTTATGGATGATGTAGCATACTTTACTTGGTGATGATTATGAGTTGTTGTGTTATGCTTGGTTGATGCACATCTTTGAGAGTTGTCTTGGTGATTGATCTTGGTTATTAGATCTAAATTGATTGATAAGATTGATGAGACAGTTTTTTTTTATAGGTTGTTTGGACAAGTTATTGTGACAGGTGATTTGTACAAGTTTGGTGCATGGTTGATGCACTTGTTCATGGTACAGGTTGAGGTAGAGGTTGGTGCATGGTTGATGCACTTCTTTATGGTACAGTTTGATTACAGGCTTTTTGGTATAGGTTGGTGCATGGTTGATGCATTTTTTTATGGTACAGTTTGATTACAGGTTGAGGTACAGGTTGATGCATGGTTGGTGCATGGTTCAAGTTATTGGTACAAGTTGTTTGGTGTAGGTTGATTGGTATAGGTTTACAATAGTGTATCTCACAGTGATAGTGTGACAGTGGTTCCATCATTCTACTTATACGTTAGGGCGGTTGGATGGGGCAAGGACAGGTGGTTGTATCCACCTTCCTATTGTATCCAAAGAGCATAGGGGGTTGTAGCCTCCTTCTGGTTGTAGCCAGAGAATTGGGGAGTTGGAGTTTCCCTCAGGTTGTAGCTTGAGAAACTAGGGGGTTGGAGCCTCCTTCAGTTGCAGCTGGAAAACAAAGGAAGTTGGTGCTTCCAATGAATTTAATTCTTAAAGACATATAAGAAAAAAAAATCCGTGGTTTTCTCCCGCTTTGGGTTTCCATGTAAAAACTCTAGTGTACTATGTATGTGTATGATTGTTCATTTGTTCATTGTTTATTTACTCTGCAACTATTGGATGATAATGCTACATTTGATATAACACTTGCATATTGTGGTTAAAAAGGATTGAATTTCTCTATTACTGATTCACCCCCCCTCTCAGCAATCCTACAATTGGTATCAAAGCCGATTCCTTTAGGAAACAGTTTAACCACTGGAAGGAGATCATGGATTATTCTGAGAATGGAGTACAAATGTTTAATATTCAGAATGGTTTTAAGTATGAGATGTGGAGCAGAAGGAAGAAAGTATTTTTACAGGCACATGGACATTATATTTGGCTATCAGTTGTTACAGGATATGATAGTTCAAAAAGGGAAAAGACTACAATGAAGAAGAAATTGAATAAGAATAACAAAATAGGAATGGATTTCACCTAGGAAGGATTACCTAATCCGGTAAGAGAAAAGGTTGGTAAATGTTCATCAGCCAAAGAAGGATAAGCTACATGACATATATTCTTGACCCATCGTAGATTCAAAAAATGCCAAAGAAGATGTAGATACGTATCAAGACGAATTATGTTCACCATGTCAAATTGATTTAGAAGATGAAGAGTGCATAATCACCAAAGAATTGATTAGTGCTTTAGATGAACTAAGAGAAAAAAAACAAGTCACTCAATAAAGAATTGATGAAACAAATGGAAAGTGTTCACTTTTTTTAAGAAGCCCAACCAGTCATCGAGAACTTAAGAACTTAGCTAGAAGAAGACAAAAAGATCGAAGAACTTCTTGAATATCAAAACTAGTATTTGGAATCCAACATAGAAGCACAGAAGGAAGAAGTAGAAATGAGAGAAGATATTGACATATCATCTTAAGGAAAGAACTAATGATCTAAACTAGCTTGAGACAGAGTTTGGTCAAGAAGAGAAAGGACTTGAAGAAGAAATAATCACATTAAAAATTCAGCTTGAAGAAGCCAAAAGAACAGAAATATTCATGAAGTCTCATATAATGAAGAAAGAAGAAGAGGTTGAGAAGCTTGAAGAAGAAGTTGTCACTTTGAGAAGTAAAATCATCAAGCTCAACAAGAATGTTGAAGAGACAGAAACATCCACATCAGTTATAGAGAATGAAGAGAAGCACTCAAGGTTGCTAGGAAAGAAGAATGAATAAAATAGAAAGAGTTATGCAGAAGTACTCAAAGGAAGGAATCATGGTCAACCAAAATCTAATAAAACTATTGAAGATACATCTTCGAGAAGACCATTCATGTTCAAGCCACAAAGAAGCTTCAATCATGATCATGATCAGTCGGGGTAGAAATTCATAAGGACTACACCACAAAGAAGATCATTCACTCCCAGGTATGCAAATTTCTTTTATTGTTTTTATTGTACTAATTTTGGACATAAGGTTGCAGATTGCAGGGATTATAAAAGACATGTTTAAGCAAGAAGTGCATATGTGGCCCCACGTAAAATTGAATGTTACAAATGTCATAACTATGGACACATAGCTAGTGATTGTAGAAGCATGATGTATACTTCCATGAAACAGAACACTAATATCATATATAAGAAAGTATGGATAAGAAAACATGAAGAATATGTGAAAAAAGACCAGGTCCCAAAGATTGCAAGATTGAAAATAAAATGAGATGAATAAAATTCTACAGAGAAAAAGAAAGATGTCAGATACAGAAAGGTTTGGAAAATAACTGAAAGAAAAGGAGGACATGTAAATAAAGAACAGGTTCAAGAGATTGTACTTTTAGTCATTGTAGTGAAAGATGAATCCACAGACAGAAAAAAAGAAGTTAGATCTCATAGAGATGATGAATCTACCAATGAAGATGATGATGAATCTACCAATGAAGATGATGATGAATACACATGAGAGCATGAATTGTTTTGAGCCATATGAATTAGAGACTCCCAGGTCATATGAATATTAGACAGGGGGAGTCTATGTGATAGTTGTGACAGACCAAAGAACCATCCTTCGAGCAACTTGCAGAGTTTGAGAAGACAGATCCAGAGCAGTCAGTTAGCAGAAGTATGATTTGATGGATTAATCAAGACTTCATGATAGTATAGTGATAAATGGGCCAGGATTATGGACAACTGTGGAAGTAGAGTCTTGGATAGTATGGACGAGAGCATGAATTCATAGATTGGTTCAAAGAGTGGTTCATAGACAAAGGAACATTATCATAATGGATGATAATTACACAGGAAATGGCTCTAACAATTCTAATGGATTCCAAATTGACAGATATTTTTTGGACACATGCAATGCATACAACAGTTCACATTCAAAACAGATTAATTCTCAGAAACAACAATGACAAAACTCCCTAAGAACTATGGAAATGAAGTGCAGACAACAACCTCTACATCAAGAAATTTGCAAAGGATATGCAGAATGAATTTGAAATGTCATTACTTGGAGAACTATCCTTTTTTCTAGGTCTTCAAATATGTCAAAGAAACCAAGGAATTTGTATTTCTCAAACTAAGTATATCAGAGAAATGCTAAAGAGGTTTGGAATAGAAGATTGCAAACTATTTACCACTCCTATGCAAACCAATTGCAAGTTGAGCAAAGATGATGATTCAAAGTCTACAAACCATAGGAAATACAGGTCAATGTTTGGTAGCTTACTATATGTGACAATATCCAGATCATATGTAATGGAGGCAGTTGGACATGTGGCATGATTTCAAGCAACACCAAAGGAATCACATGTATTAGCAGTGAAAATGATTTTTAGATGTCTCAAAGGAACATAAGAGTTTGGATTATGGTATCCAAAAGGAATGGATCTGTCGCCTACACAGATGCATATTGGGAAAGTTTCATTGATGACCGACGAAGCACCAGTGGAGCAATGTTCTACTTGGGTGAGTGTTTAGTATCATGGTTAAGCAATAAAAAATCATCAATATCCGTATCTACAGCCGAGGCAGAGTATATTGCAGCATCAACATGTTGTACACGGGTTCTATGGATGAAACAAACTCTGACAGATATACAGGTTGAGTATGATGATCCCATTCCAATCTATTGTGATAATACAAGCATCATCAGTATCTCAAATAACCCGTTGATGCAATCCAAGAAGAATCACATTCCAATAAAGTATCACTTTCTACTGGAATAGGTTGCAGAGAAGAACATCAGAGTTGAATATGTGGGCACAAAAGAAAAAGTGGCAGACATCTTTACAAAACCACTTCCAAGGGAAGCCTTTGAGTATTTTCGCCAGAGACTCAGAGTAATTTCTACTCCAAAATGAATTATTTTAAATGCTTATATTATATGTCTTAGATTTACACGAGGAAGCACCATAAAGAGGACAATTCGGGTTGGGGGATCAATTTCAGGAAGATTTCAGTTGGGGGGACTATCCCCAAGGATAGTTTAGTTAGGGGGACTATCCCCAAGGATAGTTCAATTAGGGGGAGAAACCCGAGATGGAAAGATACCTTTTCCATTGATGACAAAGGGGGGGAGATTTATTGAATGAAAAGGTAAATTATTGGAGAGAGAGCATAGAGGCATGTTTCCAAGGTGAGCGATTGTCACAAGGGAAGAATGAGAGATATGACTTCAAAGTGATAGCCTTTGTCAAAGGGGGAGATATTATTCATATGAAGGGAGAGAGAGTAATCAGAGGCTTATAAACAAAAAGAAAAATCAAAGGCATGTAGACAGGGGGAGCAACCCCAAAGAGAGTTCAGTCAGGGGGAGAAGCCCCAAAGGAAGATACCCTTTTCCATTGATGTCAAAGGGGGAGAGATAGAATCATTGATGAGGAGTATAAGCATGGATGTTATCATGACTAAGTATTTCCATCAATGTTGGTGTTGCCATCAATGCCAAAGGGGGAGATTGTTATAAAGTTGGCTTAGGTTGATGGAAAGTTGGTATGGATTGTTGGTTTTCATTGATGTCAACCATTGGAGAGTGATATTGTAGATTGATGTAAAACCTTAGTGATTGATGTCAACCCTTGGAGAAAGTCTGGTAGCGAATTCCAGTAGCACAAAGGTTTGGGTAATGGACCCAAGGTTGTTTCATGTATAATGGTATGAGTTTTAATATATTTGAAGGTAATACTATTCTATATGGATAGTACATATCATTCCATTTCTGGTGGTATGTGGAATGTCACATAACTCCTCACGGTTAGAGAGTTATGGCCATGAGAAGTTGGAGAACCCAGGTTTGGGTATTGGACCCAAGTTTGTTTGATGGATAAGGGCATGGGTTTTGATATATTTGCAGGAAATACTATTATATATGGATATTAAATTCCATTCCATTTCCAATGGTATGTGTAATTTCACATAACTCCTCGTGGTTAGAGAGTTATGGCCATGTGAAGTTGGAGAACCCTCATGAGTCATCTAGAAGCTCCAAAAGGTCAAAGTAGTCAAAGTGGTTTAAGAGATTTTAGAAGGTAAATAATAAAGTGAAGTGATGAGTATACTATAAGTCAAAGTGAATACAAAATAAATTATTTCAATAATAAAGTTGATGGATAAATTAGAAGTGGGTTAACCCTAAAATAAGAAAAGTGGGTTAAGATGGTTAAAAGGTAACCCCTTAAGGAAGCTACATGAAAGTATAAATAAGAGGCAAGGCTCTCTCATTTAATTACACTTGAGAATCTTGAATATCTACAGGTGACTAAGGTAACCAAATGATATCTAAGCCGAATTTTAGAGGGAAGGTGAAGTAAAGAAGGCTGAAATTCAAGGGAGGATAAATTCTTTTGATGATGCTTTCTAAGGTATGTTATTTACAGGTCATCTCACCATTTTCACAATTTTTTTTTTATAGAATGATTTAGACCATGAAATTGGGAGGCCATTGACTAAACATATCCAAGTAGCTATGGTACAAAATTAAGCTTGTGGTTCGTTGTATTTTTGTAGTTACACTTCGTGGAAAATAGGGTTTGTGGCTAGTCCTGAAACTAGTCTAAAACAAGTTTTTCGGGTAAAAATGTCATAACTTATTCCTAAAAGATCCAAATTCGGTAATAAAAAATGTGTTGGTTATAGTACATTCTGTAGTATTCGGTGTACAATTTTCAGAAACATACAACAAATATTTCATGCGGGGCACGCTCTACAAGTTCTCTCTCTAGAATAAACCAAAATTCAACAAGGTATGCCATTTTTCCTATAACTCCTTTTCTGAGAGGTTCCAAATAGTGACACCTGGAGGAATTGCATAAAACACACTAAAGAACATTGTGTACTATTTTCATATCTTTATTCATTACAAGTACATAGTTATGATTATTTCAAGTTAGGGTTGTCGACTAATCCAAAACTAGTCATGTGAGACTAAAGTAAAGTTTGATGAAAATGCTAGTCTTTTGTTGTTAAAGTTAAGGAAGGTTTGCAGGTATGTGATAATATACACTAGGTCTATTACAAAGTTACAAATCAGATTTGGATGATGAAACTGATGAAGGGATTTTGTTTGAGGTACATGTTGGGTACATGGTTGAGACAAGTAGTTGATGAGTTGGCACATATATGAGGTGTATAGTTGATGATATTGGTACGTATTGATGAGTCATAGTTTATGTGTATTTGATACATGATTGGTACATACTTGGTACATGGTTGGAGGAACTTGTTAGTAGTATTGTTGACACATGGTTTATGGATTATGTAGCATACTTGTCTTGGTATATTATTAGAAGCACATATTGATCTTCGTAATGATTATGAGTTGTTGTGTTATGCTTGGTTGATGCACATCTTTGAGAGTTGTCTTGGTGATTGATCGTGGTGAGTAGATATAAATTGATTGATAATATTTATGAGACAAGTTGTTGTGATAGGTTGTTTGGACGGGTTGTTTAGACAGGTGATTTGTACATGTTTGGTGCATGGTTGGTGCACTTGTTCATGGTATAGGTTGAGGTATAGGTTGGTGCATGGTTGATGAACTTTTTTATGGTACAGGTTGATTACAGTTTGTTTAGTACATGTTGGTGCATGGTTGATGCACTTGTTTATGGTACATGTTCATTACAGTTTGAGGTACAGGTTGATGCATGGTTTAGGTTATTGGTAAAGGTTGTTTGGTTCAGGTTGATTGGTACAGGTTTACAACAGTATATCTCATAGTGATAGTGTGATGGTGGTTCCATCATTCTACTTATACATCAGGGCATTTGTACGGGGAAAGGATAGGTGGTTGTAGCCACCTTCCAGTTGTAGCCGGAGAGCATATGGGGTTGTAGCCTCCTTCTGGTTGTAGCTAGAGAATTGGGGAGTTGGATCTTCCCTCAGGTTGTATCCTGAGAAAATAGGGGGTTAGAGCCTCCTTTAGTTGCAGCTGGAAAACAAAGGAAATTGGTGCTTCCAATGAATGTAATTCTTAAAGATATATAAGAAAAAAAATTATGTGGTTTTCTCCTGTTTTGAGTTTCCACGTAAAAACACTGGTGTACTATGTATGTGTATGATTGCTCATTTGTTCATTTTTTATTTACTCTGCAACTATTGGATGATAATGCTACATTGATATAACACTTGCATATTGTGGTTAAAAAGGATTGAATTTCTCTATTACTGATTCACCCCCCTCTCAACAATCCAACAATTTCATCTTCAAGGTATCTTTTCTCGTTGAATGAATTCTACTTCAAGATAATTTAAATCGTTAATTCTTAACTTGAGATGATTTGTCAGTATCTTCTCTCTCTTTTTTGATTCTTCCTTCTGTGTTGTTACTTTCGCTTTCATGTGCTTCTTCTAATCCTCGAGAGTTTCTTAAATCCTTATGGCTTCTTGTAGATGACCTTTCATCATCATGATCGTATGCTCAAATTCTTTGGTGTTGGAGTTCTATGATTCTTCCACCTTATTTAGTTATTCCTGGAGTGACTTGTTTTGTTTTATTTCAATCCTTAGATATTCAATTGCACTGATTAATTGTTCTTTATAACCAACTTATGCCTCTTTGTACTCTTCCTCTTCTGAACCTGCCTGACTGCTGGGTATGTGTTATATTCTTTGCATGACTATTCCTAGTTTTTGAAATGTTTCGACGTGCGTGGGGGAGTTTTAGGGGTGAGATATCCCCCCTGCGTGGGGGTTCAGGGGAAGTTCCCCTGGGAAATTTTTTTCCTTGGGAAATGTGTCACATTTTTACATTGTTTTACGTGTCACCTCGATTTTTGGGTCCATTATTGGGCAGTTTTTTCAGCACATGGTTTTTTCTGATGGTTTTCTATTTCCGGTTAAGGGATTAGGGTTGTTGACTAATCCAGTTCATTGGGTTGAGGTTTTGGATCCCACTAGATCATATATGTATATTGTATTGTAAACAATGTATCACTATGAATGAATATAGAATATGTTGGTTTTCCCAATTTGGGTTTCCAGGGGAAAAATCTCTGTGTAATGTGTGTATTTGTCATTGTATCTTTTATGTTCTTTTATTGAAAATTTGTCTACAGTAAAATATTGTACAAATTTAAAATCTACATTTGGTATCAAAACTTTGTTGGCTTTAGGGGGACACCTTTGTGGTCAAGGATTTGGCTTGGGACTTTGATAAGCCTTGTGACATTGGTAGATCTACGATGTTGATTCTTCAGGTAAAGAGAAATGACGAGCAGTTCAAAAATGGACATCGAGAAGTTTAATGGGAAATGTTTTGAGCTGTGGAAGCTCGAGATGGAATATTTGTTGGTGGAAAGAGATCAGTGGATTGTGGTGGATCCAGGTAGTGCACCTACAATAACTTCAACAAATGATTGTAAAAATTTGGATCGGAAGGCGAAGAGCTCAATCCGACTGTGTCTCTCAGATTCAGTATTAATGAATGTGTCATAGGAAGCTACAACCAAGGATTTATGGGATAAGTTGGGGAAGTTGTATCAGTCTAAGTCCCCATTGTTAGCACATGAAATGGTCAGGTGTATTTGTTTCCAACTCACCAGGAAAGTTCACAGCATACATTTGATTACCTCATGCAATCATTTTTCATTACTGCAAATAAGAAACGTGTCAAGAGGAATTTTATAGTTTTCAGCGCCTTCATTTAATTGGATTTTCAAGAATTTTGTCACATAATTTCTAACATTCTCCTTGGAGTGCGCTATTTGATTTTGAACTTGGTGCTACGAACTGGCACTGCGAACCCTCCATTCCATAATTGTTGAAACCCTCATTTTCTGCATCATTTTGAAGTGTAGTCTTAACCAATTGAATGATACCCCTATCAAATATGAGGTGTATGGTCAATCATTTGTAGAACCTAGCTTAAAATTGAATACATCATTGGTGCTGCAAACTAATATTTATGTTGTTGAAACGTTGTTTTAGCAAAGGAATTTCACTTGTCTTCCTTTCATAACAAATCTTAGTGGTTGTCCCTTTTATCCTCCCTTCTGAAATGTGCTCTATTTCATACCACTAAGGTGTATAATCTTTGGACAAGGTGGCTACCAGAAGAATCTCCAAAACAAAAAAATAAAGCTAAGGATCTTCCAAAACCAACATCATTTTTGTATAATCTTTTTGTTACATGCTTTTACAACATTTAATGATGGTTACGAGTTTTAAGCTAGACTTAGCTTTTTTGTGATTTTTATCAATATAATGAGTTTGGTGCATTTCTGGACTCCTGGTATAAGTTTTAAGGTCTTCAAGATTTTGAAAAATAAAAACAGGATGCTACAGGAAAGTTCGCAGCACCTGGACTCACTAGCATTGCGAACTGGTAATTTGGGATAGTTTCTAGCAATTAGCACATAGAAGAGTCATGTTTTGGTCATAAATTTTTAATTCCAATATGAGTTCTTCTAAAATTTGGTGTGGAGAATCACCATATTACCATTGAATTTCTGACAAAAACTCATCCCGACCCATTTTGTAGTTTGGGAGAAAATTCAAAATCATCACCTACAGGAAAGTTCACAGCGCATGTTGTCAAAGACGATGCGAACTCTAGTAGTCTGGAAAATCTGAGCTATTGGAAGGCTTCCAACTGGCAGGGAAGGTTCGAATGTTTTCCTAGGATTTATTTGGACATGAGGGACATGTGTTCCATCTCCATATCAAGCAACATGACATGTTTCAAAAGTCATTTATCACAATAGACAAGATCTCAACAAATAGGAATTTGTTATGTTTTTATTGGAACCTTTTGTAACAGACTTCTAAATGGAGGAGGATCCTATGTAGCTCATTGGTTTCGACCTCCTTAGGGTAGAGAGATATCATTCACTATATATGAAAGTAGATTTTGATAAGGAAAGGGTTGGATTCATGATCCAAGAGAGGAGAGAGTTGGAGGAGTAGTTTAGTTGCTCATTTGTAAGCCTGAGGGCCTATTTGTAATCAACATTTATGCCATTAAATATTCATGAGAGTTGTTTATCAGATTGTCTTATTTGTTTCCCCATTTATTTTTTATCTTCTTTCTTGAATATATTGCAAATTTCAGGATCACAACTGCCATTGATTGATGGATTCATGAACAACAAAGGATTTGTTGTAGCTTTCCCATTAAATCATTGTTTATTGTTTAAGCAATATTTATTATGTTTGCATAAAGGATATTTGTACAATGGATGCTATTACTTTTTTCATATTCACTATGCTTCTACTCATCATTATATATCCCTTTTGTCTGGTATATAGTTTGATTTCCTTTTATCTATAGGATGTTATGACTACATGCCCAATGGAATGGCTCTACAGATAGTTTGTTGCCCTCTCCCTTATTTCTTAGTATTGTTTATCCAACTACTCAAACCAATTCAATCCATTTATATTCTAATGGGTACTAGTATTACACCTGCAACAATCTAGGTGTGACTTATAGTGCTAACATTTTTGGCATCGTTTCCAGGGACAAAAACGAAGTAATCTTCCCTGGGAGAACAACATAGAACATAGCCAGTTTTTTTATGATGAACAAGGGATATTCACGTAATAGAGACTACAACATTCACCTAGTGACTCCACTCCATGAAGAAAGAATATGTTGGCGACTTCACTGATACAAGACGAAAATGGCAATGGATGCTATCCTTGATCAAAGGTATGCATCTTGTGATTTTTCAAACATTGTTGGTTTTCCACATCCAATACCTACTATAACTAAATGGGATGACTATATTCCCATATTCAGAGGAAGCAAGTATTATCATCCCGGTGAGCACTTATTAAATTTTCATAGATGCATGCTTGAACATGATTTTGTTCACGAGGATGTCTTAATCAAGATGTTCATATTTCATTTAGAAGAACATGCTCGTGAATGATTTCAATCCCTCCCTAATGATATCATTCATTCTTTGAAGGAGTTTCACAATGTTTTTCATCATCATTACAAAAAATTTTATCCGACTGATATTCTTTTTGAAAACTGTTGTAAAGAATTTGAACCCTACATCCAACATTCGATTAATATTCCTTCTGGTTATAAGGATGTTGGTGATAGAAACACTGTAGACACATTTGTCCTTGATTTGAATGTCTCTAGTAGTTTTTACTACGATACAGAGGTTTCCCTAAATTCTGATAAAGATCAAGTTGTTGATATGCATCTAGCATCTCGAGAACATCTTGAAACAAAAAATTATGAATACTAAGATTCATTTTTTTTTTTTGCAATCATCCTATTTTTGATGAATATTCTAGTGATGATTATAAGCATAATTTCTTCATGACATCTTTGGAACCTATCAACATTTCCCCTGTATATGATGTTTATGAATATGATTCTTGGGAATACAATGGAGGTGAAAATAAATATCTACAGAAGCGGTTGATATTGCCTTTATCACCAAATGATGACTAGCATATTGCACAAATTAGTAAGTCTTAATTTGTCATTCTTGAACCTAGACTTACAAAAGAAATCAAATAGAATGTGATTCATAGTGAAAGAAGTTGGTAGAATTTCTCCCTTGCAGGCTTCCCGAATGGAGAACATAGCATTGTCAAAGGAGTAGTTTATACATGCAGTCAACTCATTTCTTTTGAAAATCAAAAGGAGGTACTCTCGTTTGATTTTGATGATCCCGTGGAAAGATATATGGAGTTGTATTGGGGTCATCATTCTTATATTTATGACTTCATAAAGGCAGATTTCCATAGTTGTAAGAATGGGAAGAAAGTTCATATCCTTTTCTATTCTCTAGTCTTCTCAGCTATATATATGCTTAAATATGGAAGTAGATTTCAGTTTGTGATCCAGTTACTTGAATGATTGTATTGGTTTTACCATATCACTTGATCAGGCACAAAATTTGATAGAAGTAGGAGTGTGCATAAATAAGCTTTCCATGCAAGTATTTTTTTTTTCAGTTTGGTGTTGTTTGTAGAAGAATAACAACATAAGACTCCATATCCCAATGGAGACATTGGTGGCTTTAAGATTTTTTTAGTTTTCAGTTTGGATAAAGTTGCAGGGTTGTTCTCAGTATCATGCACAAATATGCATGTTCTTGGAAGCTCACTGGGAGTATTCCATCCCCTGTGGAGCCAATGTTAGCACATGAAATGGTCAGGTGTATTTGTTGCCAACTCACCAGGAAATTTCACAGTGTACCTTTGAGTACCTCATGCACTCATCTTTAATTATTGCAAATAAGAAATGTGTCAAGGGGAATTTTATGTTTTTTAGCACCTTCATTTAATTGGATTTTCAATTATTTTGTCATATAATATCTAATAGTCTCCTTGGAGTGTGCTATTTTATTTTGAACTTGGCACTGTGAACTGGTGTTGCGAACCCTATGTTCCAAAATTGTTGAAACCCTCATTTTCTGCATCATTTTGAAGTGTAGTCTTAACCAATTGAATGATACCCCTGTCAAATATGAGGTGTATGGTCAATCATTTCTAGAACCTAGCTTAAAATTGAATACATCATTAGCACCATAAACTGATATTTATGTTGTTGAAACTCTGTTTTAGAAAAGGAATTTCACTTGTCTTCCTTTCATTACAAATCTCAGTGATTGTCCCTTTTATCCTCCCTTCTGAAATGTGCTCTATTTCATACCACTGAGGTGTATAAGATTTGGACAAGGTGGCTACCAGAAGAATCTCTAGAACAAAAAAATAAAGACAAAGGATCTTCCAAAACCAACATCATTTTTGTATAAGATTTTTGTTACATGCTTTTACAACATTTAATGATGGTTATGAGTTTTGAGATAGACTTAGCATTTTTTTTTTTTTTTTCTCCAAGGATATATCAAGATAATGAGTTTGGTGCATGTATGGACTACTTGTAGAAGTTTTAATGTCTTGAATCTTTTGAAAAAATCAAAACAGGTTGCTACAAGAAAGTTCGCAGTGTCTGGACTCACTGGCGCTGTGAACTGGTAATTTGGGACGGTTTGTATCAATTACCACACAATAGAGTCATGTTTTGGTCATAACGTTTGGATTCCAATCTGGTTTCTTCTTAAATTTGGTGTGGAGAAGCACTATATTACCTTTGACTTGATAAAAAACAATCATCCTGACCCAATTCGTAGTTTGGAAGAAAAGTCAAAATAATCAGAAAGTTCACAGTGCATGTTGCCAAAGGCGTTGCAAACTCTAACAATCTGGAAAATTCGAGCTATGGGGAGGCTTCCAACTATCAGTAAAGGTTCAAATGTTTTCCTAGGAGTTATTTGGACATGAGGTACATGTGTTCCATCTCCATATCAAGCACCATTACCTTTTTCCAAAGGGATTTATCACAATAGACAAGATCCCCAAAAATAGGAATTTGTTACGTTTTTGTTGGAATCTTTTGTAACAGACTCCTAAATGGAGGAGGATCCTATGTAGCTCATTGGTTTCGACCTCCTCAGGTTAGAGAGAGATCAGTCACTATATATGAAATTGGATTTTGATAAGGAAAGGGTTGGATTCATGATCCAAGAGAGGAGAGAGTTGAAGGAACAATTTAGTTGCTCATTTGTAAGCATGAGGGCATGTGTGTAATCAACATTTCTGCCTTTAATATTCATGAGAGTTGTTTATAATATTTTATTATTTGTTTCCCCATTTCTTTGTTATCTTCTTGCTTGAATATATTGCAGTTTTTTAGGATCATAGCTTCCATTCATTGATGGATTCATGAACAACAAAGGATTTGTTGCAGCTTGCCCATTAAATCATTGTTTATTGTTTAAGAAATATTTATTGTATTTGTAGAAAGGATGTTTGTAAAATGGATGTTCTTCCTTTTTTCATATTCACTATGATTCTACTCATCATTATATATCCCTTTTTCTAGTATACAATTTGATTTCATTTGATCTGTAGGATGTTATGACTCCATGCCCAATGGAATGCCTCTGTAGACACTTTATTTCCCTCTCCCTTATTTCCCAGTCTTGTTGATCCAAATATTCAAACCAATTCAATCCATTTATATTCTGATGGGTACTAGACTTACACGTACAATAGTCTAGGTGTGACTTCTAGTACTAACACCTAGTAAATAAACTATTCCTGAGAAATATGTTGTATAACCTGAGGATGAGAGATGGAGACTCGGTGGAAAATCATTTGAACACCTTCAATACTGTGGTAAGTCAGTTAGTATATGTTGAGATTAAAATGTCATATGAAGATAAGTGTATCCGTTTACTGTTCTTTTTACCGGACTCATGGGATAGTCTTTTTGTGGCCATATGTAGTAATACAACTTCCTTGAAGTTTGATGAAGTGGTCCCATCCTTGTTTTCAGAGGATATGAGATAGAAGAACATGGAAGGACATAGCACAGATGCATTATTCACAAGAGGATGCTCTTGGGAAAGAAATAGATCTAATTACTGAAGTGGGAGATCTAAGTCTAAGGGTAGATCTAAATCTCCCAGAAAGTTTGTAAAGGTATGTTGGAGATGTTGAAAAGAAAGGAACTACAAGAAGTAGTGTAGATCGAAAGTTGAGAAAAAGAAGGGATCTAAAGAAGCTCCTTCTACAAAATAAAATACCTCCAAGGAAGAAGAAGGGAATGTGTACTTGGCTTCTTCAAGCACACATGCAGATCATGAGGCATGATTAGTTGAATCAGGTGCATCCTTTCATATAAATCCCCATAGGGAGTGGTTCTGTGAATATGAAAGGTATGATGGAGGTAATGTTTTCCTAGGTGATGACTCGACAACCAGAATCACAGGTCGAAGAAAATTCAAGTTGAGGCTCATAGATGGAAGGATTGGAACACTACCTGGTGTTCTGCACATCTTAGGATTGGCCAGAAATTTGATTTATGTAAGAAAATGGATGATGCAAGGGTAAAAACAATATTTGAAAAGGAAACATGCAGGATGGTTCAAGGAGCAATGGTGTTGTTGAAGGGAGTTTGGTTTGGAACTTTGTATAGGATTAAAGGAAGAACTATTAGTGATGGGTGTAATAGATCCATTTTTGTTGATATTAGAGTTGAAGAAGAAAGAACTTCTATAGTCTCTGGAGAAAATGTTACTATGTGGCATCAAATATTGTGGCATATCAGAGAGAAGGGTCTTCGACTACTACACAATAAAGGTATGGTTGAAGGTATGTCTAACTGCTCTCTGGATTTTTATTTCTGTGAACTTTGTGTATATGGAAAGTTGAATCGGGTAATATTCCCCTCTGGTGCAATAAGGGAGGAAGCAATTTTACAGCTAGTTCACAGTGATGTGTTTGGACCTATGTCGATTCCATCATTAGGAAAATCTATGTACTATGTCTCATTTATAGATGAATTCTCGAGGAATACTTGGATATATTTCCTCAGGAAGAAATATGAATTCTTTGACAAGTTCAAAGAGTTTAAGGCTTGTTTTGAGAATCAAACATAGAAAATAATTAAGGTGTTGAGGACAAATAATGGTGGAGAGTTATGTGGGAATGAAATTGAAGAATTCTATAAGAAGTGCGGTATAGAAGGAATAATACTACTAGATATACACCTCAGTAGAATGGAGTTGCAGAAAGGATAAACATAACGTTGATGGAAAAAGAAAGGTGCATGCTCAGTGGTGACATGTTAAAGGAATAATTCTGGGTAGATCCAATGGGTACTGCATGTTACCTGTTCAACATATCACCCTCATCAACACTAGATGAAAAGACTCCACAAGAGGTATGAACTGGTAAGAAACCTTCTCTCACACATCTCAAGGTATTTGGTTGTGAGGCCTATGTTTACGTTCCAAAGGAAAACAAGAGTAAGCTAGATAAGAAGGCTAAAAAGTGTATCTTTATTGTGCATAAAGATGGTCTCAAAGGTTATAATATTTGGAACACAAAAAATAAGAAGGTTGTGTATAGCCGAGATGTGGTATTTAGAGAAATGAAGGATGTTGTTAAACAGGAAGTCCTACCAAGTAAGGAAGAACCAAAGAAAATAGAGTTTGATTTAAAGGATAATGAATCAAACTGTACAGAAGAACAAGAATCAAAAGAAAAAGATCATCATACTCCATTATTGAGGAGATCGGTTCAAGAAACAAGGCTACCAGAAAGGTAGACTCCATCTGATTTTTGTTCAATTTTTTCTTTGCCTATCACTGATGATGATCCTAGAAATGTCAAGGAGGTAGTGGATTAAGAGGATGGAAAACTCTGGAAAAGGGACATGGATGAAGAAATGACAGCCTTGGATAAGAATGAGGGCTGGGATCTATTGGAGTTTCCGAATGGAAGAAATCCCATTGGCAGCAAATGGGTATTTAAAAAGTAGTTGAATGAAAAAGGAAAACTGGAGAAATACAAAGCTCGGTTAGTAGAAAAGGATTATTCCCAGGTTGAGGGAATTTATTTTGGTGAAATTTTTTCTCCTGTTGCCAAGTTAACTTCTATAAGATTTCTGCTATCTGTTGCTGCTACATTTGATTTTGAAGTAGAACATATGGATTTGAAGACACCATTCCTACTCGAGGATCTGGAAGAAGAAATCTATATGAAGTAGCCATAAGGATTTGTTGTGAAGGGAAAGAAGGAGATGGTATGCAAGATGAAAAATTCCCTGTATGGTTTAAAAAAATCACCAAGGATGTGGTATCAAAAATTTGATACCTATATGTTGGGACTTGGCTTCACAAGAAACAAACAGGATCACTCTGTGTATCTTAAATTAATCGGTGATCATTTGATATATTTGGTCTTGTATGTGGATGACATGTTGTTGATAGGAAACAACAAGGAGATTATCCAGGATGTAAAAACTCAATTTTCCTCTAAATTTGACATGAAGGATCTAGGTACTGCAAATTTCATTTTGGGCATGGAAATTAAAAGAGATCGAAAAAAGAGGAAACTCTGGTTAAATCAGAGAAAATATGTTGAGACAATATTGCAGAGGTTTAATATGCAGGAATGTAAATCGGTCAAGGTCCCTATTCCTGTTGGTGTAAAGTTATTTGCGGATAAGTGTCCCAAGATGCAGGAACAGGAGGACATGTCTTGTGTTCCATATGTGAGTGCAATTGGAAGTTTGATGAATGCAATGGTTTGTACTAGACCGGAAATTGCACATGCAGTGGGAGTTTTGAGCAGGTATATGTCAAAACCAGAGAAGGAGCATTGGAAAATAGTAAAAATGGTTTTCAGGTATTTGTGTGGAAATGTTAGCTATGGATTGTGCTACCAAGGAAGACCAGGATTGGACAGAGTGTTGGACATACATGGCTTTATGGATGTAGATTGGGCTCGTGATCTGGATCGTAGGAGATATACAAGCAAGTATCTGTTTAACCTGTTTGGAGGAGAAATCAGTTGGTTGAGCAAAAGACAGGCCATAGTGGCACTTTCAACTACAGAAGTTGAATACATGGCAGCCACTCATGCAAGTAAGGAAGCAATATGGTTACAAAGATTGTGTTCAGGTATTGGGTTGGTACAACAATTTGTAAGGATAGATTGTGACAGTCAGAGTGCAATTTTTTTGGCGAAGAACCCAACTTATCATTCAAATACAAAGCATATTGATATTCAATATCACTTTGTGAGATACATGGTTGAAGGAAAGAAAGTGTTGCTAATGAAGTTGGACACTCTCAAGAATGTTGTAGATTTATTAACAAAATCTATGAGCAATGAGAATTTCTATTGGTGTAGAGGATCCATGGGAATTGCTACCCTGAATTGTTGACTATGTAAACCTGTAACCCTCTGTATGCAAAGAAAACAACAAGTGGGAGAATGTTGGGTATGCATTATATTCTTTGCATGAATATTCCTAGTTTTTGCTATGTTGTGTTGGGAACGAGAGGGGGGGTTGATGGGGGGTTGTTAGGCCCCCCCTTCAGGGGTTGAAGGGGTTGATATCCCCCCTATGTGAGAGTTCGGGGGTAGTGCCCCCAATAAAAGAATTTCCTTGAGAAACGTGACATTTTTCCTCGTTTTACATGTCGCCTCGATTTTCATGTCCATTGTTGGGAAAAAATTTCGGCACATGGTTTTTGCCAACGTTTTCTATTTCCGGTTAAGGAATTGGGGTTGTTGACTAATCCAGGTCATTGGGTTAGGGTTTTGGATGTCGTTGGCTCCTATATGTATATGGTATTGTAAACAATGTATCACTATGAATTAATATAGAATATGTTGGTTTTCCTGGTTTGGGTTTCCAGGGGAAAAAACTCTGTGTAATGTGTGTATTTTCCATTCTATCTTTTTTGTTTTTTTTTATTGAAAATATGTTTGTAGTAAAATATTGTACAAGGTTGAAATCTACATTGACATGATGAGAATATGTATTCCTGTTATGTATCCTCATATTATTTGGAATTATCTGACTCTATGATGGGAGAAGTATAGATATCATGCAGTTTATCCCAAATTTATTTATCCGATGGACAATTTCCAACCTTTTCTCTTACCCGATCAGGTAATCCTTCCCAGATGAAATCCATTTCTATTTTTTAATTCTTCTTCAATTCCTTTTTGGATGAAATATTTGCTTTCTTTATAGCATTGTATCATGTTACAATTGAATACCAAATATCATATCCATGTGCTTGCAAACATATTTTCATCCTTCTGCTCCATATCTCATACTCTATACCATTATGACCATTAAACATTGGTACTCCATTCTCAATATATTCCATGATCTCCTTCCAATGGTTAAACTGCCTCCTGAAGGAACTTTCTCTAATCCCAATTGTTAGAATACTAAGTCGGGGGGGTGAATCAGTATGAGCACTTTATACAACTTTTAACCACAATATATATTCTTTCACTTTAAAAACAATGTTCAACAATGTTTCATCAATGTATCATATATATATATATATATATATATATATATATATATATATATAGATATATAGATATAGATAAACATAAGCAACATCACATCAATATCACATCAATAACACAGTACACCAATATTTACATGGAAACCCAAATGGGAGAAAACCACATAATGATTTCATATATATATTAATAATTCATTCATAGGAAGCACCAACTTCCAAATTCTCTAGTTGTAACTAAAAGGAGGCTCCAACCCCCTATTCTCAGGCTCCAATGTGAAGGAAGCTACAACTCGTTGAATTCTCTAGCTCCAACCAGAAGGAGACTACAACCCATTGGGTTCTTCGAATTCAACCGAAAGGTGGCTCCAACCACCTAGTTCTCAAGATCCAACCTGAAGGAACCTCCAACTCCATGATTCTTTGGCTCCAACCGAAATGAGGTTATAACCCCCTTTCCTTTCCTCGTCCTTCCACCCTGAAATATAAGTGTAGACCAACTGTCACAGACTCTTCCAATGTCACTACCACAAACTCTGTCACTTTCACTATCACTTTCACTGCCACTATCACTATCATTGTCACTACCATTGTCACTATCACATCAACCTGTAATCTATCAACCAGCCACTATCATCCTCTCACTGTATCCAACCTCTCACTATATCCAACATGTCACTGTCAAGTGATCACTGTCCATGAAACCAGATCCACTCTCATCTGCATGCGACTCATGCCAAAATCACCAAAAGCATATTTCAAACCATATGCTCAGCATCGCCTCAACCAAGTACCAACCTGTACCATGCATCAACATGTACATGTACCATCAACAAGTGCATTAACCATGCACCAAAAATGTATCATCAACCATGTACCAACCATGTGCATGCACATCAATCTATACCAAACCATGCATCAACCATGCACCATAACATGTACCATATGCCTCAACCATCAAGCATTTACATCGACACCATACCAAGTACCAATCCTGTACCATACCATGTATCAACTAGTACCATCAACCATGTACATCAACACCATACCATATACCATAAGATACCATCAATGAAGTGCCTCAACCATATGCCAAGAATATGTGGAAAATGTGTACCAAGCATATATCAAGATCACCAACAATTTCATCTATCAATGTACCAATAATATCATCAACCATACAACATGCCAACCATCTACCTCAAACAAGTGGCATATCACTCATGATATGCCTCAATCAACTACCATATCAGGCATATAACCATACCATAACTTATGTAGCTAACCTGAACCTATAGGATGCTGACTTGTGTACTTTCTTCATACTCCAGGGACCTAGGATTAGCATTTATCCTAAATTTACTAGTGCCTCTCTAGATAGACACTAAATGGCTCGCAAGGATGCCTCACTGGAAAAATATAGTACAACAAGCGAGGGCCTCACTAGACAAGTATAGTGCAAGCAGTGAGGATGACCTAAATTAGAGTTTCCTTAGTTTTTCCTGCTCTCCTCTGCAATCCCAAGAATCTCTCACTTCTCCCGCTTCGCTGCCTCAGAATTCTCCATCGCAAACTAGCCAAAATATCACAATACTAGACCATAACATTTACAAGATATATACTCAATATAAGTGTGTGAGTGTACTTGTGAGTGACTCATTGAGGGTTATTTATACTTTTGCTAGGTAACTTCTTGTTGAGATTTGGGTACCTTGGAAAGTGGTCCCCTTGTGTTTATGAGCTTCTAAACACACGTGGGAAGTACTTTTTACCTTGTACTATGTAATTTATGTCTAATTTCACTTTGACTTACGATATTTAAGTCAAAAGTGAAATTTGGTCATTTAAGCCTAAAATGACAATTAATTCACTTTGTTGGTGAATTAGGAGACATAAAGTGAAACTATGGAAACTTAAGTAAAGTGAGTTTTGAGTTGAGATTTACTTGATATGATTTCAACCATTGAATTAGGATGAGATGAGATGATCTCAACCATTGAATTGGGATGAGATGAGATGATCTCATCCAATCATTTCTTAGGTTTCCTTATGCATCCTTAAAGAGGACGCAAGGGCAAATGAGAGGCTAATTTGTTCACCTTGAAAGTTTGGTGAGAAGTAGAGAGGTGAGAAATCAGAGGATATCTCAACAAGCTAGGGAGAACATGTTCATGGAGAGAACAAGGCAGGTTGGAGTCTTAGTTATTTGTGGTGAGTGTGTTTTCTAGGAGGGCACACTTGAGGAGGAGGGCGCATGTCTACCTGGTAGCATTTTGTGTGGAGCTTTCTTGTTTCTGATTTGTGGGTTGTGGAGAGGGAAAGCAAAGGGAATTTTTCATCAAAGGGTTCTTCAATCAACAAAGAGACAGAGCAAGGGCCCAAGTATCTTCAGGCATAGTCAAGGAAAGAGAGGGAACACTCTTCTAGGGGCACACATCCCAAGGAACCATTGTAGAGATTTTGTTGAGCTTGTGGAGTATTAGGTTCCTTTATATTTATCTTCCTCGTTGTATTACATGCTTGAAGCACACTATATATACATTCATCTCAAACTAGTTTTCCCCGGGGGGGGGTTATCCATGGTCATGTTGACCAAAACTACCTGTGTTCATTTCATGTAAGTTAGAGTTTAGAACAAAATTTATTTCATCACTAATAGATATCTAATGTAACATACCCATGACGGTGCTAAAAATAAAATAAAAATTTCTTCCTCCTTACAGGAATAAATCCTCTCTCTCCATGGGTTCTAATTTGGACAGTCGGGAAACCAACCCGACCATCCAGTCAAGGATCTTTGATTCTAAATCCAAGAAATTCCCTGAGACCTTGATGGTATCATTCTGTAATTAAACACAGAACCTTTTGACCACCTAGTGCAGGTCTAAGGGTACCCACGACCTCTGTCTGCGCGCTGAGGAAATATTGAATTTCAGGTGCCAACTCCTTTTTCATTAACCCCCTCCTTCATATGACCCTGGTCTATGACCTCTTGGAAGGTATGTGATTACGGGCACGTCCAAGGGTGGTTTCAAACCAACCCACTTTTCACCCAACAATTCACTACAAAGCGCCACATATGCCTTTGGCAATACCATGGTTTCAATTGCGGCCCGCTCAAGGAAAATTAAGACCCGAGCATGTTCTGGCCCCGCATTTCTTCCCGAACGTCAATCTCTTTCTTTCAGCAATGATCTGTCATCAAAGATTGCTATATATCCTCCTTTCTTGTCTTTCACGCACCTTCCCAGACTTCCCCGATCTGTCAGCACGTAGTTCCCTACCAAATCAATGGTTACGATTGGTTCCGACTCTTCGGCCTTCGGGAGTTTCAACTCTCAAACTCTCGTTTCCTCCTCAGTATATATCTTCCGGAGTGGAATATCTGCTGACACATGTCCCTACAGATGTGTGGCTACGATTTCCTCCGCGAGTCCGGCCTTCGGGAGTTTCAGTTATCAAGCTATCGATTCTTCCGAAGAAATTTCTCTGAAACAACAGATTGTCTGCCACATGTCCTCCTCAATCAAAATTTCTTCTCCCACCTTGGGACTTTGGCCTCCTCAACAAGATCAACGGTCTTTCAGCGCCCTCCTCACTCAATGATCGAGATCTTCTCTAGGTCTTCAGACCTTTTCCTCCTCTCTTTTCTTCCAAAGTTCTAGATCTGGTGTCGCGTGTCCACCTTCACATCGATGGCTCTTGTTGCTTTGGATTTCTGGGCTTCAAAAATCTCAAATCTCAACTCTCGCTTTTTCCCAATTCTTCCGATGTCTGAGTCCTCGAACTATCGGATCTACTCCACCTGTCAACCCTAACGATGGATGGTTTCGATGATTTCAGAACTTCGGGACTTCGCAAAGTCCGCTCTCCTAGGCACTTTCATGGTTTTAGGCCTCATGCACTTTCCTTGGGATCCAACGACCGTTTGTCCTTGTGCTCATTTATGAAAGCCCAAATCGGATCTCCTCCTGTGCTCTCTTCTAATTTTCTGGACATGGATTCCAACAGTCCATATCTTTCACAGTGCTCGATCCAATGGTCACTGTTGCTCCTCCTCTTGAGATTTCGCTTTCTTCCCTGACTTGGAAGATTTCAAATATTTCGAAGGTATCGACCTTCGATTTACTTCCTACAGGCCCTGGTGTATGGGTCTCGACTTCCTCTTTCCCTCATGAGCTTACAAACTTGAAACAAGTTCTCTTCTTGGACCTCATCTACGCTTCTGAAAGGCACTTGTCTGTTCTGAGCTTGTTCCTTAGGGAATTTCAAATTCCCACGTACTCCTTGTGTTAATATGCTTGCGTTGAATCAATGGTCCATGACCTTCCTCGATCCCATGGTCCATATCACATCAGAACTTCGATTTTCAAAAGTTTAATTGCGCCAACGTGCGATTCTCCCAATGTGTGAACTCCGATTTTGCCAATCCAACAGTCAAGAAGGATCTCAATAGATCCTTGGATATATGGTCTAGGTCACATCGCTACTTCGGGTTTCGTAGGATCCATCCCCTTCACGATGATTACCAACATTCATCGAAATTGCGAAGATTGAGGGAGTTGAGGCATTAATGCCTATGCCCCTTCTTCAAATCTAACGGTCGCAACAAACCTTGGATCCTCCCGAACAAATCTCGTCCGTTCATATTCCAAACGAAAGGATATTCCTTTTTGATACTTGAATCTCACTATTCTTCCTGAGCTTTGTTGGCTTTCAAAGGCTTAAGAGTTTGCGCTCTTTCTCTTGAATGTAACGCTTCGAAGAATTCTTCTGCGCACCCCTTACGTTCAATTATTCAACTCTAGAACCTAAGATGGTCTCAGTCTCTACCCACCTTGCAGAGACTCGGTGCATACATGCACTACCTCTCCTGAGCTTAATATACTCCATCCTCGTAGTGATTGCAGGGTTCAACCTCCACAGTCAGGGGAGTAATCACTCAACTCTAGGACGGTGAGGGAAATTCCTTGGGGAAAGTATTTTCGAGGAATTAAACTAGAGCATAAGGAAAATCAAGCAGATGTAAAAGTTCTCAAGGAATGAACACATACTCTTAACTTACTCATTCAATACAGGAACCACTTACAAGCATATAAATACAAGCATGCATCCATTATTTCCAATTCAAATCACAAGGCATAAAAACACTTATCAGAACCATAAGGCGTGATGTGACTATTGAAAGGGGTTCTCGTTTCCACCCAACCACAGGCTCAGTCACTCCCAATGGATTTATCACTGGCCACCCCCGAGCTTAAGCCACGATGCTTTGAGATTCAATCTCTTACTTCTAGCTCAACGGAAGTTAGGGACAAAGGTTACTCTCCTTCTCCTAATATAGAAATAGATAAGGATGAAGGTTACTCTCCTTCTCCTGGCTCAATCTCTATTTTATGTGATCAAAACTCACTATTCCTCTTTCAATCCTTCCTTGGACCCAAGAGTTTACGCTCTCATCTCTACATTTTCTTCGCAGTTTTTCCTCTACCCACCACACTTCCTTTCTTTCCTTCCTCAGCAAGGTTGCATGTGGTTCAAATTCTCAGTCTGTGGCTAGGTCTGGAAGCCTTATGGATGGGCGGTATGCCCCATCCTCTCATTAAATCTTGAGGAGGCCTTCCCACCTACCAGCCCGACTATAATTCATTCTTGGGTCAGAGGGTTGTTCTGATCTGAGCAATCAATTCCATCATGGTACTAGTTTGATGGAGGTTAACGCAACCATTCCGGGTACCCTCCACCACCTTTCATAGAATTTGTGGTTTTCTCTTAGCACATCCCCTCTTTCAGTAGTCATGTAGCACGTAACCATTTTCTATTAAAATAACAGAATTTACATTCATCCACCTTTTGTACAAAGGTCCATCAAATCAAACATTCACACCTTTAGGTTTTCCATAGTTCCTTGGCCAATATAGTTATATTTACACACTGGGGGAAACAAGGTGTTACAATTCCCACCCCCTTAGAGGAACATACTCCTCGATGTTCTATTTATCAACATGACATGTATGTATAGGAGTAAACAAAATCAGATATTATTGTCTCATGGCATCCTCCATTTCCCACGTAGCCTCATCTAGGCCAAAGTGTTTGCACTGCATCTTCACTTGTGCAATGGTTCAGTTCCCGAGTGAGGTTTCCTTCCTGTCTAATATGCATTAGGGTTCTGGAAGGAATTATCCCTCCAACTCCACCTAGATCATAGACCAGTCAATTATATGATTAGCATCATGTACATATTTATTCAATAATGAAACATGAAAAACATCATGTGCCTTTACAGTGGGAGGAAGTGTTAGCCTATAGGCTACAGGTCCCACTCTATCTAAGATTTCAAAGGGTCCACAATAATAATGTGCCAATTTGTCACAGGCTCCCATTCTCAAGGAAATCTTCTTGGGTCTAAATATGAGATAGACATGGTCTCCGGTCTTGAACTCTCTAGGAGTTCTCTTTCTGTCGACGTAAATTTTTTGTCTATCATGAGAAATCTTTAGATTTTATCTTATCTGAACCACTTGATGTTGCATTTCTTTCAGCATGTCGGGTCCGATTGTAATTTTGTCCACTGGGTTACTCCAACTGATTGGAATCTTGCATTGTCTACCATAGAGGGATTCAAAAGGGATCATCTTCAAGGATTCAATAACAGTTGTTGTAGGCAAACTATACCAATGGTAGGTAGTCTTTCCACTTCTTAGGATGATGCATTACATGCATCCTTAGAATGTCTTCTACCATTTGGTTCAATATTTCTATCTGTCCATTAGTTTGAGGGTGATAATCCGTGTTGAACAACAATTTTGTCTCAAAACCAACCATTAGGGATTTCCAAAACATTGAAGTGAATTTGGTATCTCGGTCAGATACAATTTCCTTCAGCATGCCATGCAGTCTAAATATCTCCTTCATGAAGATGTTGGCAATATCTATGGCCTTGCAAGTTGATTTGACATGAACAAAATGAGCAGACTTACTCAGTTTGTCCACCACAACCATGATGGAATCATTTTGCTTGGTCGACTTTGGTAATCCAGTGATGAAGTCCATGGAGATGGTTTCCCATTTTCATTTTGGGATTGGTAGGGGTTGTAACAATTCTGCTAGATGTCAGTGTTCTTCCTTGACTTGTTGGCATTCTAGGCACGTAGCTAAATAGTTAGCTATGTATTTATTCAATCCAGGCCAATAGAATTGTTTCCTAGTGGCCGTGATCATTTTCTGATATCCTGGGTGACCGGTATATGGTCTCTTATGTAGTTCATCCATTATGAACCTCTTCAAGTTGTCACAGTTTGGAACATACAATTTGTTTCTATAAGTCAGCAGGCCTTCTTCGAGCATCTGGTAGCATTCATATTTTATCCCTGTAGGTTCTTGCCTTAGGTATGAGGTCACAGTCTTGAAGAATGCATTTGTTTCTTGTGCATTCATGACTCTTTCCCTGACATGCATTTCATAGGTGCTTCCCGCTTCCATATGAATCATTTTTATACTTCTGCTAAGGGCATCAACCACCCTATTTTCCTTTCCTTTGATGTGTTTGATTTTGAAATCAAACTCACTAAGGAGATCCATCCACATAGCTTGCATGGCATTGAGTTTTGGTTGATCAAACATGTGTCTCAATCCACAATGGTCTATCATAAGCACAAATCTCCTACCCAGGAGGTAGTGCCTCCACATTTTTAAAGCATGTACTATGGCAGCCAACTCTAGGTCATGGGTCACATAATTGATCTCATGCTCATTTAATTTTCTGGACGCATAGAAAATTACACGTCCCTCTTGCATAAGGACACCTCTGAGTCCTTCCTTGTAGGCATCTATACACATGAGGAAATCATAATCCAGGTCTGCAATATTTAGCATGGGTGCATGGGTCAGGAGGTATTTCAGTTCCTGAAATATTTCTTCACATTTTGATGTCAAAATGAATTTAATCCCCTTTCTCTGAAGGGCAGTGATTGGACAACCAATCTTGGAAAACCCTTTTATGAAACTTCTATAGTATCCTGCTAAGCCCATGAATGACCTAATATTGGATACATCCTTCGGGGTAGGCCATTCCATAATAGATCTGATCTTGTCAGGGTCTACTGCCACCCCTTCCTTAGATATGACATGGCCTAAGTAATGGGCTTGCTTCTTAAAGAAATCGCACTTTCTAAACTTAGCGTAGAGATGATGCTCTCTTATTACTTGAAGTACGAGTCTAAGATGTTCTTCATGCTCCTCCCTGTTCTTGGAGTAGATTAGGATATCATCAATGAAAACCAATACAAATTTGTCCAGGAATTTGCTGAGTACATTATTCATCAAGAACATAAAAGTGGCGAGGGCATTGATTAACCCAAATGGCACCACCACGAATTCATAGTGAACATACCTCATCCTGAAGGTTGTTTTTTGGATGTCTTCATCCTTAATCTAGACTTGGTGGTATCCAGACCTTAAGCCGATATTCGAAAAAATGGAAGCACCTCCCAATTGGTCGAACAGGTCATCGATTCTTGGTAAGGGGTACTTTTTCTTTATGGTTGTCTTATTGAGTTGTCTGTAATCTTTGCACAGTCGAAGGGTGCCATCTTTCTTTCTCACAAACAAGATGGTCACTCCCCACGGAGATACACTGGATTGGATGTATCCTTTGTCCATCATCTCCTTTAGCTGTAGCTTGAGCTCAACCAGCTCTGGTGTGCTCATTTTATATGGCTTTCTAGATGTTGGTACCTTTCCTAGTGTAAGTTCTATCGAGATGTCGATATCCCTTCTCAGAGGGTAGACTTGGTACCTCTTCTGGGAACACATCCTTGTATTCTCTTAATATGGGGTGGTCCTATAGGCTTGGTCTGTCATTCTCAACAGATTCCAGTACATGTATGGCATATAAGGAACACCCCTTTCTACAATACTTTTTCATTTGAAGGGTTGATATTTGTCTCACTGAGACAAGCTTTTGAATCCCTTGGAGGGCCATCTTTCCCCCTTATTCATTTACACATTCTAAAGTTTTATGATAATAGTCCAATTTAGTTTTATAAGCATCCAACCAACCCATACCAATCAACAAGTCATAAGATCCTAGGGGAAGTATGTTAAGGGTAGCTCAGGTGGGCAATCCACCCATGATGAATTGACAGGCCGGTATGACCTCTACCACCTTTCTTTTGGTCCCAATGGCTAATTGCACCAACCACGGTTTAATGTGTCTAATTGGTTGCAGTTTACACTTATCAACAATCTGAGGGGCCACATAACTCAAATTAGAACCTGGGTCAATTAAAATAGAAACTAGATGGTTGGCGATCATACCTTCCATCTCCACAACTGAAGCTTGGTGGTCAGCTTGACTATTATCCAAGGCTGCATAGATTCATGGCATGATCCTAGCCACATCATTGACAATGGTAGCTTCTTGGATATTGTAGACTCTCTTACTGTTCTGTTGTCTGTGTGGGAAGTCCCTCAATTGATGATCTTCTCCACAACCCCAACATTTTAAGGGTTCCTTCTTTAGGTTATCGGTCTTTTCTGGGACTGTCTTAAAAGGTTTATTTCCATTTTGAGAGGGGAATTTTTTATGATATACACTTCTAGTACGAAGGATCCTTCTAGAATCTTTTCCATGGTTATTAAATTTTGAGGATTTAAACCCCTTCTTTTGGAATCCTGAACTACTCCTTTTCTTCCAGTCCTCATGAGGTTTTGTCTTACTCCCAAACTGTTCATAGCAATACCTCACCTTTCGGATAGTTTCTTCTAAGGTCTTTGGTTCGTCAAACTCAATCCTGTCTTGGTAGGTCTACGGTAACCCACTAATGAACCGCTGCATTTTTACTTTTTCATCTTTATGTAGGGTACATATCTCAGTAGTTCAAGGAACTTATTGACAAATTCATCTATGGTGAGTTTCCCCGGCCTAAGTTCATAGAATTCCTTAGTCTTCCCATCCATGTATTTCTCTGGCAGATACTTATTTCTGAAGTATTTCTCAAACTATTTCCATGAAAAATCCTTCTCATGGACTCCTTTCACATTCCTAAGGTCTTCCCACCAAATTGAATCCTTTCCATTCAGGGTAAAGATGGTTATTCGAGCCTTCAAGTTTTTAGATTAGTCATGGACTCTGAAGTACTTCTTTAGACCAAGCAACCAAACTTCATCCTCTTCTCCCTTCGTAGTCTCTCCATCGAAGGAGGGTGGTTTGGATTTCTTGAATTCTTCAGGATCATGATTTTTGGAATGCTTCCGCTTCTTTCCTTTCCTTTAAGAATGTGAGCTTGCTCTGCTACTAGAAGATCCTTCGGATTTGCCAGCTTCCTTTCCAGAGGACTCTACAGATGAGTGTCCTCTACCTCCAGGTTGCGCCTTCTTCAAGGTGCTTCTCCCAGTTTGGTCACTTATGGATTCATGTTTTCGGATCTCAGGTGGACTTTGACTTCTCTTCTTATGTCTTCGGTCTACATGACTGGTTGCGGTTTCATGCTGTAATTGCCTCTGTATGTCAGACAAGCTATGCAACAAGACTGCGTTAATTTCTATTTTTTTTCTTGCTCCTTTATCAATCTCTCATTTTTAGCTTTGCAACTCTGTAATTCATCCCTGAGGCTCCTTACAGTTTCATCCAAATTTGGAGGGGTTTCCACAACCCTCCTTTCGTCAGATTCTTCGTCTCTATTGTGGGAGTTATCCCCCACTTCATGACACCTCAAAATCCTTTAGTATTGAATTTTTCTCGTGATTTACTGACTTCTCAAGTGTTGAAAAAAACACTTATTGTTAGCTAACAATCTATTAGTTCATGAACAATACACGGTTCAATTTCTTAAATGCACACACATAGTAGAAAGTTTCATTTTTTTCTTTAATAACATTTTTAACCAGACTTTTTAAGAAAGAGGTAAGGTAGAGTGTCATTGTTTTAAAAGTAATACAAATAGAGTTTTTAAGTGACTCGTCCATGAGCACAAGAAGGCCAAGTGTTGTAACCATGCTTTGATACCAATTTGTAACATACCCATGATGGTGCTAAAAAAAAAAAAAAATCGTCCTCCTTACAGGAATAAATCCTCTCTCTCTACGGGTTCTAATTTGGACAGCCGGGAAACTAGCCTAGCCTTTCATTCAAGGATCTCTGATTCTAAATCCAAGAGACTCTATGATACCTTTATGGTCTCGTTATGTAATTAAACACAAAACCTTTTGAATACCTGGTGTAGGTCTAAGGGTACCCGCGACCTCTGTCTACGCGTTGACGAAATATTGAATTTTGGGTGCCAACTCCTTTTTCGTTAACCCCCTTATTCATATGACCCTGGTCTATGACCTCTTGGAAGGTATGTCATTGCGGGCACATCCAAGGGTAGTTTCAAACCAACTTGACTTTCACCCCGCAATTCACTACAGAGCACCATGTATGCCTTTGGCGATACCATGGTTTCAATTGAGGCTCGCTTAGGGAAAATTAAGACCCGAGCATGTTTTGGCCCCACATTTCTTCTTGAATGGTGATCTTGTTCTTTCGGTGATGATCCATGATCAATGGATGCTATCTATCCCCCTTTCATGTCTTTCACGTGCCTTCCCATACCTCCTCGATCTATCGGCACGTAGTTCCCTTCCAAATCAACGGTTACGATTGGTTTCGACTCTCTGTCATTCGAGAGTTTCAACTCTCAAACTCTCACTTCCTCCTCAATAGCTATCTTCTGGAGTGGAATATCTGTTGACACCTATCCCTACAGATGTGCGGTTATGATTTCCTCCGCGATTTCGGCCTTCGGGAGTTTCAGTTCTCAAGATATCGTTTCTTCTAGAGAGATTTCTTTGAAATGGCAGATTGTCTACCACGCATCCTCCTCAACCAACAGTTCTTCTCCCACCTAGGGACTTTGGCCTCCTCAACCAAATCAATGGTCTTTCAGCTCCCTCCTCGATCAACTATCGAGATCTTTTCTGGCTCTTCAGGCCTTTTCCTCCTCTCTTTTCTTCTAGAGTTCTAGATCTGACGTCGTGTGTCCACCTTCACATCAACGACTCTCGTTGCTTCTGATTTTCGGGCTTTAGAAATCTCAAATCTAAACTCTCACTTTTTCCCAATTCTTCTGATCTCTGATTCCTTGAACTCTCGGATATACTTTCACCTGTCAACCCCGACGATGGACGGTTCCGATGATTTTGTAACTTTGGGACTTCGCAAAGTCCACTCTCCTCAGCACTTTCAAGGTTTTTGGCCTCGTGCACTTTCCTTGGGATCCAACAAATGTTGGTCCTCGCACTCAGATCTAACAGCCTAGATTTGATCTCCTCTTGCGTGCTCTTCTAATTGTTTGCACATGGATTCCAATGGTCTAGATCTTTCATAGTGCTCGATCCAATGGTCATTGTTGCTCCTCCTCCTGAGCTTTCTCTTTCCTCCCTGACTTGGAATATTTCAGATATTTCGAAGGTCTTGACCTTCGATTTAATTCCTGCGAGCCCTGGTGTATGGGTCTCGACTTCCTCTTTCTTTCCTGGTCTTATGAACTTGAAACAAGTTCACTTCTTGGACCTCATCTGCGCTTCTGAAAGGCACTTGTCTCTTCTGAGCTTGGTCCTTAGGGAATTTCCAATTCCCACGTACTCCTTGTGTTATTATGCTCTTGTCAAATCAACGGTCCACGCCCTTCCTCAATCCCATGATCCAGATCACATCGCAACTTCGGGTTTCATAATTTTAATCGCGCCAACGTGCGATTCTCCCGATGTGTGAACTCCTCTTTCGCAAATCTGACGGTCAAGGAGGGTCTTGATAGATCCTTGGATATATGGTCCACATCACATCGCTACTTCGGGTTTTGGAGGATCTGTCCCCTTCATGATTATTACCAACATTCATCGAACTTGCGAAGACTAAGGGAGTCAAGGCATTAACGCATGTGCCCCTTCTTCAAATCTAACGGTCGTGACAGAAATGGGATCCTCCCGAACGGATCTCATCCGTTCATCTTCCAAATGAAAGGATATTCCCTTTTTATACTTGAATCTCACTATTCTTCCTGAGCTTTGTTGGCTCTGAAAGGCTTAAGAGTTTTGCGCTCTTTCTCTTGAACGTAATGCTTGGAAGAATTCTTTTGTGCACCCCTTACATTCAATTACTCAACTCTAGTGCCTAATATGGTCTCGATATCTACCCACCTTGCAGAGACTTGGTACATACATGGACTACCTCTCCTGAGCTTAATAGACTCCATCCTCGCAGTGATTGCGGGGTTCAACCTCCGTAGTCAGGGGATTACTCACTTGACTCTAGGACGGTGAGGGAAATTCCCTAGGGAAAGTGTTTTCGAGGAATTAAACTAGATCATAAGGAAAATCAAGCAAATGTAAAAGTTCTCAAGGAACAAACGCATACTCTTAAATTAATCATTCAATACAGGAACCATTTACAGGCATATAAATACAAGCATGCATCCATTATTTCCAATTCAAAGCACAAGGCATAAAAACACTTATCAGAACGATAATGTGTGATGTGACTACTGAAAGGGGTGCTTGTTTCCACCCAACCATAGGCTCAGTCACTCCCAATGGATTTATCACTGGCCACCCTCAAGCTTAAGCCACGATGCTTTGAGATTCAATCTCTTACTTCTATCTCAACGAAAGTTAGGGAAGAAGGTTACTCTCCTTCTCCCAATACATAAATAGATAAGGACGAAGGTTACTCTCCATCTCCTGGCTCAATCTCTATTTTCTGTGATCAGAACTCACTGTTCCTCTTTTAGTCCTTCCTCGGACCTGAGAGTTTCCACTCTGGTCTCTGCATTTTCTTCGCAGGTCTTCCTCTTCCCACCACACTTCCTTTCTTGCCTTCCTCAACAAGGTTGTGTGTGGCTCGAATTCCCAGTCCGTGGTCAGGTATGGAAGCCTTACGGAAGAGCGGTCTTCACCATCCCCTCATTAGCTCTTGAGGAGTCCTTCCCACCTACCAGCCTGACTGTAATTTATTCTTGGGTCAGAGGGTTGTTCTGATATGAGCAATTAATTCCAGCATGGTATTGGTTCGGTGGAGGTTAACGCAACCATTCTGGGTCCCCTCCACCACCTTTCATAGTATTCATGGTTTTCTCTTAGCACATCCCCTCTTTCAACAACCATGCAACATGTAACCATTTTCTATTAAAATAACAAAATTTACATTCATCGACCTTTTGTACAAAGGTCCATCAAATCAAACATTCACACCTTTAGTTTTTCCATAGTTCCTTGGCCAATTTAGTTATATTTACAGACTGGGGGAAACAGGGTGTTACATCTAGGTGTGTTATATAGCTTATGGTATACGTGTTCTAACCTTTGCTGAAAAAACTACATGCTAGAGCACCCATTTGGCCTAAGTAACCGTAACAAATCAGCGAAGAAGTTACTCAACAATTTGTTGTCCTAAAACAACAACAAACCATTGCTATACAGTTGAAACTTAGAGCCAACTTGAGGTCAAAGATAGACCTAGTTGGCAGCTTGATAGGACCTAGAAAATCTTCACTTCCCTTAAAATTAGGGCTTATAGAGATTTCTTGTTACAACCACTTAAAACCTATCATTCATTGATTTGTAACCAACTAGGGCTTCTTGACCATTCTTCAAGGCTTCCAACTTCACAAGGCCATATCTCCCTAATCGTGAGGAACCACGTGGCATACCACATATCACTGGAAACGATTCAATGTTAGGTACTTAGAGAGGTAGTGGGGGGCCAAGAGGGCCCATAGTGCTAATAGTGGATTTCATTAAATGTAAGGTGGACTAGGTCCATTATAGTATTAAATAAGGCCCACTATGGTAGTTAGATATAATAAATGTAAGAGGACTTACTAGAAAGTTATACTTCTAGAAGCTTCATCCTCTAGAATGTTCTTAGGTGGTTGGTAGAACTATATAAAGGGGTTCAAGCAATGTAATGGTAAATGAATATAATTATTATATTTGGATTTGAAGCTCAATAGGAGGATGCCCCCTCGAAGAGGCAAGTGAAAATGAGAGGATCCCTTCCATAATAAGATCCAGTGTATGGTGTTGCCCTACCCTAAGGGTTTGATAATAATAAAGGAGATTTTGCATATTGTTTTTGTATATCAGTTGTAGTTCTTTTTGTATTCAATATTTGGTACTTAACAAGTTGTATCAGAGAACTTTCCTTGGAAATAAGTGTGAGAATTTTTTTTGTTATTTTTGCAAAAAAAAATTCAAAAATAAAAAGAGGGTCGCGACATTCCAGACGATTTCTGTAGGTTTTGGTGCAAAATTTGCAAAATCGGGTTGCAAATCTGCGTTCCTCTCATAAAACCACCCAATTAAAAATAAAATCATCTGAAACGAAGTCCGAGAAGTCAAGTTATTTTCATTTTAAAATATGCAATTTTAAGTGTTTATTTTTTTATTTTATTTTTTATTTTTGCGAATGACCGTGTGATTTTTATGATTTTTGTAGAAGTTGGAGCAGAATTTTCCAAAAAAAAATGCATATTTGAGTTCCTCTCACAATTTCACCCAATTTCAAAAAAAAAAGCATCTCAATCAGAGCTCTCGAAGTGAAGATATCGCTAATTTAAAATCAATGATTTTTGGGGGTTTTCGTGACGACGACGGGACTGCAGAGTTCATAACGTTTCATAGGATGCTCAGATTGCTACTAGATCAGTTCCATTGGATAAATCATTTTAATATCTTTCTTTTGATATAGTATATGTTGTGTTTCCAATGGATATTGGATTTCAACTCCTCATGGGAATTCGACAGAAGATTGAAGCTATTGAACAACATTTTCATGAGGGACAACAAATTATTAGTGCTAATTGTCAAAATGTTCAAAGGTCTTTGGCTAGCATACACGAGAGATATCTTATGATGGACATCAGGGATGCATATAATCAAGAAGTCTATGCTTGGTATGATTTTTAGGTTGATTGTGATGATTGGTATATGGATAATTGTCATTTATGGGATGCCAACCACTTTCATATTTTATTTGATGAATCTACTTCACCTTATGTAGAACACATTATGGAGAGAAGTCCAGAGCCTTCTATGAACACTCTTTTTCAGTGTTCTCTAGTACTAGTGTGTTATTCAGATGATTTTTTTATATGGATGGATCTACATATTTGGATCCTCGTGATCAATATAGATTTTTGGAGCATCATTTTTAGTCGGTTCTTGAGTTCATATATCTTTCACGTGGAGTTCACATGAGCACTTGGACATGGGACCCAAATTTTACAATGAAAGTTGGCATACTTCAACATGTTGGTTTTTGTTTCTCCATGGGACCCTGATTCTCTAGTTTACTTTAGCACTATGGTCCACACTTATACATGGGACCCTGGTATATGGTTGTACATCAAGCGTTGAGGACAATGCTTTCATAAGGGGGATGGAATGTTAGGTAGCTAGAGAGGTAGTAGGGGGCCAAGAGGGCCCATAGTGATAATAGTGGAGGCCATTCAATGTAAGGTGGACTAAGTCCATTATAGTATTAAATAAGGCCCATTATGGTAGTTAGATATAATAAATGTAAGAGGACTTACTAGAAGGTTATACTTCTAGAAGGTTCCTCCTCTAGAATGTTCTTAGGTGGTTGGTAGCACTATATAAAGGGGTTCAAGCAATGTAATGGGAAATGAAGAGAATTATTGTATTTGGAGCTGAAGCTCAAAGAGGCAAGTGAACATGAGAGGATCCCTTCCATAATAGGATCCATTGTATGGTGTTTCCCTACCCTAAGGGTTTGATAATAATAAAGGAGATTTTTCATATTGTTCTTGTATATCTGTTGTGGTGCTTTTTTGTATTCAATCTTTGGTACTTAACACACAACGTGTACTATCCATCTATGATATTCTTACATGCAATTACACTATCCTTCATGTCATTATTCCTCAATCAACTTCGGGTCCCATAACCACACCTTTGAGGCTAAATGAAGACTATATCAAATGTACCCAACTAACTCATCATCATGTAGACTATATCAAATGTACCCAACTAACTCATCATCAGTCTCGATCGTACAAATGAAAACCAACTATCCAATGATCTCGCCCACATCTATAGGGCTTATGGACTTCTCCAAGGGTTGACATCAATCTCTAAGAGTTGACATCAATCTCCAAGATCACTCTCCAAGGGTTGACATCATTGAAAACCAATTGTCCAACACTTTACCCCAACTCTTCCCTACAAAGGTCACGCGGATTAAGAGAGTCCATATTCGGAAATTATATCCATTCCTATTGTATCAAGAATTAGGTTTAATAATAACACATTGAAATTATAATGGGTTTATGAGATTTAATAGTGAAATTTTGTCTCTTAGATTTTATTTTTTGAAAATTAAAAAAAAATAGAAGCAATTGTTGTATTGCTAATAATTTGAAAGGAAATCCAAGGAGTGTATGAAAATTCTATCTAAAAGACAATACAAACAAATAGTTTTATCACAAAGAGTGCACATGTTATTAGCAACAATTGAACCCGCATAGGGAGGATAACAATTCTCCTTCCAACCACTTGAGCTAGACCCAATCATCCTTTTGTACAAGTGCTCCTACTAAAAAAATTGTATCTCTCAAATACCAAAGGCTAGACTTCTCTCTTAAAAAGGTAAGAATATAATGATGCAATAAATAATCAAATCTGTCCTAGATAGTTTTCCTAAGGATTGACTCGTGCTCAACCTATTTTTTTATGCACTTGTTAAAATGCAATGTCTCATAGATCTAAGAGTATGATCCTAAAGTATAAAATATCTAGTGCTTGGTGTAATATTTAATGTTTCTTCCTATTGAGAAATGTGTCAAAGATCCAAGTGTCTTATTAAATAGGGGCTCATGTAGAGGATCAATTCATTTCCATCAAA
Source organism: Picea engelmannii (assembly GCA_009831015.1). Lineage (NCBI taxonomy): Eukaryota > Viridiplantae > Streptophyta > Pinopsida > Pinales > Pinaceae > Picea > Picea engelmannii. The sequence continues at coordinate 93,501 of ML780343.1, forward strand.
TTACACTTCAACATATGTATAATGAGGCCTTCTAGATTGACCTTTACTCTACATCTCCTTATTTTTGTATTATTTGGATTGCATCTTACACTCGTTATTATACATGTTAGTACTTAGGGTATTGGATTAGTATCATTCACAAATGTATGCATATGCTTATTGAATTCTATTTTTGTCTCATGAAAACCTTAGCATCAATGTCACAAAAATAGGGTGAGCCAAAGGAAATTGAAATATGGAATTTTGTTTATTTTTTTTTAATATATAACTTAGATTGAATGAATAATGCAATGAACAATACATATATTTTTTTTAATATATAACTTAGAGTTTGTCATTGAATAATGTGGTAAAAAGGATAGATCTAACATTTTCCAGCTGATCAAATAGTTTTTAATTATTTTATCCAGCTGATCAAATAGTTTTTAAATTAATGATAAATCTCGAAGGGTTGAAGAATCTTTTTCATCATTTTTTAGTCCCTGCCTTCGGCTAGCGACTTTAGCATTGGCTTTGCGGTAAACCATTGTTTACCGTTCATTAATAGGTGCCTTCTGCTTTATTAGTGGATGTATTTTGTAGTTTTTTAAAATATTTTTCAAGTTTATTAAAAATAAATTTATTATTTTTAGAAAAAATAAATAATTTTTATAATTCTTTATTTCGTAATTTAAATTTTCTGATTGGGTGAAAGGCCTTGATGTGACTTAATTAACCCAATGTGTTTGAAATTTTATCTTTATATGTCATAGATAACAAATCATTTAAAAATTCAAAATTTTAAAAATAACTATATACATTGCAATTGTTGTACTTTAGAGATTGTTACATTAGATTGTTGGAAGATTGGTTGTTGTCATTGATGTCAACCCTAGTCATGGGTTTTGGACCAGAAGATTGATGAAGTTATTTGGACATGAAGGAAAATGAAAATGAAGATACAACACCCATGGATGGATAGTATACATCATGCT